>ML791218.1:280496-300404 GCA_009831015.1 Picea engelmannii
TGATTTCAAGGAATTCTGTGATAAGCATGGGATCAAGAGAGAATACACAATCCCAAGAACTCCACAACAAAATGGAGTAGTTGAGAGGAAAAACAGAACAGTGCAGCAAATGGCCAGGTCAATGATGAATGAGAAGAACATTGATCAAACCTACTGCATAGAAGAAATACACACAGCAGTCCATGTTCTTAACAAAGCCCACCTCAGAACACAAAGTTACAAGACACCTTATGAACTGTGGTATGGGAGACCTGCTTCAATCAAACACTTCAAAGTCTTTAGGAGTAAATGTTACATAAAGAATAATGATGAGAACCTTGGAAAATATGATGACAGGGCTGATGAAGGTGTCTTATTAGGGTATGCTACAAACAGTAAAGGATACATATGCTATAATAAGAGGCTGCATAAAATGGTTGACTGTATTGACATAAAAGTTGATGAAGGAATCCCAGCAAGAGAGGTGTACAATAATGAGTCTTCTACAGAGGACACAGATAAAGTTGAATATGAACAGGTCCAAGAATTAAAAAATGAAGACTCTAAATCAAATGAAGACACAGATACTCAGACAGACTCAAATCAGCAGACAACTTCAAATTCCTCCTCCAGAATCACTCAAAAGAATCATCCTGTAAGTCAGATAATTGGTGAAAAAGACAAAGGTGTACAAACCAGGAGAAAGATAATCAAAAACACCGAACAATCACATATAGTTTTCATATCCATGCTAGAATCCAAGAATTTTAATGAAGCTAGAAAAGATGACCATTGGGTTAAAGAAATGAATGATGAACTTGATCAGATAGACAAAAACAATACGTGGGAGATGGTTCATAGACCTGAAGGTAAAAATATCATTGGTTCCAAATGGATCTTTAAGAATGAGTTGAAGGAGCAGGGACAAGTTGTCAGGAACAAAGCAAGATTGGTTTGTAAAGGCTATGCTCAAATAGAAGGACTAGATTTTGATGAAACATTTGTGCTCGTAGCAAGATTAGAAGCTATCAGAATATTTCTTGCCTATGCTTGTCATAAAAGGTTTAATGTCTATCAAATGGATGTCAAGTCAGCTTTTCTAAATGGAGATTTAAATGAAGAAGTATATATGAAACAACCAGAGGGTTTCGAACTGTCTGATAACCCTGACTTAATATGTAAGCTGAAGAAATATTTATATGGGTTAAAATAAGCCCCTCGTGCTTGGTATCATAGACTGGATACGTATCTCAAAGACAAAGGGTTCAAGAGAGGAACAATTGAAAACAATCTATATATCAAAATAGAGGATAATGATTTGCTCATCGCGTTGGTCTATGTAGATGACATCATCTTCGGATGTAATAAGGATTCATTGGTACAATGGTGTGCTTCTGCAATGGAGTCTAAGTTTGAAATGTCTATGATAGGTGAACTATCATTTTTTCTTGGTCTGCAAATTACTCAGAGGTTTGAAAGGATGTTCATTTCTCAAGAAAAATATCTAAGAGAAATGTTGAAAAGGTTTCAAATGGAAGATTCTAAACCTGTGGGCACACCTATGGTTACTGGATGCAAATTAAGCAAGGATGATGACTCACCTGATGTTGATCAAAGTTCCTATAGGTCAATGATAGGCATCCTGTTGTACATCACAACATCTCACCGAGACATAATGCATTTTGTTGGAATGGTAGGAAGATATCAATCTGCACCTAAACAGAGTCATTTGCTAGATGTCAAAAGGATATTTAGATATTTGAAAGAAATAATGAACTATGGCCTATGGTATCCTAAGAATAAGAATTTTCAATTATCAGTCTACTCAGATGTTGATTGGGCTAACTGCATGGATGAAAGGAAAAGCACGAGTGGAGGTGCGTTCTTCTTAGGAGATTCTCTAGTAGCATGGTTGAGTAAAAATCAAAGTTCCATTTCTTTATCAACTACAGAGGAAAAGTACATTGTTGCTGCTACCTGTTGCACTCAGGTATTATGGATGATTCAGAAACTTGCAGACCTGGAGGTAAAATACGCTGCATCGATCCCAATTCATTGTGATAACACTAGTGTCATCAGTGTGTCCAAGAATCCTGTATTCCACTCCAAGACCAAGCATATTCCCCTAAAATACCATTTTTTGAGAGAGCAGGTCACCAATCAGATTGTTCAGGTCCATTACATTCCAACCACAGAACAAATTGCAGGCATCTTTACTAAACCCCTAGCCAAGACACCATTTGAATATCTCCAACAAAAGCTGGGTGTCATCCCGTCTCAGACCTAAGAGAGTCCATCCTATTAGGGGGAGTTTGTATTGATTGAATATCTGATACCTCTGAAAAATACCGCAAAAACTCAGGGGGAGCGTGTTTTCTTTGACATTGATGTCAAAGGGGGAGAAAAGAACAGGTTTGGGTGCCTTTGTTTCCATCAATGCCAAAGGGGGAGATTGTTGGCATGTTTTACAGGCAGCGTATGCTTGTCATTGATGGCAAGTACAACAATGATGATGGCTTGAGTACAGGTATAATGTGCTAGGCAGGCACCAAAAGTATTTTGGGAAGACGCAGCAGAGCAAGCTCATGAAGACCAGAAGAGATAGTGCAGAGGTGCACACAAAGTGCAAGAGTGTGCTTGTTCATTTGATGGAAAACAGGTAGGCAAGGAAGATCAACAACGATGATGGCATGGAAAGATCAGAAGTGTAACAATGAAGAGAAACAATGATTGTCGGATCCCATTCAGAATTCTCGATGACCGTTAGATCTGAATCCAGATAGGAGGAGCGCAAAGATGGAGGACAGAGCTCGGGCGTTAGATCCGAGTGAGGGGTCCGACCATCGTTGGATCCAAAAGAACCTGGACATTCTTTAAGTGCTAGGAGAATCAGGCTTACAAAATCCTGAAAGCAGGAGGACCATCCATCTTCGAGAAGGACACGTAGTCACAGATCAACATTTCGCTAACTAGAAAGTCAAAATAAGGAGTGCTCTAACCTCTCTAACTCGCGATATGCGAAATCGCGAAACAATCCTAGCTGTCGGATTGAGGAGAAATATGGATCGTTGATCTGGCACAATGAAGGCTCGTGAATTTGTGAAATGATCCTGGCCGTTGAAGTCAAAGGACACATGGTGAAAGATTGGCATTTCGCTGACTAGAAAGTCAAAGGAACGGGGTTCCCTAACCTCTCGAACTCGCGATATGCGAAATCACGAAATAATCCTAGCCGTTGGATCGAGGTTTGATCTGGACCGTTGATCAGGCATGACGAAGGCCCGTGAAGTTTCAAAATCATGATAAGATCTGGACCGTTGGGTCCATAGGACACGTGGCGAAAGATCGTCATTTTGCTGACCGGAAATTCAAAGGAATGGGGTTCCCTAACCTCTTGAACTTGCGATATGTGAAATCACGAAATAATCCTATTCATTGGATCAAGGAAAAATCTAGGTCATCAGATCTAGGAGGTGAATGTGGAAGACCAAGTCAGAAAGGACAGGTGGAAGACTACATCAGTATTGACACATGGCATGATTAGACAATGACAAGTGTCAAGTTGATTTGGCATTTCAGGCCACTGGAAATCACAATTCTGAGTGACATGTGGCAGCCACTCAAGTCACGACACATCATCGAGTGACACAAGAGTGACCTCACTCCGGGAATTTTTCTTCAAGAGTTTTAGCTTCATCACTCCCCCAAAGTCTCGAAGGCTGAAGTCCTAGGGTAGAGGATAGCCATCCGATCACCACGGATCATGGACCGTTGATCTGGAGAGTGAAGTGCTTGTTTGATTGGAGAGTGGTCATATCTCATGGTCACATTGTTGAGAGTTGGAGAGAAGAGCTATAGAATTCAAGCTCTATTTCGGAGCTTGTGACATGGAGAGTCGAGACGACTCATCACAGAATCCATGAAATGCGAAAGTGTGAAATACGTTTTTGAATAAGGCTGTGGTCACAGCCAGTGGTCACATCTGCGGAAGATGGAGGAAGGAGCTAGTGCAACCAAGCTCCATTTCGGGGATCGCAACTTGGAGTGTCGAGACACTTCATCACAGGAATGCTAAAAAGATGAATGCCAAAATTTTGATGTAGCCGATGGTCACGTAAGTGGAAGGAGCTAGCATAGCTAGGCTCCATTTCAAGTTTCACACTATAACTACTAGAAACCACTGATGGTTTCTACCAAAGGACTCGAAGAGACTTCAGGGTGATCACCAAAGAAGATGAAGGGTCTCGAGGCATCTTGCAATGAAATGAAGGGTGTTCATACAGACTATTTACAGATGGAAGACTGTTGGATCCTGGAACTGCAACAGAGGGAATGAGCTCGACTATGACAGAGAAGACAAAGACTCTCCACTACTGGAGAGGCTAAGGAATCTCGGCATAATTCTCAGTGAGGATGAACACATGGGTTTAATTGCCAGAGAAGCTAAAGAGTTGTAATGATGATTAGGCAGAGCACTCGACACGAGGAGAGCATGCAAAAGAATTGCGAATAGAGGATGAAGAATATGCACAGAGAGTATAAAAATGCAGAACAGAGAAGAGACTAAAGATTTTTTTGAGAGTGATTTAGGTGGGGAGTAGGAGGCAGAATGCAGCAACTGAAATGCACAAAAGAGGAATGGTGCATTTAAGGGACATGACGAATAGAGCATAAAAGCAAGAACAACATAAATCCCAAGGAGGTGTGCAGGAAGACATTGAGGCGGTCAGAGAAGGGCAGTGTAGCAAAATAGTGATGAGACAGGTAATCCATTGATGAACATTCTAATCACTGTAATAAGTTTCAGTAGAAAATATTTATAATAAGGGTGGTTGGGAGGTGCTAGGGAGGACCGCTGTCCTCAGAGGTTCAAGTGGGTGCTTGAACACAGGGAGTTGGTGCTTCCTTCTAGTTGGTGCTAGAGAAATCAAAGAGTTGGTGCTCTCAGCAAGTAGTAGCTTGCAAAACAGAGGTTGTAGCCTCATTATGAGTTGGTTCTCATAAGTATGATAATGTACAAAATGTAAATATTACTTATCATATAAAGAAGAAGAGGTTTTTACCCTTTATGGGTTACCTCAGGAAATATCTGTCTCTGTGTATTTCATGGGTGTGAATGATGTTGAATATTCTGCTTCTTACTTTCCTATACGATTTTGATTGTCATTGAGTGTTTTGTAAAGATTTGAAGTGGGCATAATTGTTTAATCACAGTAACAACTGATTCACCCCCCCCCCTCTCAGTTGTCTAATAGTTACATAAAGTATAGGAAGGTCATCATTTTGGTTGATAGTGGAAGCACCCATAATTTTATTCATCACCGTATTGCCCAAGAAACTCATTACTACATCCATGTAGTCAATAATTTCCAAATCATGATTGCCAATGGTGGCTCCATGACTTGTGAAGGGCGTTGTGAAAATGTGTGTCTCCAAATTGGTGACTACCACTTGAAATCTCATATGTTTGCTATCGACATGGGATGTTGTGACACTGTGTTGGGTGTAGATTGGCTAAGGACTTTGGGTCCCATTCTCATGGATTTTAAGGAATTAACCATGAAATTAAACAAGGAGGGCCAACAATATAAGTTCCAAGGCATCACCTTCGATTAAACTGAGATCATTAGTTCCCATCGCATGGAAAAGCTGCTCAAAAAAGGTAATTCTAGTGTTATTTCCAAACTCCATGCCATACAAGCAATAGAGACACCCTCGGCATTGCAAGATCTCCAATCCATCCTTTCTAAACATCAAGTGGTCTTTTCCACTACCCATGGAATCCCTCCTTCCCGTGGTGTTCACAATCATTCCATTCACCTTGTACCAGGAATCCTTCCTCCCAATATTCGTTCGTATCGTCACCCCTTTTCCCAAAAAAATGAAATTGAGAAAATGGTCTAGGAACTCCTTAACATAGGCATTATTCGCCCTAGTATGATCCCCTACTCTTCTCATGTGGTCATGGTCCTGAAGAAATAAGGTTCTTGGAAAATGTGTCCTGACTTCCGTGCCCTCAAAAAACTTACAATTAAAGACAAATTTCCCATTCCTGTTGTTACGGGGGAAAAACTCTTTATGGCTAGGTTAAACCACAACAGACAGGTATGACTACAGAAATAAACTCAATTCCAACATATGCTATATAAACCAATGTGAGAACAAGATGAGATAGAATCCTACCTCGATCCAACGTTTGATGATGTTCCACCGTTGAGCACTTCAACCCAAAGCTTTGTGTCTGCGACAAGTTTTCAACAAACAAGCAAAGAAAGCATATAGTGATAATATAAAGGGGTTAGCACATTAGACAACATAATCCATGAATAAGAATAACAAACATTCCCATGGATAATAATCATATATTTGTACGATACCAATTGGATGGGAAAGGAGTATTTCTATTAATAATGATTAGCAAAAGTGAAAAACATTACAGACTTCTGTGTCGACACAGTTCAGAACCAAGAAACCAAGTTCCTTTCAGCTGGGTCTCCACTACTTCAATCCTCCACCAAAGGCAAGCTCATAGAAGGGAGACAATGAGATTCTCTCAACAATAAGGGAAGAGCTTGGGGGCTGAACACTGTGTTCAGACTTGAGGGAAAAAGGGATGCTGAGTCAATATGAAGTAATTTCTCCAGAGTAACTTTTCTCTCAAAGTTGAATGCTTTCTCCTCTTTTCCATAGTTCGGAATTGGCCCATTTATAGCCTTAAAAATGGAACTAAAGGGCCAAGTCAGAACGTTTCCAGTATATGGAAGGCCAAGGATCAAAGATCTTATGTCGTGACATGGAAACCCGACTTCATTTTGTATTTTCTGGCACAAATCTCGATGTACACGGGCTGTATTGGAGCAGAAAGCGTATACACTTGTTGTATAGTAGATAGGGCACACATATGTAGAATAATATGTATTTTTGGCTCTAGAATCATCAAAAAGGGATGATAAGTCTACATAGGGAAATGGAAAAGGGCCCTCTATGCATGATTGCAATGGTGAGGAAAATCTTGTTATAACAGATGCCCCCTAATGTGTGAGATCAGAGGAGTATCTGCGATGGCCGAAATACATTATAAATAACCCAAAAGTGGAGTGATGGGGACCCAGCTGGAAAGAATAGTCTCTCATTACATTATGCACTAATTTTACATACATGGATGCCAATAAAATACACTGCAGATCCATGTGAAAAGGTACCAAAACAAATGTCCATGGCCATGAGTAGGCAAATATAAATGTGGTTACATGCCAAAAGATGTCATAGTCACGAACAAGGCTCAGTAAAACCAGTCTCAAAACCAATCTGAAGATATCTGTATACAATGGAGTACAATCAGATCTCCCATGATAATATGAAGTCATATAGGTATTGGTCCAATGAAAGGGAAGCACCAAGTCAAGAAGGCTACGGCCACATAGTGATGTCATCAAGTCTTCTACATTATCCGCCAAGGTGCAAGTCTACATCATGTGAATAAAGGAGTTGAGGTCGAACACAATGAGACATCATTTGATTACTGATCATTGAGGTATACTGTTAACAAATGTGAGAGAACCTACCAATAATGAAAGTAGGTATCAAGGCACCGAGCACATTCCTACAAGTGTGAATAAAGGAGTCGGTGTTGAACACCTGAGGAATCCATTGATCAATTGACATTGATGTATTCCCATCTGTCAATGGCGAGAGGGCCTGCCACTGATTACTGCAAGCCTCAAGGTACTCATAAAACTCTAGGTCCCATATCCAGAATAAATGAGATGAAGTTGATGGACAAAGACCTATTGAAAGGAGAGACTTAAGGCATCTCTCATCAGTCAGCACAAGGAATAAAGAAGGAGCTTCATAATTTGGTGGAAATCATACGAAGAACATGTTCACGAACCAACGACCTTGTGTGTCTTTCTGTGTTCCAAGTGCAAGCGGTACATGAAAAAGAACCTTTGAATAGCAGCCAATAATGAAAAATGTCGACAAAGGCGAGGAAACCACCAATAAGGATAATGGTCTCCAAGACACTACACGAATCCCAAAGTGTGAATAGATGTCTTGCCGTCGAACACAAAGGAAACCACCCAGTCAACAAACGATGATGAAATGTCAACTGCTGGGTTCAAGGTTGCCTACCAATGATGAAAGTAGGACCAGGGTGCATGATAGAACTACAGTACCATGTGATTCTAAGACAAACTGAGGGTATGTCCGACATGCAAAGTCAAGAGTTCTGAGGAGTGGCCGACACAGGTTGATAGACTTCCTTTGAACCAGAGCATGAGATATACGAAACACCCAGGCAACATAGACTCAATGATGAAACCATGATATGCAGGAGGCATCTATATAAATTCTCTATAGTGACTGGAAGAGTAACCGATCAATAGAGAAACTTTGTAACGAGATCAGCTTCCTAAAGCCATGCTACACCCAAAATTACTGTGACAAATGGACTCAATAACTTTCTTCTCTGTTCAAAGGCAACACAACTGCTGCCAACATAATATAGGACTCCCTTCTCGCTCGTCTTTTTTTTCTTTTTTCATAACAAATGAATGCTATGATACAGAGGAGGAAACGAGTGTCACAAGTAAGAAAAACTAGTTCCAACAGTGTAACATACCTATGCTCAATGCAAGGAAATGCATGCGGGAGATGGACACTTGGGGTGATGTTCCCTACTGGGTATAGGGTGTCAAATTGTGAAGGATATAAACAAGGCTCTACTTGGTTGAGGATGAAAAACTGCTTAGGTAAATGACTTATAACGCAAAGAGAGAACTGGCTAAAGGCTCAATACTGCAAGCAAGGGCATGAGATGCAATCACAACTTGACGCCAAAAAATGTCCTTTTTTATGTCTTTTAGTCTACTTAGTGTAAAAAAGTGAGTAAAACTATGCCAAATAGATGTCCTTTCTAATCTGATTTACGAGTGTGAAAGAGACAAGTTCACTCGGCAATATTTTCACCTTTTGAAAACGAGTCGGAAAAGAGCTTAACTAGGACTCATGACCTTTCAAGTCCAATTTAACGAGTGTGAAAGGGACAAATCACTCGAAAATATTTTTGGTTTTTGAAAATGAGTTAGAAAAGGGCTTAACTAAGACTTGCAACCTTTCAAGTCCAATTTAACGAGTGTGAAAGGGACAAATCACTCGACAATCTTTTCGGTTTTTAGACGAGTCGAAAAAGAGATTAAATCAAACTTGTGGATGCTTTTCTAATCAACATGTAATAGGGGAGGCCAAGTTTCACAAACTGGCCTTCTGCGGAATGTCAGTATCTTATGAATGGCTGACATGAGCTTGGGAAAACCCAAATCTCTCCAAGTCGAAGAGGATAAAGCACCAACAGAATACATGGTTTCCATGATGGTCCGAATAATGTCTCTTACGGGGAAAGACATAGGTGGGGGGGTGGGATACCCCATAAGGTCGTCCCAATTGGAGGAAATCTCTTCGAGACTTGGAAAGAGATCCCTCGGAGAGGGGATAAATCTCTCTCGTTCAGAGGGGGGGGATCAAGGATGTTGATGACATGACTAGAAGATGTATCACTCTCTATAAAGAGAGTGGTATGATCCATAGATTGTATTGGGATGTCAATCTCTTCAAACTTAGGTTGAATAGGGTGCACAGTAACCAGGATAGGGTTTATATCATCCTCAACAATGGGGGTGAGGTCAGGAGAGGGTGGCACCATGTTGATTGGAGGGGGAATAGGGTGTGAAAAAATGACAGACGTCTCATAATATGAAGGGCTCTTAGGAGAGGTCCATGCTTCAGGTATCTTGATAGTAGTTGGGCATAAGTGAGTAAGGTGATTTCCTTCACAAATTCTGCAAAAGAATCTAGGTTTACGCCTGGGATGTCTAGGTTTCTCAATGCCCCCAATGTCATTCACGATGGATGGTGAAATGCTCTCGAAATGACTGGCAGGGGTGAGAGAGTCATCTCCTACATGATGAATAGAGGTTGGAGATGTGGAATTGCTATGATCTGTGGTGAATATAATGGTTCCCCCAACGTAATTGGCAAGGGTTGGGTGTGGGCTATCAACATAATTTGTAGAATATGCCAACCCATCTCCAACATGATTGACAGAGGTTGGTGATGGAACACCAATATGACTAATAGTGACTGGGCTAGTGGTGGATTACGACATTTGATGCCAAGTTCCAAGGAAATATTGACTTTGAAAACTTCCAGACCAGGACGAGTCCTTATTTACCCCCTATTCTGGCCTAGATGGGCAATATCCTCCGCCAAAATGATCTGAAGAGGTTTTCACAAGAATCATCACTGAAGTCTGTGAAGAGACATGGATATGATAGGAATTATTCGAGTGAGGATATATGTTTCCCCGTTGTGAAGGCATTCCATAAAGAGGGTAGCCCAGATCGTAAAACTGACTCCCCCCATACGAAGTAACCTGGGGGACATGAGGACCTATCATGGGGAAAATGTTCGGAGGAACTGTCATGGCAGATGAAGGGTACATGTGTGGAGGGTAATAAGTGGAATAAGCACCCATCTGAGCACTAGCTCCCAAAGGAGAATAAGTAGCATTGGATCCATAAGAAGGAAGGTTCCAACCTCCCTTGGGAACTCGACTCATATCAAACGAAGAAGTAGGCATTGGAGCCGTGGTGCCCCCAAATCCAATGTTAGGATTCATATATGTGGACCAAGGAGAGGATTGCATGGGTGGAAGCATATCAATAGAAAAATGACTAGAGACCTAAGGTGCGGACTAAGTGTTGTAGTTTTGCATACCATTGTGAAACACGGAAGGATCTGCCCCCATGAACTAAGTAGACATCATAGGGTGGGTCACATTGAATGAGGGAGTAAAAGGAACTCCATTATCCATGAAAATTAAACTCAATATAGACTCCTAAGACCAACTATTAGTCAAAGAGCATACCAAAAATTCAAACGGCTAATATGCATGCAAACGGGCTAAAGTGGTTGAGTGGCCTCCCTCACTAAAGAAGGTATGCCTCGTCCAGGAGGGACTTGAGACTCCCACTAAAGTTTGGAGGTAACATAATCAGTTATAGGGGACCTCGTGGGATTAACAACTAGTTAGTCAGACCCCCCTAGAGAGGTAATCCTCCATAAATGTTGTGTGTTGTTTGATCCCTATCTGACCTAGGGTACAAGCAGAATAACCCCTACAAGTAACATATTAGGTACCTAAGTCAATAGAATAATAAACCAATGTATCACTGATGCACAGACGAGCAATCGTAAGTCTGGATCACCATATGGGAAGGGTAGCAAAGCTTGAAACCTTGAAAGCACCGCCTCTCACGGAGGTATAGGCACTAGCAAGATCCTCAAATACGAATAAATCCACAGATATATCTCTGAGGCTAGGTGAGTATCCGAGGGATATCCCTTCAACCAACTTTGCGTGACCTCGTGATTAACTCCAGTGTGAGCGGAGCCTCCTAATCTTACCAATTATACAATGGACTTCTCACCTCCCTGTCTCAGACACATATGTTGATTTAATTGCCTTGGATAAGTTTACTCACAAAATCCTATTCCAAGGCACTAAATCCTAGACTAGTTTTTGCACCCTAAAAAATAAAATCGTGACTAATCAATTTTAATTTAAAGCATAAATTTTATTGGCCGTGATTACTCAAAAATGTATGGAGATGAAACTCATGATGTTATGACTCTATAAGAAAATTAAATATGGATATAATGAAAATTCTAACTTTAACATTTCGATGAATGATATGCTTATAAAACGATGCAATTTTGATTTTTCAATTCTGCAATTCAAAAGTAAAATGCAATCTTTCACTAAAAATGCACTAAGCTAATGATAGAGGTTCAAAAGACAAAAACACCAAGCAATGTAAAATGCCTATTTTTTGTATTTTCAATTTACTTAAAAAAGAAAATGAAAGGACTGAAAAGCAACTTGATATATATATTCTACTGTGTATAAATAGACATAACCCAAGTAGAATACCAAGCAACTAAGCACACAGTCCAAAGTACAAGGACAAATCAAAAATGAAAAGAAGAGAAAGACTCTGCCCAAAAATTCAAATCCAAACAGGTTTCTTGTCAACCAAGAGATGCTTAACAGGCACTACAGAGACCTAAGAAGACTCAGCAACCATCAAGTCCCACCCAACAACCACCAAACCAAGCAAACAAGTAAGGAAAAGTGTTATACACAATTGTTTAGAAGAATAGAGTGTATATACACATCTAGCAGTGAGATAGCAAGCGTATACGTGACTATCAAGGCAATAGGGAGCGTGCAGTATTTAAAACAAGGCTAGGCAAGGGAGAAAAGGCTGAAAACTCAGACCCAGAGTGAACAGAATCTGTCAAGAAGTGATATGACAAGAACCGGGAATGAAAAAGAGCAATGTAAGGAGAAAAAACACCTCAAACCCTTAGAAAGAAAATCTTCCCTAGTATGGTCGCCATTTCTGTTATGAGGGAAAAACTCTCTATGGCCGGGGTAAACCACAACAGACAGGTATGACTGGATAAATCAAGTAAATTCCAACATATGTTATATAAACCAATGTGCGAACAAGATGAGATAGAAGCTTACCTCAATCCAACATTTGATGATGTTCCACCATTGAGCACTTTGACCCAAAGCTTTGTGCCTGCGACAAGTTTTCAAAAAACAAGCAAAGAAAGCATATAGTGATAATATAAAGGGGTTAGCACATTATACAACATAATCCATGAATAAACATAACAAAAATGCCCATGGATAATAATCATATATTTGTACGATACCAATTGGATGGGAAAGGAGTATTTCTATTAATAATGATCAACATAAGTGAAAAACATTACACAGTTCCGTGTCGGCATGGTTCAGAACCAAGAAACCAAGTTCATTTCAGCTGGGTCTCCACCACTTCAATCCTCCACCAAAGGAAAGCTCATAGAAGGGAGACAATGAGGTTCTCTCAACAATAATGGAAGAGCTTGGGGGCTGAACACTATGTTCATACTTGAGGGACAAAGGGATGCAGACTCAATATGAAGTAATTTCTCCAGAGTAACTTTGCTCTCAAAGTTGAATGGTTTCTTCTCTTTTCCATAGTTCAGAATTGGCCCATTTATATCCTTCAAAATGGAACTAAAGGGCCAAGTCAGAATGTTTCCAGTATATGGAAGGCCAAGGATTAGAGATCTTCTGTCGTGACATGGAAACCCGAATTCATTTTGTATTTTCTGGCACAAATCTCGATGTATGTGGGCTGTAGTGGAGCAACAAGCGTATACACTTGCTGTATAGTAGATAGGGCGCGTATATGTAGAAAAATATGTATTTTTGGCTCTAGAATCATCAAAAAGGGATGATAAGTCTGCATAGGGACATGGAAAAGGGCCCTCTGTGCAAAATTGCAATGGTGAAGCAAATCTTGTTATAACACCTGTCATTGATGACCTCTTGGATGAATTAAGTGGCACCCAGTTCTTTACTAAACTTGGTCTTCATTCTGGCTACCACCAGATATGTATGAAAGAGGCATACATTCCCAAGACTACCTTTAGAACTCATGAGAGCCACTATGAGTTTTTGGTCATGCCCTTTGGCTTGTGTAATGCCCCCTCCACCTTCCAAAGCCTCATGAATCATGTCTTCCATCATTTTCTACGTAATTTTTGTCTTATTTTTCTTTGACAATATCCTCATCTATAGAAAAACCTAGACAAACCATCTTGCTCATGTGGATCGAGTTCTCCATCTACTCTCTCAGCACCAACTTTTCCTAAAACAGTCTAAATGTGCTTTTGGCACCTCAGAAGTCGAGTACTTGGGTTATTTGGTTGGCAAGGATGATGTCAGGGTGGATCCTAAAAAGATTGAAGCTATGCAAGACTGACCTCACCCAAAGACTCTCAAAATCTTGAGTGGATTTCTGGGCTTAACAGGTTATTATCGCAAGTTTGTTAAGAATTATGGAAAGATTGTAGCACCTCTCACTGCACTCCTAAAAAATAACTCTTTCACTTGGACTCCAGCAACTGTTCAAGATTTTCAAACCTTGAAGATGGCCATGTGCACCACTCCAGTCCTGGCCCTTCCTGATTTCAAAAATACCTTTGTCTTGGAATGTGATGCTTCAGGGAAAGGAATTGGTGCTATCCTTATGCAAGAGGGTCAACCTTTGGCCTTTACCAGCAAGCCACTGTCTGAAAGAAATCTAGGCAAATCAATCTATGAAAAGCAAATGTTGGCTATTCTGCATGTTGTTGATCTATGGTGCCCTTATCTATTAGGGAAATTCTTCCAAATTAAGACATACCATCAAAGCCTCAAGTATTTTCTGGAACAACGCATTACCTCCCCGAAGCAACAAAAATGGGTGACTAAGATCTTTGGATATGATTATGAGATCATTTACAAGAAAGGCAAAGACAATGTGGTTGCAGATGCACTTTCCTGAAAATATGAAGATGACGGATCCCTTTTTTCTCTTTCCTTCACTGTACCAGATTGGCTCCAAGCTATTCGCCAGGAATGGCTACATGATCCCAAAATTTCACATCTAATCCAACAATTGCAGTTCAATGATTCAGATTCCCCAGGGTACTCTTGGATCCATGATGAGCTTCGATACAAAGGTCGTTTGTATTTAAGTAAACAATCAAAACATAAATCCACGGTACTTTATGAGCTTCATGCTACACCCACAATTGGGCACTCCAGGTTTAGCAAAACCTATGACAGGGTCAAACGTTCTTTTTTATGGGATGGTATGAAACAAGACATTCGTAATTTTGTCACTGAATGTGATGTGTTTCAATGCAACAAGGGAGAAACAGTCAAATCTCCGGGCACACTACAACCACTTCTGATTCCACCTGCTATTTGGAGGGATATCTCTATGGATTTTATTACAGGCTTACCCAAATCGGGAAATAAATTGGTCATCATGGTGGTTGTTGATCACCTTTCCAAGTATGCTCATTTCTGTGCTCTTCAAAACCCATTTACAACATCCATGGTGGCTCAACTTTTCATGGATCAGGTCTTCAAGCTTCATGGCATGCCACATTCTATTGTTTCCGATCGCAACCCAACTTTCACCAGCAATTTTTTGCAAGAACTGTTCAAGATACAAGGCACCCAATTGCATCTCAGCACAACTTATCATCCCCAGACTGATGGTCAAATGGAAGTTGTCAACAAGTGTTTGGAAACATATTTGAGGTGTTTTACCTCGAAAAATAAAAATCAGTGGGCTCAATGGTTACCCTAGCTGAATCATGGTACAACACTTCATACTATACAGCTACATGCATGAATCCTTTTGAAGTGGTATATGGAAAAAAACCACCTCTAGTTCTCTCATACTTACTTGGTGTCTCGAAGGTCTAGGCGTTTGACCAAACCCTTACAGTTTGAGAGGCTATTCTCCGTACCCTCAAAGAGAATTTGGTCATGGCACAAAATTGCATGAAGCAACAAGCAAATCAAGGTCACTCTGAACATCATCTTGCAGAAGGGGATCAGGTGTTTCTTCGACTGCAACCTTACAAGAAAAATTCCCTCAAGGACGAGCATTGTCAAAAGCTAGTGCCCAAATTTTATGGTCCTTATACCATTCTCAAGCATGTGGGACAAGTGGCCTATTAGTTATCTTTGCCCAGTCATTCTAAGCTACATCCTGTTTTTAATGTTTCATGCTGAAAGAAGGTGATTGGAACTAAGTGCCAAATTCAAACCAACCTTCCCAAGTTAGATGAAGAAGGATCCTTTTGGCTACATCCACAAGAATTTTTGGACCAGCGTGAGCGTCGCCAGTGTCAGAGAACCATCAAGGAAGTGTTAGTCCAGTGGAAATATACAACTCCAACAGATGCCACTTGGGAACCAACTACCATTCTGCAACAATTTCCACATCTCAAGCCTTGAGGACAAGGTTGTTTTTAAGGGGGAGGACATGTTAGGGTCCTAACCTGCACATAGGTAGAACAATATATTAAGATGTAATAAAGGTCAATATTAATAAGGCCTTGCAATAAAATAGAATAAGTCGAATGTAAGAAGACCTAATAGAAGCTTCCGCTTCTAGAAGGATCTTCCTCTAGATGCTTCTTTTGATAGACATATTTAGAATAAATAGGAGTCGAGGGTATGAGGACCCTAGCTTGGATATTATTGTAATAGAGCTCTGCTCGACTGGAGGTTTCCCCCTTGAAGATGCCCATGAACATTGCTCTTAGAATCAAAGTGATATTTCTATTGTTATTCTTATATCATTTCAGTATTATTATGGTGATTGTTCTAGTTATATTGTTGTTATCATACCATTTCTAGCATTTTATTTTTGTTCTGCATACTTTTTATATCTAGTATATTACATTCTCTAAGGACAACTAGAGGTGATTTGAGTTGGTTTGGATCGAATCTAATCTTTAGGCTGCCTGTAAGGGAGATACCACAGCTTATGGAATCATATCCTCAACTTATCCCAAATATAACCAAGGTGGTTGAGCCTCTCAAATCCTATAAAGGAAGGCATTCTCATGGTGAACAAGGGGGGGGGAATCAGCAAAAGTATTGTCATTCTGATTGTGGATCTTTCGAGCAAGGGGTTGGACAAGGAGGACTTGGAGAGTTTGTTGCAACTACATTTAAAAATTGTAAGTTTATTTTATTTTTCTCATTAATATATGCTTGGCCCATTTCCTTCAAGTTTGTGTATTATTGCATATACTTTTCTATTATGGATGAATTTGGTTTAAACTAATCTTGGCAGAGTAGGAAGTCTTTGTTTTTCTTCATTTTCCATTTTATTGCAGGTATAGTTTTGTGCTAAAGAGCTTGGAGACCAAGTTTATATTGGATTAAGTGAGGACAAGCTTTGAAACAAGGTACACAATACCTTCTCCTTCTCTTTCTTTTGATTACCTTAACTATATTTAAAGGGACGTTAGTGTCCATTTGCATATTTATGTCTTGGTATTAGGGGTCTAGAATCCGAGGGAAGATCCACCTATCCGTAGGGGGAATTTTCCTATAATAGATTATGATATTGAAGTGATTTCCTCTGAATGTAAGACCACTTCTTGTCATTTTTCATGTGTTTAAGTATATGCAAAGGGTACCTCCATGGATTTAAATGTATGAAAAGTTTTATAGTTTGATGCTTTATTTAATGATATGATACATTTTTTTTTTGTTTGCTAGTTTGTCCGTGACCTGTGGGAATAGACTGTGGCTTGAGAAACCATGACTCAAGGGCATCCAAGCCATCAAAATAACATGGGGATCGCACCCAGCCTAAGCCACACCAACGCTTAACATGGCTAGATTTTGTGTCCTCGCAGGTTTCGAGCCGGTGACTTTAACATCACGGAGTTGCTTAACAACACACTCTGTCACCACTGCCCTACACCTCGGGGACTAATGATATGATACAGTTGTTAGAACTGCTATATTCTTAATTTCTCAGCACACTATTATTTCCATAAACTCTAAGATTCACCTTGAATATGCCTCGCATGTTTATCTTTTATTTATTCTAAATACATATCTTTCCAAATTGAACTCAAATTGTCTGAAACACTCGTGGAAAAAATCCTCTTGAGGGAAAATGTTTTGATATTTGGTCTGGGGTAGTTTTAGGGCCAAGAGTTTTACAAGAGAGAGAGAAAAACTTACCCACAATTTTGCATAATTTATGCTGTTACAAGCATGGATTTAAGGATTGCTCCGAGTCTTAGCTCCTAGGATGCTTCAAAATCATTCCATTGACACCCTGGAACATCTCAAGGGACAACATAAGGAACCGATATTGTCTTTGTTGTGGGGTGGTATCATCCTTGCATATGCTTCGCCTTCTATGCTATTCATGATTATGATCTATAATGTGAACAATTGTGGTCTTTTTAAATTCAGAAAGAATATCCAAACCAATATCATGTTGAATAGGAAGTTGGAAGAAGGACAAGAGGGCTTTGGCCAATGATTCAAAGGTTGTACGAGACCCATATTTCACATCCACATACCATTGGGAATATGGACCAGTGATTGTTCTATGGAATAATTGTAGAGGAATTGAATCTTCCATGAGGTTATTAGAAGATCACCAAATATGGAAATTCATGATGTGATTAGCAGGGTATTCACATGGTTTCCCTTCAAACTTAGGGATGTCTGAAGGTGATTTAATGGAAATTTTAGACCAAGTGGCATCATTCAAGATGGGTTCATTCATGAGTTTGGTCGAATATGGAATGTTTAGGGATGCTAAATATGGCAAGCTCGGAGGTGGTCCAACCATGGTGCATGGTGGTTGAGAACAGGCTCCTTGCGAGGAAGGTTGAGAATTCATTCCTTTAGAGGAAGGTTGAGCTCCTCCTCCTTGTGAATGAAGACTAGTAGATGGGATGTTTGGGATGTTGGTGCCAAGAAAAATAGAACTAAGAAAGGTTGATCTTAAAATTGTTGCACTCACAGGTGTATGGGATGGTTGAGTCTATATGTCTACAAAGTTAGGGATACCTCCCAATATTAGTGAGAGGTTCAGTAGGAATCTAGGATGATGAGGATTATGTGGTTCCCCTTTGATTCTAGACTAGCTACAAGTGTGTGTGGATTGTGATGAGAGAAATAAATGAACAAGTGTTTTTTTTTTTTCCTATCATAACAATATCGCTCAGAGATACATGTAATCAATAATAAACATCATACATAAAATAATCAAACAAGCAACAATGTAGGATGGGTAAGTGTTATCCGTGTGGGGGAGTAAAAAAGTTGAACGTGTCCTAAATATGTAGCGTCCTTCCTCTCAAAATAGCAGTGGGTCTTCCAAAAGAAATTAACAATTGAGCATGAATCCACCAGAAGAGGAACTAGTGAAAGTGTGAATAATTAGTTATAATGAGCGTAAAGGGGGCATATACCGAAAAAAACTGACGATATTTCCCAATAGTCGTTCAAAATCTGGCTAAAATGCAATGGCAACCCACAATTTCCACTTGGGTAGAAAAATCGAGATTTGGCCACTAAGTTACCTCAGCCAAGTGCAACATTTAGATTTTTGTCCTAAGAAATGAGTCACAGGTTGGGTAGCCTCTCAAGAATTGGGTGACTCAAGGAGGTACACACAAAACAAATGGACCTTGGACTTCGGCCCTTTATGGGTATCTCTCTGCCTTATGGTGTAAGAACACTTGACATGGAGGATTTTTGGTTTCCTATTTCATCAACTTCTAAGTTTACATGTGAAAATGATAACAAGGGATTTTTTGGATGCCTACTCCTGAGATCCTAACTTAGACTACAAACTTATTTTGTTCCCCTCCTATGGAGGTTTAAAGGAGATTTTAAAGATTGATTTTATGATGAAATAGGTTGAAAGACTAGGGTCATGAACCCATCTGGTTGATTAAAATGGTGTGTTTTGAAAACAAATTTGAAGGTGTCTTGAGTTGTTTTGATCCTCCTAGGTCACTTGTGGCCGCAGGGAGGAGAGCATACTTCAACTTCCAGTATCCAATGAGAATTTTCATGTGTGTTCAAGTGCTTTTGTGTGCAAGAAGTGTTATGGTGTCAAAACTATTTTTAATAAGTTATAATGAAAGATTTTAATATGTGGACATCATGTGGTCTGTTACAAATCTTGTTTAACTTAACTTACTAGAGATGTTGAGAAAATCCTTGTGTAATTCAAAATCTCGAGATCACTAGCAATGTGGACATATGGGCCCTCAATTGATCCTTTAACTCCCTAAGTTTTTGTCTAATGTAAGAAAATTGAAATTTATCCTAGATTGAAAATCATGTGGACATTGGGTACTTATTGATTCTCTTAACTTCGTAGGTTGTTTGATAGCTTTATGAAAACTTTGAAACTATCCTAATTTTGCAAGAATGTGGGAATGTATGAACCCTTTATAACTTTAAGATTG
>ML791218.1:332705-355436 GCA_009831015.1 Picea engelmannii
GAAAGAATCGAATTCTCACTATGTTTGGCAATAGTCATGTCTCCCTTGAACAAATCACTAAGTTTCGATTCCTTCTCTCACCAATTTGGGTTTTAGTATGGCTTTAGGAAATTGAACCTTTTTCTTCAAGTATTTACGCCTCTAACTGGTTATCCTTCCTATCACTATGGAGAGTATATTGATGCCTCCTATACCATAGACTTATGACATTGTTCATTCTTGAGTCTTTGTTGCCCAAGTCACTTTTCTGTTATGATTTTTTTCAAGGGAAGATTTTAGCTTGTGTCGGCCACTCCTCAGAATTCTTGAAGTTTCATGTTGGCCTTCCCATTGTTAAGTACTTCTCAGAATCAACAAGAATCTATGTCCTATACTCGTTCTCGTATGGAAGGTCCCCATTGACTTCTTGTTGGTGGGTTATCTCTTATTGAATACAACACATTGCTTTGAGAGTTTGACCTAGAGTATCACCCTGGGCCTATTTTCATCATTGACGGGGATTCAAAGAAACACCCCAGGAGAGAAAAAAATGGACAGTTTTTTGCATCCGTTTTTGCATTTTTTTGGAACATGGTTTTTGTCGATGGTTTTCTTGACTAATTCGGGTCAATGGATTAGGGGTTTTGGATGGTGCGGGATCCTATATATATATATATTGTACACAATGAAGATGATGATGAATAACAAGATTATAGGTGCAACTCTAAACAAGTTGTTGGTTTCCCTGATTTTGGGTTTCCAAGGTAAAATATTTGTGTAATGTGTGTGTGTCATTGTATCTTTTCTGTTTTTATTAAAAATCCATTTGCAGTCATTTATTGTACAAGTTTTAAATATGCATTATATTCCCAACTTTTATGTTCATGGTCATATTCTAGTTTCTTCTTCAGATGATGACAATGAGGATGAAAATCCACCTCCCACTACTCACCTTACTCTAGTTGGGTCTGTCGAATATGAGTCTAAATCAACATCACCACTTCCTAGATGGGTTCATAAAACATGAGAAGCAGTTGGTGATCTTGTCGGTGATCCTATAGATCAACATTATACACATTCACAATTCTAGTAGGCCTCCTCTCTTTTGACTCAAGTTTAAGAGACTCGTCATATATGAGCGCTTGCATAATCTTTTGGCCATACAAATTGGGACACAACAACGAATGAATAATATTGTTCCTTAATGGCGAATGACACGTGGGATCACGTACCTCTTCCAAAAGAAATAGAACTTGTTATATGGGATCTCAAGTTGAAGGTATTGACTATAATAAAACTTTTTCCCCCATATCCAAAATGAATTCCATCCACCTTGTTCTAGCCGTTGTTTCTTCACATAAATGGGAGTCCATCAAATGGATGTTAAATCTGCCTTCTTGCAGGGAGATTTGCAAGAAGAAATTTACATGGGACAACCTCTCGGCTATGTTCAAAATGACTCCAACCTTCTTTTTCACATTAAGAAATCTCTCTATGGTCTTAAGCAAGCTCATTAGAATTTGTATGCTAAAACAATTAGCTTTCTTCTTGACATCGGCTTTTTTAGATGCCATTTTGACCCCAATGTCTATACTAGGAAAGTAGGTAACCATCTCATAATACTTGTTCTTTATGTTGATGACCTACACACTAAGCTACACATGCACTTCATCAAAAAGCTTATTCAAGATCACAATCTTCAAGTGCTCTTTTTCCCTACAGATGATGAAGTTGCAAACATTTTCACAGAGTCTCTTACAAAAGCAAAGTTTTCCAAACTTCGATCTATGTTAAGATTTTATGATGTTTTCATTAAAGGAGGATAGGCTCTAATTCCTCATTCTTTCTCCTATTGTGTCACCTTTGTAAATTCTTCAATCCTTTCCGAGGTTGTTCTTAAGGGTGGATGTTAGAATATGTACACTTAGAATTTAGTTAAGATCAACTTGAACTAATGTGTCTTTAGGTAAAGTATGTTTCACTAGTGTGTTTCTTTAGTATATATTTGTAGTTATCTAATCCAACAATCACGATATGTTCTAAAAATAAAGTAATCGAATGACTCATCTTCTCCTCTAAACTCAAAGCTATATTGATATGTGGCTTAACATTGGATTGGTCCATGATGTTATTCAAAGAACATATAGGGTCATTTGCTTATGATCGATTGTGAGAAACTCATATGTAAAATATTTTCCTTTGGATTAATATATTGTGTCAAGTAGCCACTTTGACTTTCCTTTTGGGTTAATATATTGAGTAAGTAGTAGTTGTGGCTAGGGTTGTGGACCATTTATCTTTGATCTCTTCTTATAAGTGGTTGCTTAAGATGTTAGACCTATGTGGAAATACACTATTATCAAATTAATGAAAAGGAATTATGCTCTCTAAAATAAAAATGAAATGAAAAATGATATACTCTCTAAAATAAAAATGAAAAAAAAGTAACAATAATAAAAAAACAAAGAAATTTGTAAAAAAGGTCTCAAGTTCGATTTTCACCCTGCTTTACTTGTGCTCGTGTCATGCAAGTACCATTGTACTCCATACTTGCGGGATGTGCCACATGTCATGCGAGTACCAGAACAACCAGTTGTGGATTTCCCCAGTACATTAAAAAAAAAACAACTATTATTGAGATTTGTAAAAATAATAATAATGATAATTTGTATAGTTTAGGTGGACCTAACCATTAAAAATATGGTTTTTTTTTCTTAAAAAAATCATTTTAATTAATCTTATAAAATAACTTACCAATAAATTATTTAGTTTTTATTAAAAAAATATAATTAAGTAAATTTATAAAACTAAAGATAAATTTATTAGTATGATTATGAATTTGACATCTCTCTCCTAGAAATTAAAGATAAATTTATTAGTATGATTACGTGAATTAAAGATAAATTTATTAGTATGATTACGTGAACCAGGGTCTCTTAATATGAAAACGCAGTGTTCAAACGGTAAAAACCGAGTCTTTAAGCCTCCTAGAGCGTGAGGTTAAACTGCTACTCGTCCTTGGTACAGATGTTAAAAGATTTCCGAGTTACAGCGGGATTTTACAGGTGGCGGGGTTTGCTTGTAGGAGATGTGATCTTACATAAGAAGCTACATGCTCTTCTGTAAAAAATCTTTACTCTTTATAGTAAGTTTTAAAAATTGTATTGAATATATAGAATTTTCTTCTTTCTAAAAAATTGAGTCTTTAAATTTTGAATATGCATTAATGGAAAGTCCATGTGATCGCAGTTAATCAAAAACATTGTTTGTATGTAAATAATGACAATAGTATATAACTTTTTAAACATTGTTTGTATGTAAATAATGACAATAGTATATAACGTAGTCAATAGTCAATCAATTATTGACCTTGTGGTCATGTAAGGAATTTCCACACTTATTTCATCTTGTTAAATTTTTCAATAATGGTTTTGTATTTAAATTTTTCAATAATGGTTTTGTATTTTCATGTGGTAAATCAACTATTCATATTCAGTGTATGTGACTGATAATGAAGTTTGTGTTCCTTGAATTTTCAATATGGAATAATTCAATATCCTACAAACAAATTTCTAATCATTGTTGAGTTTTCAATATGGAATAATTTAAAAATTTTCAGTAATATTTGAATAATTCAGAAATTTCCAATAACACTTGAATTTTCAATATGGAATAATTTAAAAAATTTCAGTAATATTTGAATAATTCAGAAATTTACAATAACACTTGAATTTTCAATATGGAATAATTAAATATATGACAAATAATGATATCTAGTGAATCAACATATAATCAACATATATTAGTTGAATTTTCAATATGGAATAATTGTACATGTTTGATATGTTTTTATAAGTTGTTGTTTAAGATGTTCCACCTATGTGAAAATACACTATTATCAAATTAATAAAAAAATGATTATGGTCTTTAAAATAAAAATGAAATGAAAAAATGATTATACTCCCTAAAATAAAATGAAAAAAATGAAAATAATAAAAAATAGTTATTAAATTGATATTTGTAAAATAGTAATGATAACAATAATAATAATTTGTATAGTTTAAGTGGACTTAACCATTAAGAACATAGATTTTTTCTTAATTAATGATAATCGTATATAAGTTTTCAAACAAGGGAGTCAATAGTCAATAGTCAATTATTGACGTAGTGCTCATGCAAGGAATTTCCACACTTATTCCATACTATTCAATTTTTCCAATTTTTCCAATTTTTCATATTCAGTGTATGACAAACAATAATTTTCAATATGGAATAATTTAATATAGGACAAACAAATTTCCAATCAATGTTGAGTTTTCAATGTGGAATAATTCAGAAACTTCAATAACTTTGAATTTTCAATATGGAATAATTGAGTATATGACAAAATCAACTATTCATGTGCTCTGTAGTGTTGAATTTGCAATATGGAATAATTCAATAAGTGACAAACAAATTTTCAATAATGATCGAGGTTTCAATATGAAATAATTCAAAAATTTTCAATAATTGAGCATATGACAAACAATGAAGTTTGTAGTGAACCAATTATTCATGTTCTCTATAAACATTGAATTTTCAATATGCAATAATTCAGTAATAGACAAACAAATTTCCAGTAACGGTTGAGTTCAAAATTTTTCAAAATTGTACATGACAGACAATTTTCCATGAACGGTTGAGTTCATAAATTTCCAAAAGAGTTGAATTTTCAATATGGAATAATTGTAAATGACAAACAATGATGTCTGTAGTGATTCAACCATTCATGTGCTCCATGTCCATGCTCTATGTCCATATTAAGGAATTGCTATAACTTTTCTTCGATTATCCATTAATTTTTATATTATAAAATACAACCTTTTCTATGAAACAAAAATGACATTATTATAAGTAATATGATTAAATATAATATTATTTAAAAAAATTAATTTAACATTTATATCGATAAGATTTTGTATTAAAAATATGATTAGTTTATAGATTAAATAGTTCAAGTTCAAGTTTATAGGTTAAGTTAATAGTTTAAGTTTATTTAATGAATATCTCTTTTTCTTTTTATAAATAGGCATTTAATATATGAGGGTTTATTTTTATTTTTATATGTAGGTAAAGAGCAATTTTCAAAACTAAATATGACAATGAATTTGACAACTCATATTAAATAGTAATAGTTTAAATGTTCTATTAAATGATTGTTTTTGGTAGTTTAGAATAATAACAAGGCAAAATATGATTTTTACTCAAAATTCAATAGAAATAATTTGGGATTAACACGATTTAGATATTAGATTTTGACATAGCAGAATGTGGTTGCAATTAGAATATTCTAGGGTGCTCAATACATTTCAGTATTAAAAACAACAGTATAATCAATACAAAATTGCAATTTTAAGAAAGTTTATTTGGCTGGATTCCCATGATAACAAACCACATAAAGTCCAAATATTAAAACTTTTAGTCTTTTTCTATTAAAAATTGGAGTTATCTAAACAACTAACTTCTTACTAGAGAAAAAAAAATATCACCAACCTAGATTGATTAATCATCATTCTAATGGATACAAAGTAAGTGGGGTCATCATTCTAATGGATACAAACTAAGTGAGATCAAAAAGAGCCTCACAACACAACATATTCTTAGGTGGATGTTTACCTCTCAAGTTGTATTGGTTTCATATAATTTCTAATAAAATTTAATTCTAAATATATTAAATTACATAAATATAATTTATTTACATAATTCTATTTTCATGTCCTCAATATAGGTTTGCATATTAAAAAATGTTTTTTCTTTTTTGCAAAAAGCATGATATGGGAAACCTAATACTTTATGGTCATAAATGAGATTTTGAAGGAAAATATCACTATAATGAATGTAATTGATGAAGCCCTAAATCTTCTCCATGTCCCTATCATTTATGGTAAATGTCAATTCAACTAGAGTTATATTAGAACCATCTTTCTTATTTTTAGGGAGGAAGGACATCTAAAATATTACCTTGAAACATTTCCGTAGTTTGTCGAATTTTCCTTGGAATAGTTTACATTAAGAAAGCACCAATTTTCCTTGAATTATTGGTTCTCCTCATATAGAAAAACCTCACCAACACATTCAAAAATAAAACTATCAATTAGAATTTAGTCCTAAGCTCACAAACCCCAACCTCCATTATTTTTTCTAAACATTTTTGAATGGAACTTTGTTCTTTTTGGGACACTATATTTCTACAAGAAAAGTTCTGTAGATGTCATTTTATACTATTATATCACTTGCACAATGCGTGTGTCACCAATTTGCACACAAGTTATGATAATGTTTCAATAGAAGCTTTTAATTCTAACTTCAAGCACACCTTGTGAGTTCCTATTTATTTTTGAAAATATCAAGAACGTTTGCAATCCATGCATATAGGAAAACATTGTTGGTGAAACATTTATCTTTTCCAATACTAAGATTGATTTTATTTATAGATGTATCTCCAAAAAGTTTAAATATAAGTGTACTTATAATTCCCAAATGATACATATAGATAAAAGATAAAAAAAAAAATCCAAAGTTCAAAACAAGAAGATAATAATTGATTGGAAACATGTTGAAATGGGATAAAACATTAATAAATTTGTTTTTTTCGAAATTGTAAATTAATACAACAAATACATATACATATGTTGTAGAAAGACTATCAAAAAACATTCCATACTAAAATACCACCTTGAACCACGACACATCTAAACCTAGACATAATTCATTTGGATTACACACATTATACAATGAAACTCAATTTGGATCCATAAAAAGCAATGCAAAGAACTCATCATAGCAATAAGCTCAAGATTATTAATTTTCTCCTTGATAAATAGTTAAGGAATTATAAAGTGTACCTTAGAAATAGTGATTACCAAGTTGGTAAAATGGTATTCATTGTACTTGAATTGAAGGGTGTGTTTATAATCAAGTGAACATAAAATTACTAGAATAATGTTCAAAAATTATTCTTCTATTTAAAAAATGCCCCAAAAAATCCAACAAGTTTCAATAGCACTTTAAAAGTAAAAATACTAACAAGTAGTGAGAAATAAAAGATGGATACTCTTTAGAATCTATATAATTTCTATTGTTTCCAAGTTGTTTGTTGGCCACCGTAGTTGTTTTTAAATTTCGTAATTTTACCTACATCTCTTCTCTTTTCCAAAATTACAATAATTTATTGTTTTGTGTATCATATTTCAATGATAGATCACCAAAAATTCTCAAAGTCTTAGTTTCATTGAGCATCCTTACGGATACCAAATGTACAAGATTACCAATGAAGAACAAACGCATGAATGAATGTTTCTTTTACACTTGGAATTTAAGGGGGATCATTCAATAACCCCTCAAAATAGTAGGTTAGTAAATCAAAGAGTCTATTAATGCACATCAAACAAACCAATTTATGAAGGTAAGGAAATAAGATCCCAATGCAAGAAAATAAATTTTCAATACTGTTTTCAAAAGAAAAGGCTTGAATTAAGTGAGTTGAACCACACCCACCACAACAATAGCCAATGCATGGCGAAAAACAACAACGCATTCAAAATCACTTTCATCTTTTGTCATTGTACCATCTTCCTTTGAGAAACAACAACAAAATTCCCCCATTTCTCTTGTTACTCTTTAACCTTTTGGCACTTTCCCAAGAGGATTTCTAGTGATCTCATGCACACTTCTCAACTGTGAGAATCGTGATTATCTTTGAACCTATTGAGTACATACAAAATACCATTGCACTTGTAATAAAACTTAGCATTTCCTTCTATAACCAGTGATCATGCAGTTTCAGAGACATTGACATGTATTTTCTCTTGAGACTATATGAATTCTAACTCATGCTAGGTTTCTCTATGTTCATTCAATGATTGATGCCAAATATTCAAGATACAATACTTAAAGTTCACAAATTTCAAAAGGATACTCTACAATATATGTACAAAGAAAAACACCTCAATAAAAACACATAACTTAAACTTTATTCTAGACTCTAGAAATATAAATAGTCACAATGGAAATGATTATGCTAGATGCAAAAAATTATTTCCAAAATAGATATTGTGAAAATAAACGATTGGATTAGATCCAATAAATTCTTTCCACATTAAAAATAACCTAATTCTTTACATGGTCTTGTATGTATCCCTTGTATGTCATTTTTACGCCATGGTTTAGTTGTTCGCATTATCTTAATCTTCCATATTGCATGCTACATAAATGCAAAGAAAAGGACTTAAAAACAACAGTAGAACTATGAAAAAAATAACATCCCATTGTAATGAAGTAGTATAACATAGAGACTACAAAAGAGTAGGCCTTTGATTGCATTATTGACCTTAAAAGGACATCATATGAAAATATATATATGTTATCCCTCGATCCATTCACCTTTCAACCTAACATAAAAGAATTCCAAATTGGTCATTCTAGTAGCATGACCAAACTAATAGGGAAAAAATTTCAAATAATTTCAAAAATATTAATAGAAAATAAAGGACAAACAAACTTGTAAAAGGTATAAGCATGTTCAATATAATACTATTTCCAGTTGGGTGGTGAAGAAAATTCAGTTTCACTAGAGGCACAAATAAGCACTTGGGGCACGAGTGTTTGGACAGAAGAGTATCTGTTATGAAAAATGGCATAGATATTCCACTCGAACAGTTCATCACAATATATCTTATAATATTCTAAAATATTAGACTATGCCAACTAAGTTTCCTTAGACCCTAGATTAAGTAATTGTAACATCCTGCTCTTGTGCACACATGATTTCACTTATCCTTGAGGACACTTGCGTGCAAGTGATCCAGTTCATTATATGATTGTATGATTTGCTTATGGATAATGATGATGATGTTGTGGATATGATGAGATTTTATTTGATTATATATGTATCGACAGGTGTTATTGGCGGGATTCTCCTGAGTGTGAAGGACACTTGACAGATTGGGGATGTCTGTTATAACCCTAAATTTCTCTACACATACATACCTGGCATCGGGACCTCTTACTTACTATTTTTTCCAAGCCATCACTGAGTTTCTCTTCGTAAAAACACTATTTTTGAAGATGTACGTGCCATGCACCAAAATTTCCCATGTATGTATGCTTGTTGCACCACTACAGACCACGTAAGTATGCTAACTGCACCACTATAGCTCGTGTATACTCGCAAAAGTTGCAAGGAATTCGTTGTGATTACGGGCTATTGGGTAGTTTCCCAACTGTCCCACCGCCTATAGCCCGTCACCCAACTGAATAACCATCCTTTTGTCATATAAAAGGAGGTGTTGGAGTATCATTCCTAACCTAAGAATAAGAACAATGGAACTCTGCCTATTTCACATCCCCTCCTTGCCCCAAGAAATTGCAACCACCTTGCGATATTTGCCTCAGAATTTCCCATTTTCCATTTTTCCTCCATTATAAGCCCATTCCATTTCCCTAGAAGAAGTTTGAGAGGATAAAGATACATGGAAGCACAGTTGGAGCTTGGTGAAGAGGACCCCAGACCAGGTTCGTGGAGTAGTAGCCGATCTTGTTGTAAGTATACATTGTGATATCAATAAAAGGAATACTTTTTTTTGTCCCGAAATATGATGTGTCAAATGTTTGTATTTGATTTATGCTTTATTATAACATCTAACCCATGATTTATATATGAGATGCATGTTTGTAGTTCTTTGTTTATCTATTTTTGAATGCAGGATAGCCTTGGGAGGAGGCTTGTAGTCAACAGAGCTATCAAGTGCGAGAGGATCGACACCGGATGCAGAGTAAAACATAAAATTACCTGATCTTTCTCACTTTGTCTTTCATGTATGAATCTGGGGTATATTCGGGGTAGTTAGAAAAGTAGGAGAATTTCAGACGATTAGATCTACCTACATTCTGAACCCTAGTGTAGTCCATAGGGGGGTTTTCCCTACTAGCAGAACTGGCGACCATACTGGGGAAGCCTCTAGGGTTTTAGGGGATATTTTTTGGGTGTTTTATTGGTTTTATTACCTTTTGAGTTTTCGTAAGTTTGCTGAGTATTTAAGGGATTCTGGTGACATGTTGGTGCCATACCAGTTCTCCCTGCCCTGCTAGTTTGCCTATTTGTTTTCTTTTTTTGAGAAGTTACAGAGGTGTATGCGCCCTACTGTGGGTCTGTACATGTACATAAGCACCCTGCTTTATAGACAACCCACATACATATGCAGGTTGCTTAAGTATCAGTAGCGTACATGTGTCAGGATGTTTTTTTTAAAGAAGAGGTAGTCAACCTCTTCTCTGATTGAAGTTTCACTTCTCAGGGTTTCTTGATAGAGTCCAGTGTCTCTGTTTTTTACAGTCATAGCCTGGGTTAGATGTCAGTTTGCTTATATTTTTTAAATATTTCTTGTGTTTTATTTGAAAGGGTTTTAGACGCGTTTGTGAGTCTTTGATCAACATGTTTGGTGTCTTCAGTGACTCCCTGTGATCCGCAGTGGGCCAAGGGTCAGTTTCAATCTTGTCTGGTTTTTTACTTTTTCCCCTTTCGTTTGCTTTAAAGAAAAAGAAAAATAATTTATTTCAGGTTTTCTTGTTTGAAGCATTTCAAAATAAAAATAAAAAGCTTATTTTTTCTTAGTTTGGTTAAGTAGTTGGGTTAGTTATTTTGCTTGTTAGGAAAAATGGTTGTTTTCTTAAGTTCTTTACTGATTGTTTAGAACATTAAGTAGCTCGTAGTCAAGCGAAATTTCGTTTTAGGTTTTCCTTTCAAATATCTTAGAAAAAGTTAGTTACAAAAAGTTGGTTAAAGAGTTAGTTGCAAATCTTTATTGTTAACTAGAAGTAATTTTTCTTTCATTTTCGTTTATTTCTCCTTCTTCGTCTCTCAAAAAACACCACTAGTTTCATTGTCGTTTCCTTGACTTAAAACAAGACATTTGAAATTAACACTAAAATTAAAATCAACTAGACTTTATGTTTGTAGGGTCAATCAACTAGTCTAGGCCTTAGCCTTGAATTAGGTTGGAGAGGAAACTCTTCAAGGATTATAAACAAACATTGGAGTTAGAGCTAGGGAGTGTAAAAAGTCAAGCAAACGTGAAAGTTATCCAGGACCCCCTCTAACACAGGGGCTAAACACGAGGTCACGTGCAGAAAGGTAGCGTAGATAACCTATCCAAAGCCAGACCAAGCGTAGTGGGGAATGCATATAGAGGACTTGTCATGGGATACTGTCGGTTGCATTTGCCTACAGAGCTTTGTGGATCTCGAATCTGTTCGAGGCCCTCATTTGTCTTTTAGACCACTTGCTTTTGATACCCTCGATAGGTTTCTGGCTTTATACACTGCTCATTGTGGTCCACCCGGCTGTCGACTGTACCCACCTGGTGACTGTTCGCGAGCTGGAAACTTAGTTGCCTTTATTTTAGAGACTTACACTGGTGACTACGGGGGTATACCGCGATACCTAGGGAAGACGTTGGGCCACTCTTTGTAGAGTATACCCTGAGGGTGCTTCCGAGTTCGAGTTACACTTGCACTGATAAGTTTCTCTAGTGTTGGCTGGTGTAACTGTTCTTCCAACTAGATAGTGGTTTTCTTGCTTTATCTGATAGGAAATTTTCTAGTGTGTTCTTGTTTTCAAATGTTACTAAAAGCCTTACTGTGTCATTGATATTTTCACAAAGTGGAAGATCGGGAGCTCCGTCGATCGGGAAGGCTTCAGGGCCTGCCACCGATTACATTGGAGAGACCACCATCACTGTTATGACGAAGACTTGACCAGCAAGGGTCATGCAAAGCGACCGAGCCATAGGAAACTATGTCCGAGCCTTCCCCGATAGGAGAACACTTGAATTCGGAGGAACCTACTGTTTCTGAACTATGAGCGGAAGCTCTCAGGCCAACCAACACTCCAGTAACTGACTTGTCTACGCCACTTTTGATACAATTTGTCCCTACAAGGGTAACACATCACAAGCATCAGATAGTATTAGAAGCAGTGATGGAAGAAAATGTTTCTACATCATCTGGGAGTCCTCACACTCCCTCAACGGATGCCACCACAGGGGGCATTCCACCTCCTAACCCACCTTCGTTGGTTCATACCACCATGGTCTCTAACACCTCTACTTCAGGCAGTAGTCTGATTCCATCTATGGAGATGATCACTGCTCCATTTACATAGAGTGCGACGAGCCCTCTGTTTTCATACGGGATTCCTGACTTTGATACGAACTCCATCCTCACCTACTCCACCGTACAGACCATGGGTCTGGGGGTAGGGAGCTCAAACACTCCTTTTCAAGGGTCCATGGGGGGCACCTCAACCCCCTATAATGCTATCCCTTATGGTGGGGCTCATATACCTCCTTCATCCCCTTCGTTCGACGATGCTCCCCACCAACCGATTGGGTAGAACATGAACTACAACCTGTTCGGAGCAGGTGGTCTAGGACCTTCTTCCTACACCACATCGGTGGGTTCAATGTCATTCTCTTTGTTCGGTGTGTTTGGTAATAATGATTTCTCATCAGCTGCCATATCGGTTGGGGGAAACCCTGGTTTTGGAAAAAAAAATCTTTTGGAGGGTACTATTCCTACACAGGGGGAAAACACATAAATCTTCTCCTGACAAGAACTCTGGAATCCGTGGGAGGGATCAATTCCCTCGTCAGGAATGCTCATCAGGGGAAACCCCTTCCATGGTCAATGGAACCCTGGGCAAGGCTCAATACCTATGCTCGTCGGATCGGCAGGGGGCAACCCTTTCCAGAATATTTGGAACACAATGCACGGAGCAATCCTCACCCAACCCTCAACGTCCAATTAAGGGAATCAAACGATGATGTCCCAAAAAACGTAGTATTCATCTACTGGACAAGGCCATGGTATTTACCAAAACCCTGGTGAGCAGCCCAATTTTTCCTAGAAACCTGGTGCCAGTCAAACTCCAGGCTTCTTTCTTCCTGTACATAGTCAACAGCCCAAACTACCATTTCTAGCGACGTTACATTTACCAAACTTGTCAAGATTTTTAAACGAACCAATTTGTCACGATCTGCATTGGCCTCCCATGTCGACTAAGTTTCCCTCGGACATTCTGAAGTTTGAAGGTAAGCCTGAAGAATATCCAAGTGATCACGTGACCACTTTTAACCTATGGTGCTCGTCGAACTCGCTGCGAGACAACTCCATAAAGTTGTGCCTGTTTCAACGCATTCTTATTGGGGGTGCCATGAAATGGTACATTGATCTCGACCGCTCAAGATACTCTTACTTTAGCGATTTGGCAATGGTTTTCCTAAACCATTTCCAACTACCTGTGAGATACGATGTTGACACCGAATTGCTAGCCAAATTTGTGAAAACAAAGGCTGATCATATCTCAGATCACATCCAAGAATGGCAACGTCAGAAGAGTTTGATAAAAGTATCAGCCCCATGGTCTTTCCTGTTGGAGTGGTTCCTTAAGTCTTTGGTACCTCATTTATCCAAGGGCATTGCAACGTCGAGAGTGTTTTCAGAGGAAGAGGTGATAATGACAACTCAACAACTTGAACTAATATACTCTCAGTCTGGTTTACTCTATGAGGTTTTTCCATATGTGTAATGGTCCATCCTTGACAAGGCAAGATACAAGTCTGGAACACATGTCGATGGTATAGTTGGTTCATCACAAGCAAATCCCACTAATCAGCTGTCAAATCAATTGCAACAATTGTTGATATAGCAGACAACGGCCTTCCATACCTTAGGTTCGTTTGTTCCCCCTACTCAAATATTGGACGTACACAGTGTACAGTCGACGAACCCAAAGGTGAACCAGCAGCCTGGCGGAAAGAAAAAACAATGAAACAAGAAGGGTAAAGGGGGTAAGAAACCCACCAACAATGTTGGCGGGGGAAACACGGAGAAAATAAAGTCGAAGTATCTGTGTAACCTTTGCATGGAAGACCACCTGACTCACCTATGCTCTCGACTTGTGGAGTCTCAAAAGTTATTGGCGCAACAACAACCTATTGTATTAACGAACCCATTTCCTCATGGGAAAAATTTGACTCAAGCCTCTCCGAGCATGGATGGGGGTAGTCAATGACCCCATCCATGTTGAAAGGTGATTCTTTCATAGAAACTAGGGCACATGACTATGGAAATTCATAATCTGATGAAAAGGGTAAAGAAGTCATAAACCCATATGTTCCTCTCCATATTGAGAAGACGATGGGAGGAAAAATGACATGCATCCAGAAAGGGGCGTTCAAGAAATGTTCTCACAATCCAAATGGGAGGGTCACCCAGAACTACTCTATGGTGGAAGATTTGTCACAAACCCCTTGCGCGATGTCCGCTTTGGAGGTCCTCTAGAGGTTCCCTTCACATAGAAAGGCTCTATTAGCTTCCTTAGGATCTATCGAGACTTGTAATCTAGGAACAATCATTCTTGATACGACCGACTTGAAATCTCGTCTCCCATACCACGTTGTGTTTCAGATAGTAGTGGATTACACCACGAAAAATTTTTACCCGGAATATTTTTTGTATGGTGGTTGATGAGGGTGCCTCGACATGCATGATGTCATTGGCATGTTGGAATACCATTGGCCAACCCGTTTTGTCTCCATCACCTACTCTACTTACTGCTTTCGATGGTTGTTCTTTTAGACCATATGGTATCATCCCTTCTTTCCCCATGCAGTTAGGAGGGAAGACCGTGTGCGTCGAAGTTGAAGTGGTCGATGCGCCTCTCAACTACAACCTTCTATTGACACAATGCATCATTGGCAGAAATATCAGTAGATTGATTGTAATCCTCCAAGAATTTGACTTAGATTTTGTTTTCGTGAAATCCAAAAAGTCATTGGTCTTTGCGGAACTCATCTCGGATATTTCGGTCAAATCAAGTGATGTTACGCCTAAAGAATCACCTATTAAAGGAGATCTCTTTCTGATCACATCTTCAGACCCCTGGTATGGAGATATACTAGTCTATCTCTAGACTTTGAAGTGCCTTACTTCTGCTTCTCACGATGAGCGTCGACGTATATGCCATAAGGCAAGAAATTATCTCATACTCAATGACACTTTGTATCATCAAGGTGTAGATTACATCCTTTGTCGCTGCCTCACTCATGAAGAAGTGGAACTCGTTCTTAATAGCTGCCACAATGAAGCATGTGGTGGTCATTTGTCTAGGCTAGAAACAACCCAAAATATTCTACGAGCCAGTTACTTTTGGCCTACATTAATCAAGGATTGCGAGAGTCGGTCAAGAAGTGCCACCCATGTCATATCTTCCTTCGGAAGATGAGGGCACATCCTGCTCCCATGTTTCCCGTCATTGATCTTGGTCCATTCACTAAGTGGGGGATTGATTATACTACATGCCACCCAGCTTCAGCTAGGGGGCATCGTTATATCATCGTAGCGGTAGACTACTTCAAAAAGTGGGTCGAGGATATGCCAACGTTCAATAATTATGGAGAAACATCATCTCTCTTCATTTTTAACTAGATAGTAGCAAGGTTCGGCATCCCGAAGGAGATTGTCACTGACCATGTCAGTCACTTTCAGAACAAAATGATGTCCGAGTTAACATCAAATATTGGGTTGAGGCAAGAGCATTCATCACCCTACTACCCACAAGCGAATGGTCAGGTGGGCCTACCGAATGATCAATTCTTCCAAGTCAAATTTGCATTTGATGTTGTACTTGACATTGTGGTCCTATCGAACGTATGTAAAGACTGTCACTGATTTCTCACCTTTTCAACTCGTTTATGGGCTGGAAGCACTCTTGCCTATAGAGTGCTAGATCCCATCTCTAAAGTTGGCAGTAGATTTATTACCATACGCTTCACCGCTTGAGGAACGCTTATTATATCTCGAGCAACTCGATGAGAAATGTCATGATGCAACCTTGGCCAACCAGGCTCACAAGAAATGAGTCAAGTGTCCATATGATCGGTCCGTTCATCCTTGGATTTTCTCTGAAGGTGACCTTGTCCTAGTCTATGACCAAGATAAGGATCCCCTGGGGGCAGGAAAGTTCAAACCCATGTGGTTCAGACCTTTCATAGTGAAGGATGCCTTAAAGAAGGGCACTTATCGTCTGGTTGAATTTGAGGGAAATTCTTTGGAGCCTAGAAATGGGCTCTACCTCAAGAATTATTACTCATAGGTTGGTCACCCTTGGGTGACTTCTTGTACATATGTATAGTTCTGATACAATTATTTTTTTTCCCTTTTGTTTTATGGACGTGTCATTATTTATGTCATATTTTTCACTGTGGAAGATGTCAAGTGAATCAGAGGTGTTCGTTGGGTTTGCGGATGGCGCTAGCCTACACACTCAGAGGCTTTCTTCCGCAGCTCGGATGATTTTCATGCCTCAAGGCCAGTTGCTATCTTCTGGAGGTATCTGTTTAGGTGATGCCACAAAAAATGTCATCGAGTACAGTGTAGTGATAGAGTTTCTTCGTGACGCTTTGTTGCATGGTATCTCTCACCTCCAGGTCTACTTAGATGCTCAGCTGATTGTGTCCCAGTTAAATGGGGTTTACTGCATTTATGATCCTACTCTAGACCGATGATTCCTTAGGGTACGTCTCTTAGAACGATGCTTTGATTACATTACGTATATCCATGTTCCTAGCAGATTAAATCAAATGAAAGATACTCTAGCTAATCAAGTATTAGATTGGCATATTGCACACATATAAAAGGAAGCATACACATACACACATGTACATACATTTGTAAAAATGTGATCCATAAGACATAAAATATGTAAATACATACATACATACATACATATACATATATATATATATATATATATAAGTGTTAGAGTACATCGGTGGGCACAAACAACTCAATACATGTCCGATATACGTCACGGGGCTTATGCCCTCAAAAATATACAAAAGAGTACCCTCGTCACGTAAGTGGTGCATCCTAGCTAAGAACGGGGCCTATTGTCCCTTCCATAGTGAACAATGATGTTCACCAAATTCCGGAAGAGTTGGACCCAGGTCTGTGGCACCGCAACTATGTGAGGATGCATCGATGGCGGGAGATCCTTGATCTTGGCCATGGGAACTACACGAGTGAGCGTGGTGAGGTTCCACTCCACCCGTCTCAAAACTCTCTCAGCCTCTCCGGCTAGAGGTCCCCTTGGTGTTGTTGCTAGTCCGATGTCTGCTACTAGTACTGCCACTGCTAATACTGCCTCTGGTCGAGGACGTCGCCTAGTCCTTGAAAATTCTGTTGGACGCTTTGTTCCCACATCTGTACATAACAGATACATAGTTGTCAGATACTTTGATTCACATACAAAAATGATATATATTAAAAAGAAACTAAAATTTAAATAAATCTAAAAAACACACATACCTATCTCTCCTCGCTCCTCTCCAAGAGGTACGGGCATGTCCGGATCCCTGGAAAAGTTGATTATGGCATAGGGGTAGTCCTCTATTTCCATAATCTGTCATTCCCACCAGTCAAAAAATGCATCATTGAAGGCCTCTATGTTCCTTCCTCCCCCTTGTCATGGCATCAATGCCGCCCATCTAGACACTACTAGGAAGGAGGCCACAAGCCCCCGCACTGTCTCTCATGGACTAAGGTTGGGTACCCTCTCAAAGAAGAATGAGCATAAAATTGTACCAAACCCAAAGTTTTTGTTACTCCACCCTCGACACTCTGTGAGTTGTCTCTTCATGCACTCAAGCATGGTCGTGTTCCAGTCGAATAATCGTGCGTTTAGGCACTGCATTGAACAATACATGTGCACCCAGGGGCCTGATGTAAGGCCACAGATCCAGTGATCCGCCCAATAAGAAAAACTATCACCTTCAGTGATAGGTTGGTGATCTTGGGAATCGACACCTCAGACCCTACTTTCTCAGTGTTGGCCTCACAATTCATCCCGATCAGTTCAACGATGTTATAAGGACCGGGGGGAAATGCATGCAATTGACTGGTTCCCCTCTCCTCAAGAGGCTAGTCAAGAAGTAAATTTCCTCAGTCGTTGGAGTCAACGACTGCCCCTCGAGCATAAACACCTCTGCTTCAGGGTGCCAATAATCCACCAAGGCATTCAGCAGCCTGGGTTGTGCCCTCATGAATGGACACCGAAAGAACTTCCATAACCCTTATTGTTTTAGTATGGAAATAGAAACAAGGTCCTCATCGATCAAGATATCAATATCCTCATGCTCCCTCTCTCTCCAGTGGACATACATCTTGTTACATGACAAGTTCAAGGGGAGAGTTAGATCTTGCATATTCATTTTTTCTATGTTATTGAGGGTGTACGCAAGCTGTCTTGGACACAATTTCATATGCACATGGGAATATTGTTTTCTGCCCATGGGATGGCCGTAGACATCCCGCGTACATGTAGGGCCGCCCTTTTTTAGGAGGGCACAACCCCCCAAAAAACTAAAATAAATGCATAAATGATGAATGGAAATGCAAGAGGGATGAATTTGTACTTACTTGGTCTGAGTAGAAGTTCGTTTCATCCTCTAAATCTCCCGGAATCAACTCTTTTAGTAAAGGGTTTTTTTTCTCTTTTTGATTAATTCTCAATTTGCAATGGTGAAAATGAGCTGTCGGCTTCTATTTATAGACTTTTTTGGCCCTTTTGGCCACTTTTTTGAACCCTTTTGCCATTTTTTCTGGCTTGAAAATCGTTTGGAGTGGTTCTTGAGTTTCTTATCGAATGTTACGATGCACTTTGATTTTAGGTTTGGTAAACTTTTGAGAGATGGCTCACTTTTAAAGGTTCTTTGATAAAAGTCATTTTTTCCAAATTTTTGCACTTAAGTTAGGATTCCACTTCGACTTTATGCATCTCGTTGTATTTTTCTCTTTGCCATAAGATCGATCCCACCGAAATATGACACAGAACTTTCATTGTTGGTTTAGAAGTGTCGTAATTTAGTGGTAGAGCCTACCTCTACATGGATGCCATAGTTAGATCCTTATTGCATTTTGGCGTCCATGTCGTTGTTGATGACTTTAGGCTTGCGGGTCCTTGTTAGTCCTGTCCTGATTACGATATTGAGCCTCATTTGTCTGATGTGTTATCACTCTTGACCTCACCCTCGGGACTCCCAAAAAATGAGTCTTCTTTAATCCCTTTTCAGACTCTCTAAACATGAAAATATTTTCGAGCGATCTTGTTGTCCTTCACGCTCGCCAAACTAAAACTTGAAGGCACATCTGTCCGGTGGTAGTTTACCCCTTTTTCGGTTTGGATGGTCAATTGCATGAACAAGGTATACTCTAGGAACTTCGTTTCACTAGAAGAGTATTCTCAAGTACAATTTTAACTCTTTTTCGGGCCTGAGGGACTAAATTTATGAAAAAAGAACCCCCACGGAGTCCATAGTTAAGCTCTTTTCAGAATCTCTAAAATTGAAAAGATCATCGAGTGACCTTGTTCCTTCACACTCGTTAAACTGGTCTAGAAGAACATCCCCTACAGAGTCCATAGTTAAGCTCTTTTCAGACTCCTTAAAATTGAAAATATCATTGAGTGACCTTGTTCTTTCACACTCGTTAAATTGGTCCAGAAAAACATCTACTGGCATGATTTTACCCCTTTTTTCTGGCCTGTAGATTAAGGAAGAAAAAGGTAGACCTCGAGAGATTCATCTCGCTAGGAGAGTTCTCCTAAGTAGTTTTTATACCTTTTCGGGCTAGGGAGACTAAATCTAGAAAAAGGTTGTGAGTCCATAGCTAAGCTCTTTTCAAACTCCTTAAAATTGAAAATATTGTCGAGTGATCTTATCTTTGTCACACTCGTTAAAATGGTTTTGAATAGACACCTTTTCGGTGAAATTTTACCCCTTTTTCAAACCGACTATACTATCTTCAAAAAAGGTACCCCAACAGAGTCTTCTTTTATGCTTTTTCAGACTCTCTAAAAATGAAAAACCACCGAGCTTACCTTCTCTGGGCTCATTAAAATTACATTGAAGGGGGTTTTCATTGTGTCTTATTAATCGCATTTGCATCTCTGCATCGTTGGCCCAATGTTGGCTCCATGTTTCCCTCAACTGAACCTTTGAAGCATGCCTTATATGCAAGCCTTGTAGCACTTTTCCTCTGCGTCTTGACACCTTGACCCATGGAGGAATTTTCCCGAGTGTCCTTTTCCTGCACATGTCCCCTTGCTCTGAGAATTAGTGTGTTCCTTGCGCTTGGAACTAGTATTCTTGCGAAACTCGTTCTTCCTTTTTAACGTAGCATTATTTTATTCTTTTTCAATCTTTTTAAAAATATTGAAAAAGACAAAAAAAAAAAAAAAATACCCCAAAAAGAGGACGGGAAATATAGTTTCTTTTTTGGAAGCACAATTAGTTTCCCTTGGAAAAAGCACATCCTTCCATTTGTTTGTCAAGATTTGGGATCTAATATGACCTTAGGAAGTTGTTCTCACTACATAGAGTTGTGTCCTCCTCCATTTGGTTATTCTTCCAAACACATGGAGAGTTTGCGTTGCTTCTTGCATTGTAAACTTATGTCAATGTCATGCTACCTGAGTCTGATCATCTGTCATGCTATTGTCCAATGGAATTTTTACCCAACCTGAGTCAACCTTTTTATAGTTTGTCTCTTGACCTCATGCCCGACCATCCCAAAAGTCTAATCAAGTCCTTGTTCGAAATCAATGAAGCTCTATTCCTAATCATCGAGATCCTCTTGTCTTTTCCCGACGAGCCATCGAAGACCTCTGGGTAGTGAAGTCATACACTCACATTGTACTCCTACCCGAGTTTTGAAAATTTTGAAGTTTTTTCTCGAGCTCTGAAGACCTCATCTTTAGCTGTCACGCGTTATTGGCTTCTTGAAGATGGATACTATACTTGTATATCTTTGATTTTGAGATGTAGATCAACTATGTATTTCTCACAGCTACACTTTATATAGTTATATGACATGGATATGAAGTGTATTTGATTGGAAGCCATGATTTATTTCATCCCGATCATCGGTATGCCCGCCTCGGAGAGACAATTTGTTAAAAACCAAATATCAATATAGCATAGAAAACCTCAGAATAAGTACTCAATGCCTTGAACAAAAGAGAAATTCAGATAATAATCCTCTTCGAGGGGGAAACCTCCTGATGCCCACATAAATGTACAATTACAAGATGATTCCAAATGAAAATGTCTCCTTGGTATATATAGGAGACTTGGAGGTATAATTACAACTAATGGACTAAAGCTGACATAAATAAAATAACATTACTAATATAATATGCCCCAATTAAGGCATAATGAGCCATTATTTAGGGCTTAACATACCCCTCCCCTTGAGACAAGTGTTGTTTGCAATGCTTGAGTAACTTTGGATGCTTCTGTATAAAAGACTCAACTTCCCAAGCGGAATCTTTAGCTGGTAGTTTCCTCCATTTAATGAGATACTCTGAAATGGATCTATTCCTCAGCTGGCGAATTCTTGTGTCAGTGATGGCTTCAGGCTCCAATATGATTTTTCCTTCCTTGTCAAGTTCTGGAAATATAGTTTGAACTAGCATCTTGTCACCTATAACCTTCTTTAAGCATGAAACATGGAAAACTGGGTGTACTCGTGAAGATGAAGGCAACTCCAATTTGTATGCCATAGTACCAATCTTTTGAAACACTTTATAAGGGCCATATTACTTTGGTGATAATTTATTATCCTTCGTGGCTTTCTTGAGGGACATTTGTTTGTATGGTTGTAGTCTTAAGAACACCCAATCTCCTACTTCAAAACTTCTTTCACTACGATGTTGATTTGCTTGTTATTTCATGTGATTTTGTGCCATGGTTAGGTTGTCCTTTAATATTTGGAGAACTTGTTGTTGATGCTCGATGTGATCTTCCACTACTTGAACCTTAGATTTTTATTTTAGAGAATAAGTGATGGAAGGAGGGTGGTATCCATAGAGTGCCATAAATGGTGTCATTTTTTTTGTAGTATGAAAGGAAGTGTTATACCACCATTCTGCCAAGGGTAACCATTGTGTTTGTTTATCAGAGACAAAGCAACGAAGGTGGCCTTCCAAAAATTTGTTCTCTATCTTGATTTTTCCATCAGATTGAGGATGATAGGATGAGCTATGAGCCAATTGAGTACCCAGACAAGAAAATAATTCTATCCAAAAATGTCCAGTGAAGATGGGATCTTTGTCACTTACAATAATCATTGGGTTTCCATGTAGCATTTGAACTGTCTACATGAATGTGGTGGCAACTGTACTGGCTTTGAAGGGATGACAGAGTGAAAAAAGTGTGCGTACTTGGTCAGTCTATCAACAATCACCATGATCACACTCTTTCCTTCAGACTTCATTAACCCTGTGATGAAATCCATGGAAACCACCTTCCAACAATAACTTGGGATGGATAATGGTTGTAAAAGACGTGGGGTCTTGATTGTTTCCACCTTATTTTGTTGGCAAACCAAACATTCTACCACAAACCTTTGAAGATCATTTTGAATGCCATCCCAAAAAAAATCCTTCTTGACCCTATCGTAGGTTTTCAAAAATATCGAGTGCCCTTTGTTAATGATATTTCCTGTAGGGGGGGTTAGAACGCAAAGAAATGGGTTAAAAACCCACTTGTCCTAAGTTCGGATGTAAATATGTCCATGGTAAGCAGTGAACAGATCTGGACGACATGCATCCATGCACCCAAATCAACGACACATATGCGATTTCGGACCCCCCCC
>ML791218.1:359455-372215 GCA_009831015.1 Picea engelmannii
CAACAGTCCAGATCGGTGTGCCCGGATCAACGGCGATAAGAGCAATTCCGGACCCCCCCTGCCTTTCTACCTTTAAGCGGAGGGGGGGGGTCCAGAATCGGGGGCGCATCTTTCCGACGACCGAGATAATAGCGCCCGGATCAACGGTGCTCGCGCAGCCCCATCATTCCCAGCTGCTCTGTGTTTAGCCAGCGTGGGCCCTTCTCCCGTCATGTCATCTTCCAGAACCACCTTTCCCCTGCTGTCGTGTGTCATCTGTCCTTCTCCACTCTTTAGTCCAGGTGGTCCCTTCCCCATCTCATCGTCCACTCACCACCTGCCCCATGTCCCGTTCCCTCCATGTCAGCCTCCCACTAAAATGTGTCCATCACATCTACTTTCATGCCTCCTCCGCGTATCACCTTTTGCCATGTGTCTCCCCTATAACCTCTCTCACTCCCTCATCGCTTCTTACTTCACTCCCCGCTGTTTTGGTCCCATCACTCCGTTCCCGTGCCCCATCTTCCGCGCTGGCCTCCATGCCTATTCTCTGAGCCATTCAGTTATTCCAGGTGGCAGCGCAGGAGGCCCTCCACATCCCAAAGGTGCTGAGTTGGCCGGGTCGTCCTCAATCCCCATGAAGCAGTTATTGAGGTAGTTGATGGTGGTTAGACATTGCCTCCGCCATAATGAGAAAGTCCGACACCGAATTAAAAGCACATTGACTCGTCCTCGGATCTGTCAGAAAGTCCGATTGCGTCCACCGAAGTTGCACGATCATTCAAAGATTGCAGCTGCAGAATGTCAGAGGCCATGCAGACGCAATGTGTTTAATGCACCATCTCGATTTTGTTGTTGTTGTTGTTTTGAGTATATGTAGCCATTTTCACCATTTTTGTATCTATCGATGGTTGAGCTGAGCTCCCGGTTGTAAAATCTTTAATGAAGCACTGTTTTCTGGTTATCTCCGAACTCTTGAGACTTCTTGCCTGATGGATGTTAGTTCTTTCCATGTCTTTGTCTACACTGTATTAGAGTAACTCGGAATTGGAGGATCCAGTCGAGTTGCGTTGTTGTAGGATGATGTAGGTTGGATCACTGCAACAGTCGTAGAGTCTCTAGTCAGTTCCTGTGATTTCTTTAACGCTGAATGACTTGGAATTGGAGGATCCAGTCGAGTCACTCTTCAGCTCCTTGAAGCTCTGGACCAAGAGGATCTTGGCTCTTGATTTTTTCATCCCCAAGCCTCCGAAGGCCTGCTGCCTGAGGTAGTTTTCTCACTCTTCTCTTAAGTCTTCCGCCCGTCCACCCTTTAATCAACTTCCTGACTGAAGTTAGATCAAGACCTATTTTATCACTTATGTACCAAACTCAGTCTCCGAGTTAGAGTGATACCTCCTCGAGTCTTTATCTCCATTTGATCACCCCTTATAAACAAATCGTGACATTAAACTGATGGGCATTGGGCTCTACCCCTACAAGCAATCCGGGTGTGACTTCCATCACCAACACCCTCCTACTAGAGAGGTGTGCAATTCCAATAGTACCTTTTGTTTGAGTTGGGATTTCTTACATAAATATAAGAGATATTTGTACCATAGTGAATCATTTTTCCATGTAAATGTATCTGATGCACTGGAATCCTACTGCAATCTTTGAATGAGAGTCCACACTTTTTCATCATTCTTCTATTCATCCCTTGCTTCTATTATCCAATCAGGTTGGATGATTGAGATAGCATAGAGAAAGGCCTCAACATCTTTATCCTTTCTTGAGAGTGCATCTGCCACAAGATTTTGCTTCCCTTTTTTATAGACGATTTCAAAATCATAACCTAATATCTTGGTTACCCATTTTTGTTGTTCTTTTGAAGATAGTCTTTGTTCAAAGAAGTATTTAATACTATCATGATATGTTTTGACCTTGAAGTGCCTACCTATTAGGTAAGGACACCATTTCTTCAATGCATGTAGTATTGCCATCATTTCCTTCTCATAAATGGGTTTGTGTAAGTCCTTTCCCTTGAGTGGTCGACTTTCAAAAGCCAGGGGCCTTCCTTCTTGCATTAGGACAACACCAATTCCATTTCCCAAGGCATCACATTCCACAATAAAGGTTTCTATGAAGTCTGGAGTGGTCAAGACAGGAGCTTTGCACATCACCTCTTTAAGTTGTTCAAAATCTTTAGTTGCCTCTGGAGTGCATGAAAATGCATCCTTCTTAGTTAGTGTCGTTAAAGGTGATGCTATTCTTCCATAGTGCCGAACAAACTTGTGATAGTGACCTGGCAAACCCAAAAATCCTCTAATATTCTTCAATGTTTTGGGAATCGACCAATTCATCATGGCCTTAATCTTGTTAGGATCTACCTTGAGACCTTCATGAGATACAATATGACCCAAATACTCTACCTCCTTCACTCCAAAGAAACATTTGGATGGTTTGGCATATAGTTGTTGCTCCTTTAGTAGTTGTAGCACCTTGTCAACATGTCGCACATGATCCTCCCAAGACTTCCTATAGATTACTGTATCATCAAAAAATACTAACACAAATTTTCGAAGGAAGGGCTTGAAAATGGAATTCATCAACCCTTGTAATGTGGAAGGTGCATTTGTAAGGCCAAAAGGCATGACCAAAAATTCATAATAGCCTTCATGAGTTTGAAATGTTGATTTTGGGATATCTTCTTCCTTCATTCTAATATGGTGATACCCTGAACAAAGATCCAACTTTTTGAAATAGATTTCTCCATGTAGTTCATCTAACAATTCATCAATGATGGGAATTGGAAACTTATCTTTAATAGTGATCTTGTTGAGCTCTCTATAATCTGGACACATACGCCATGATCCATCTTTCTTGAATACCATTACCACCTGTGCAGAGTAAGAACTTTGGCTAGGTCTAATAATGCCAACCTCTAACATTTCTTCAAACATGCGCTCAATTTAACTTTTCTGGGCATAAGGGTATCTGTATGGCCTGATGTTAGGAGGAACACTCCCAAGAATTAGGTGAATATCATGATCATGATTTCAAGTGGGTGGAAGAACTTTGGGAATATTTTCAAATACTTTGGAATGCTTATCAATGATCCCTTGGAGATCTAGGGGAATAGATGGCTTAGATGTTTGAACATCTAGTGAGCATAGTTGTGCAATAACACCTTGATGCCCCTTTTTCAATAATTTTGTCATGCCATTAGAGTTTATCACCTTACCGGGTTTCCCTGTGATACCTCTTAACTCAATTTATTTTCCTTCCAATGAAAATTTCATGAAAAGTTATTGAAAATTAAAAGCCATTGTTCCTAATGATTGTAACCATTGGATTCCTAGTACAACATCAGCGCCACCCATGGGTATAGCAATCATTGGACTATTAATTACATATTCCCCCATAGTAAGATTGATCTTATTGAATTTTCCTGAGCAATTAATAGTTCCTCCATATAAAATCATTACTTGAAACTCTGTCGCTAGATATACAAAACAATTGAGATCTTTGGAAAATTTATAGTGAATGAAATTATCAGTACTATGAGAATCAATTAAGACTATTACATTTTTCTTTTTGATATATCCTTCAATCTTGAGGGTTTGAGGAGTGCTAATTCCATCCAATGCATTATGCGATATCGTTTGAGTCAACTCTTCAGATGAAATTGCTTCTATGTTTTCATCTTGAGATGGTTCTTGTTCTTGTTCTTGTTCTTCTTCCTCTTCACAATCTATGTAGAATAATTTCTTCTCACCACACTTATGTCCCTTACTATATTTTTTGTCACAATTAAAGCATCAAAATTTTGCTTTTCTTTCCTCCAATTGTTGAGGTGTCAACCTTGTAGGTTGAGGTGTTTTAGAAGAAGGAGCATTATTCTCTCTATAGCTATTAGGATTGGTCCTTCTAGTAGCCATAGTCATATTTTTAGTTTCAACATTTCTTGCCACCCTAAATGCATTCTCCAATGATTTGGGTTCCCAAAGGCAAACCTCATGTTGAATGTTATCCTTTAAAGTTTCTATGAATACATCAATAAAGTGCTCATATGGAATATATGTTACCTTTATATTCAATCTTTGGAAGTTCTCAATGTGCTCTGTAACTAAACCCTTTTGCTTGAGATTTATCAATTGGCTAAAGAAGGTATTGTTGCTTGTATCCTCATTGTGTGCTATCATTTCTTCTGTGAAAATTGTCCAAGTGACAAGTGATTTGCGAGAACAAAGCTATCTATACCATACAAATTGATTGGGTTCTAAATATAAAGAAGAAATTCATACCTTTTGTGTATGTGGCACATTATGTAGATCAAAGAATTGCTCCATCTGAAGTATCCATGTAATTGGGTCCTTGCCATAAAACTTCCTCATATCGATATTAGGAATGTGGTTGGTCTTCAACCCAAAGTGGGAGTTTCTCCATTGTTGATTCACCTTCCTTGTGTCCTCATCATGAATTTCATGAGATACATTTTCACTTTCAGGTGTCCTCTCCATTATGAATTTTTTCAATCCTTCCATGATCTCCCCTTTTAAACCCTCCATCATCTCTTGTAGTTCATCTTTTGTTACTATCTTCTTTTGTAAATCATTTATGTCCCTACGCATTTCTTCACCTTCATCAAGAGTCCATGTAGGATTGTCTGGAGGATTATTTGGTGTATAAGTTCCCTTTTTTGATGGCAAGTTGGCCAAGTATAACTTTAAACCTTGATTTTGAGGTGGTTCTGCTAGACAATCTTCCTTTTATTGTATCTCCAAAATAAAAGGAATATTGTCTATAGGAATTTTCGGCCCTTCTGAGTATGGAATTTTATTTTTTGTAGGTCTCTGATACTTCTTCTCTACAATTCCATAGGTCTGATCAAAATTGGATGCACCAAGTGGAATTTATGGTAAATTCCCCACAACTTGCTGATTTTTGGACTTCCAGGAGATATCACTTGTACAGTGTGCCCCACACAAAATAATTAATATAAAATTATGAAACTCATACCAGAACTACTATGGGATGTCCAATATCCAATACAATTGGTCTCACTCAATTTGGATACTCTAGGAATACGTTATGATTTTTTTACCTGGAACATCTGCTTGAGACTAGTCAATAGGACTAGTCAGATACCCTATCTTCGACAGGGTGTATTTAAAAATTTATGATGACCTAGAAGCTAAAATTAATACAAAATATACCTTAATAATTTATGTGAATATCCTCTGTATTTCATGTTTTGAAACATTACAAAAAAAAAATTATAGTGAAAATTCTGCAATGACTCAATTCAGGACGATTCCATAACCCTATCTTACAAAGGATGTATCTCCGAAAATATAAGGCCTCAGGAGATGAAATTGTATCCCAACATACCTTGATCTATATACTAAATATCCTACAAGCCATTCCTTCTGAATCATTGTAGAAAAAAAGTTATAGCGCAAATTCCAAGGTGTCTCATATGTAGCAGCGAAACCCAAGACCTTGAGCTCTGATACCATATGTTAAGAACCAAATATCAATATAGCATAGAAAAACCTCAGAATAAGTACTCAACACCTTGAAAAAGAGATAAATTCAGATAATAAGCCTCTTCGAGGGGGCAACCTCCTTATGCCCACATAAATGTACAATTACAAGATGATTCCAAATGAAAATGTCTCCTTAGTAAATATAGGAGACTAGGAGGTATAATTACAACTAATGGACTAAATCCAAAATAAATAAAATAACATTAATAATGTAATATTCCCCAGTTAAGGGGTAATGAGCCATTATTTAGGGCTTAACACAATTTTTATTTTTGTAGATGGCACCTCCCAAACTCTGGTCCCGGGCTCACTCGCTTCATACATTGGTGAAGATTTGTAATGTATTTCAGCCATAAGATGCTCTTCTGACCTCACACATTAGGGGGCATCTGTTATAACCCTAAATTTCTCTACACATGCATACCTGGCATCAGGCCCTCTTACTTTCTATTTTTGCCAGCCATCACTGAGTTGATCTTCTTAACAACAATATTTTTGAAGATGTACGTGCCCTACACCATTACTTCCCACATATGTACACCTTATGCACCACTACGACCCACATACGTACGCTAAATGCACCACTACATCCCGCGTATACTCGCAAAAGTTGCAAAAATTAAAAAGTTGCAAGGAATGCGGTGAGATTACGGGCTATTGGGTAGTTTCCCAACTGTCCCATCGCCTATAGCCTGTCACCCAACCAAATAACCATCATTTTGTCATACAAAAGGAGGTTTTGGGGTCTCATTCCTAACCTAAGCATAAGAATAGTGAAACTCTTCTTGTTTCACATCCTCTCCTTGCCCCACAAAATTGCAGCCACCTTGTGAGATTTGCCTCAGAATTTCCCATTTTTCCCTTTTTCCTCCATCATAAGCCCATTCCATTTCCCTAGAAGAAGTTTGAGAGGAGAAAGATATGTGGAAGAGCAGTTGGATATTGGTGAAGAGGAGCCCAGACCAAGTTCATGGAGTAGTCATCGATCTTGCTATAAGTAAACATTGTGATATCAATAAAAGGAATACTTTTTCTGTCCTGAAATATGATGTGTCAAATGTTTGTATTTGATTTATGATTTATTCTAACATTTAACCCATGATTTTTATATGAGATGCATGGTTGTAGTTCCATGTTTATCTTTTTGTGAATGCATGTCAGTCTTGAGAGGAGGCTTGCAGTCAGCGAAGATATCAAGCGTGAGAGGATCAACACCAGACGCGGAGTAAAAGGCAAAGTTACCTAATATTTCTCACTTTGTCTTTCATGTATGAATATGGGGTAGATTTGGGGTAGTTAGAAAAGTAGGATACTTTTAGACGGTTAGATCTGCCTACATTCTGAACCCTAGTGTAGTCCATGGGGGGGGTTTCCCTACTAGCAATGTCGATGGCATCAGTGGACCTCCTTGGACTTTGGATTGAGTCGGGGAGTAGACTGCATATGGTTTGGGTATTTATGTTTATGCATATGTGCATGTTTGGGTATATCATGATGATGTTTATGGATAGGTGACATGTTTCGTTAATGGATGCAGGCTGATGATTGCTTGATAATCATACTCACATTAGGAGTAAATGGGGCATGCATGACAACTAGAGTTGTTGAGGGAGAGGTGTGGAAGTAGCCCTGCCACAACCTACTAGCACTCCAACTATGGCTTGAATTGTAGGTTAACGATTACCTAGTTCGAGAGAGCCACGATTCCATGAGGGCAGACTGAGATAGTCTCTCACGAAGATTCTAAGGGGCGCACAATAAGGCAGGGTCCTTATTCCTTAGAGACCCGTAGTCTCCCTTAAGGTCTCCTAATAGAGTATTGACTCCAAAGCTTCGACGTTTACCAAAATCATTCAAAAGGCGAATGGCACCCTTGGAGCACGTAGTGCGTCTTGAAGGGCACGTCGTGATTTTTAACACTTGTGAGTCAATGAACCTAGGTGACTAGAAAACAATATTTTATTTTGATGTGGTCAGACTTAAAATAAAAATGTTGTATGAGTAAATGTTTTTAATTATAATTTCCCTAAGAAAAAAAAACAAAACTAAGCCTAGTTGAAATTAAAGCCTAGGTCTAATTAGGGTAAGAGGACCAAAAACTAATTAATCAATTAATAAAAAAGGGGATGAAGAAAAATAGAATTTAGAATTTAAAGGAGAAATAAATTATCAAAAAAAAATTACTGATATGTGCAAAGATGTGCTAATTTGGAACTTAGACAGAAAAGGGAAAATTAAATGCAAAGGATGTGGAACATAGAAAGGGATTTGGTCTAGAGAACTTTCCAAAATAAAACTCAACTAATCTTTAAGAAATGCATTAGTCATTAAAGGAAATTGAGGGAATAAAGGGACAATAAGGAGCGTTTTTAGGAATTCTTTCCTTTTTAGGGAACGCTTACATTGGACGACATAACCGAAAGAAAAATAATTGATTATATTTTCTTGATGGCGTCAGTACAGTAATGTTCTTGCGTGGTATGTCTACGAGATTGTTTCTTCATGGGGCACTGGGGAAAAAACTTGCAGAAATGCTAAGCCTGGCGACTTGGGATTGAAAATGATCCCTGATATAGAACACGGTTAGGGCGAGGTTAATGCTAAATAATTTATTTTTACGGTTACATGAAAACGGTAGTGTAGAGTCAACTCCTTAATGATTGATATTGTTTTGGCCTTCTGAGAACGCGCCTTAGTACCCAACCGCTGGTTTGCATCCTTGGTCTCCATGGAATCAGAAGATTGCTCGAGGCTGGGGCTTGGGATAGTAAACCTCCGGTAAATGTTTCCGTAGTGACTCCGTTGGTAGGAAGTGCGCAGTTTCCCCGTTCACTCTCGCAATTTCGTAACCCAACAAGAACCAGATCTCTCCTCGATATCGCGACCCTATCTGAAGTTTGCGTGATATTAGAGCAGCTTCAGGAATTGTGTGTGTTTCTTCTCTCTGCTGAACCCCCCCCCAAAAAATGTATGTTGTACCCATTTATGTCTAGGATCAATTGCTGGTATATTTTCTGAATTTTAAGAATTTTCCTCCTTTGGAAAATGGGTTGATGTCTCTGGTAAATTTTCTGCCAAGAAGTTGTCACCAAATATTAATCAGAGCCATTTTCTGCCTTTTAACAAGCGCCAAAAAGAAAAAAAAATGATGTCGATTGGGGTCTGTCGTATGTTGGGAGATACAATGTTTGATTTTTATTGCCACCTAGAAAAATACTATGCTGCTACTAGACTGATGATCTCCCACTAGAGAGATTATAGCGGCTGGGATTTCGAAAAATTAGAATATTGCCACTGTTAAGTCTTTGTTGAGGCCAGAATGGTTGTTTCTTCTATATACTCGTCCCTTAGAGCTCAGCGTGACATAAGATCACCAGAGGTTCTATTCTTAGGGTTTTCCCTTTCTTTTTTCTCTGTGTGGTACCATATAATTCGTTTTGACACTGGGAAAATTTGAATTCGGACTTTTATTTTTTGTTCTAATTAGATGCTTTAATTGCTCCCTCAAATTTAGGTAATGACATTTAATTAGCTATGTTGAGATATGGTCGATTAAAATGTGTTGGGGCCCAAATATTAAAATATTATTCCTGTTTTATTCAATTTTAAGAATTATGGAATAGAAATTCAAAATGATAAATTAGTATCCTAATTTTTTTCAATTATACTATGTGATTATGGTCTTGCATCCTTCAACAACTTGGTGAATGTATTTTACCTTATTAAATTTTAATACGATGTGGTCTTGGTCAATCCACCCTTATCACATACTTTAGATGGTCCTTCACTATTAATACAAATAATACCTAACAAGAATAGATTGTTGAATAAATCTTGTTAACCAAGTGCAATTTTCTTTAGCGAATAATTAAAGTTGTTGTGCCACGAATAATGGATAGTTTCTCTTGCGCATTGATTTTACAGTGTCGATGAGTGATATAGTTATTATATTGAATGTGCACACTAATTTAAATGGTTGGCACTATTGCGCCTAAGTTTTTTATGACGTACGTTGAATTTATGTTTAGTTTTCCTTGCGCCATACATATTGGATGATGAGATTAATTAGAAATTGGTTACTAATGTGTCTTTAATATTATTGAAGTATGATTGATTCTCAATGGTATTCTCGTGCGCCTTGTGAATTTTAAATAAAGTCTCTTGCGTCTTGAATCATTGATGTGTAAATGATGGTTTATTGAATAGAATGTGTGCATGCAGTTCAATGGTATGATGTATGGCTAGTCGAGCATTTAGACTCCATGCACGCATTGAATTATAATGTAATGTATGGTTTTAGATATTAGTCCCTTTGCAAGAGATGAAAATTTTATTATACAGATGATGACATGTGCATTTGGGGTTTTCGCCTCGAATTTAACTGATATTGATTTTGTGCCTTGGATTTAATATAGTCTTGATGTGTTGTGTGATTATTTACTCACATGCCATGTTTAATTGTTGTTCAGGATTGACGGATTGATAAATTTACTTATCATTGTTGTTGTTGATTTCACTAGTTGCTTGGGATTGATTTTGTTAGAGGGATGTATACACCTCCTTGTTCCTCAGAACAGTCATCAACCCTGAGAACTTAAATGGTTAAAATCAATTGGAACCTAGGCTTGAGCGTTTCTTATGTGTCCTGGAGGTCCTAACCTTGTAGGGTAGGTTGGGCGGGTAGTATATTGTGTGATTCTTGTGATTATCTTTATGATCCTTATGATTTGTTATGTTATCTTATGTTATCCTAGTGTTATCTGATGATTGTCCTTATGATACGCGTTGAGAGTTTAAGATTCATGTTGTTATGTGTCGTTATTAATTATAGAATGAAATGACATTGGGTTGTTGTTGATTATTGTGTTAATACATAGATATGCGTGTCGTGGTTCATGGTGATGATGTGTTGACATTGGGTCATATTTGACTATCAATGTATTAATTTTGTTTCGTTAATATATTTGAATGATGTGTTGATGATGTTTCCTTTAAGTGTGATGTGTATTTTTCTAACGCAAAGGAAAAAAAAATTGTCTGTTATATGACACCTGTGGTCGTAACGACGGGGTCATTACACTAATTACTAGATTTGATTGAATTTATGAAAAGAATGAATTCAAAAATGAAATAAATGAGCAAAATAACACACCATCCACACACAAATGAACAGATGATATATCCTGAGAAAACCAATATGGGAGAAAAAACAACTAGAACATGAGGCATGTGCTATGTTCTCCTTTTTTCAGTTATGGAAATGAAAACAAAAAGAAAGGGGCACTCACTCTGGAGTGGCCTTTGACACTGTGGCCTATATGGATGCTACAAAATCATTTTTATCCTATGTTATGCTCTCAAAATACCACTCCTCGATACTCATCTCAACTATGGAACAAGTACAATGCTAAAGAATGAAACCCTTTCTCCTCCTAGTGGCCTAGTATTTAACATAGCTTGATAGCCACATAGGGTTAGGGTTTTCACATCCCCAACCCTCAACTAGTGATAAGGTTTGGAAATTATAGAATATTATTGAAATCCTACACATCGATAACCCCATATGTGTGTGGAATGGGGGGTGACATGGAATCCACTCATATCATGTTGGTCAACAAGGTAGGTCAACTTGCAGGAGGCATAATTTTCACATACGAGCTCTGATTAAGGTGATTTTTGCACCATTGAAAAGGCTTCAGTGTGTATATCAACATCAAGGGTGTGTGCACAAGTTATAGACATTGTAACCCCTAAAAATTCCATTTAATTTGTCAAAATGGCTCTGGAAGGTTTTAGACCTCAATTTTCTAAATTGGGACCTATCACTAAAATGGTCGTGCAAGCTGATTCCTCCAAAATTTTCTACCTAGAAAGTACCAAGATAGATGACAAATTATATGGTGATCCAATACGAATCAATATCCCTTATTGCAACATCTTTGTTGAACCATTTGTATTACATAAATAATTTCTGGTTGTTTAAACAACAAAGTAAGCATGATATGACCCTTAATAGTACAAACATCACAAGTGTGCAAGGACTACATGTCAAATAAAGTAATTTTTGGATTGAATTTTTTAACCAGACTACAATTTATTGGAATATGAATACAAATAGAACAAATATATCACTTCAAAAAGAAATTTAGATACATATAATCTTGTAAAGGAGAACTAAGTCTCAAGTTTTCATATTCCATTTGTTAAATAAGCATTCTATATAATGATATCTACATATAATTATTCTAAAACGATGAGACTAAAAATTTCCACACATGTTTGGTTTGATGAGATAGTTACATAGATAAACATATTTAAATTGAAATAAACCCTCAACCAGAGATAAGCTACCTTGTTTTTTTTTAATGATGCCTAAAATGTAGGGATATGTCGCTTGGGATTTTTGGTAACATTGAAATATAGGGATGTGCTACTTGGACTCTTCAAGTAATATTGTAATGAATAAGGAATGAAATTAAGGATCCAAAAACACACAAAGGTCACAGGAACATTCACAATCACTAAAAATCACTCTCTATCAATACTTAACATTAGCATACCCACCCATGATTGACCCTTCTCATAAAAACTCATGAGAAAGTTGATCATCCTCCCTAGTTCCATCTAGATAATATTTAATTTTCTCTTTCCTTGGGATGCAAAATACCCCTATATTACCCATTTTATGAAATTCCCTATTATGTGCCATGTTTACATGGTTCTCTCTATTGTTAGGATCATTCCCATTGTTGAAATCCATTCTTGTACAAGATCTTGTAATTTCCTATTTCCTACCAACAAATCAAATTAAACAAGATCTAAAATGAGAATAGAACACTCCTTAAGAATTGTTGGCATCACGTCTTTGTTCACTGGGGGTTTAAAGACCCAGGGTTCATAAATATTTACCAACAAAACCCTAAGGTGTTGATATATTCAATATTCAGTCAAGGATTGAAGAAGGTCTCACCCGAGATGCCATGAGAATCACAAAGACCACTAGTCTTGTGACGGATGTGAAGGGACAACACATACAGGAAAACCTCTCGGGAATAATTAACCCACTCATTCACTCATAGCTAAGTAACAAAATGACATGCATAAGAAAGTAAACATATATACATGAAATCCATGGCACAGGAGAATGCATAGAAGAAGAACTTCATATTTCATTCATTAACTTCAAAGTTATTCCGATATAAAATCATAACAATATATATGTTCCATTCACTCTAGTCTCTTTCTTTCAT
>ML791218.1:372334-384209 GCA_009831015.1 Picea engelmannii
CTCTCTCTCTCTGTAACCTACCTTCCCCTTAGGTTCTCTTAAAGAGGTGGGGTTTCAAATTTTTACTTTTCCTTAACCATATTGAAGCCTCTTTTCGAGGGCACCATAATCTTCTACTCATCAAGAGATTTCCAACAACTATAACCATGCTCATATCAGATCTTTAGATCAAAATTTATGGCCTCCTAAAGTTCAAACCTTATTTCCAAAACCCTCTCATGCCCACATGGCACCCACGTGCCATCCACATGGTCCAACTGGCAGATGCATGGCTAGTATCATGGATAATGACGCAGCACCCATGTGGTAGTTTACCCATCCAGGCCATCATCCTATCATCCCTTGGCTCCTCTACACTCAACGCCACTTGACTTACATTCAGTCGATACCTGACATGTCAATATTGTCCTACTAAGTATCGGCCAATTTCGACACCACCACATCACTTGACTTACCTTCTGCCAATATCCAATATGTCGATATTGGCCTATCGAGTATCCTCCCATTTTGACACCACACCATCACAAACTCTCAATAAGCGATATGTCGGTAGTCTAGTTGGCACCTTGGACACATGGCCTAATTTGGACCTGCCATATAGCTTGACACATGGTACTTGTAGACCCACACCCTTCATGCCTAATAATATTATTAGGTTAATTAATCATTATATTATAATCTCTTGCCTTAGTATTCTATTTATTAAATCCACATTAATGTTAATTAATCCTTATTAATTTAATACCCCATGTAATAAATTTTTTTCTTCGTCTAATTTATCGGACTAGTAAATACTTAGGGTTTACTTTACCTCGGTTGTATTGCTTTCCAAACATGAATTTTTATCATTTCGCAAGCCCCGGTATTTCGGTGGGAAATTAATAATAATATTTTAATTAATTAAGAATTGAGGGTTTATTAAATTAATTTACATTATTATTATACCGACCCTCAGGTATCTCACGTAACAAAAACGCCTTCACATTTCAAGATATTGGTGCTCGATAGCCCGGTGGGTTTGGTACTATTATAATATATCACCCCCTGAGTATACCACTCCCTGTGCATACCTTATATATATATATATATATATATATATCGTGTTGAAAAGTCAACAAGAAACATGTGTCTAATTTACTTTTCCCTTAATTAAATTAGACAATAAATATTAATCTACTATCCCATTCATAACTGAGTGATTTGGAATTGTAACAGAATTATAAGTGTAGTTAAGTGAGCTAAGATCAGTTGTACTAGTTGTAACTAAACATGCACTAGTGAGAGTTCAGTTAATCAGTTAACTCACATGCAACTGAAGATTCGTCACGGTTAACTACATGCATGTCAGTTCCAATGGAGATCCAATTGAGATAATAGGTGAAAGGGACAGTTTGGCTATCAGTTGTGATTTGTTCACACATGCAGTGAATATGCTTATGAGCATGTGCAAACGAGGCAATTGTATTCATTTGATTCATTGTGAGAATTTGGATTGCAGATATTGTGCAGAGGAGGCATGCTGTCTGGACACGGAAATTGGCATAGGTATTTGTTGATTTGTGTATGACAGTGTGAGACGATTGTATTGTACTAAGAGCTCTTGGATTAGAGTTTTGTATGAGATTGTTTCATGATTCATGATATACATAATATATTATAGTGGGGTTTTTAGCTTTACGCTTTCCCGGTAAAACTTTTGTGTTGTGTGGTACTGATATTTCACTTTGTGCATTGTGTTTGTGATCGTGGTTTAAATTGCTTCCGCAATAATAATAGTGGAAGTGATTTTGTATTTAACAAGTGGAGGAAATTGTTAGATCAGGAGAATCATAGGAATACATTAATTTGTATCGAAATTTCTACATGGTATCAGAGCCACGGAGGCCACGGAGTCACGGAAGTGAGGTGCGAACATAATTTCATTCTTGCAGGTCCCGCCTCTAGCTGGGTGTGAATTGTAGTACTGAAAACTTTCAGTGTTTTCAAGAACAGTAATTCTCGCACCCTAGACAAAGGCAGGGTGCGAACTTCATTGGCATTCTCGCAGGCAAATACACTAGCAGGGTGCGAACTTCCCTCACCCTAACAGCGGAGCAGGGTACAAACTTCCAGGGCATTCTCGCAGGCTATAGTGGAGCAGGGTGCGAACTTGACAGGCAAGTTCACAGGCTATACACAGGCAGGGTGCGAACTTCCCTCAAGTTGCTCTCAGGTGGGGTGCGAACCTCCCAGGGTAAGAGGAAAGTGAAGGGGTTGAATTTTGGGTTGGATAACATTCGAATTTGCAAGATTTTCTTGGTGCAACACTTGATTCAAGATCAAAATATCTTTCAATGTCTTGAGGTTGGAGTATGCACTCGAGGGAAGCTCTAACTACATTGCTTGGAAGGACAGGATGGAGGCAATGCTCGAAGACAATGGCTTGAAGGGTTACATTGATGCAGATGTTCCTAAGCCAAATGCAACAGATACTGCAAATCTTGATGCATGGAAAAAGAAAGTGGCGAAGGCAAGGAGGATTCTATTGGAGGGAGTACGAGACCACATTGTCTCAAGTCTCCAAGGGAAAACCACACCATATGCAATGTGGAAGGTTATGATAGATCTGTTCCAAAACAGTAGCGACCATAGGAAATTGGCGCTCAAAGATAAACTCAGGAAGATTAATATGGAGAAAGGTGACACCATTCCAAAATATCTCACAAAGTTTTTCCAATGTTGGGATGAGCTTGGAAGTGTTGGAATAACAGTCGTTGTTAATTATTTGGTGAGTTTGGCGCTCCTAGGTCTTCTTAAGAGTTGGCACAGTTATCAAGACTCTGTCAATGGAAGGGAAAAATTACCGAATTAGGAATGACTATGGTTGGATCTAGTGCAAAAGGAGTTCAGGCGGAACACCAGAGATGGATCTTCATCAAAGCGTGATGATGAAGAGGATTGTGATTTGACTTCCAAGGCAAGGAAAGGGAAAGGGAAGAAATTCCAATCAAATTCGGAGTCTAAAGTCAAGAAGCTTGATTTGTCCAAAGTGAAGTGTTTTCACTGTCACGAACATGGGCATCTCGCTACTAACTGTCCACAGAAGAAGAAGAACAAGACGGTTGTTGGAGCTGCAACTGGTGAGGCTCTTGTCTCACAATTTGATCTTGACTTCGCTTTGATCGCATGCATGGATTCAAGTGCATCAGGATCGGTGTGTTATTTGGATAGTGGCGCTTCCTTCCACATGACGGGAGATAAAGAGTCTTTCATTGACTTGGAGGAGAAAGATATCAAAATGCATATAGAGATGGGCGATGATGGAAAATACAGTGAAACTGGTATTGGTACCATTACCTTTCAGAGGGAGTCAGGTAAACCATTTCAATTGAAAAATGTTATGCATGTTCCATGTCTGAAGAAAAACTTGGTCTCAGTCGCAATGTTGGAGGACAGAGGCTATGATGTTTTTTTTAGCAGTGGTATAGCATACCTACAACATAAATCAATAGGTCAAGTCAAGAAGATAGGGATTCGAGTTAAGAATCTCTACATGCTGCAGGTAGATGGCTGCGGTGCCCTGATAGGCAAGGTAGAAATAGTGGTGAGACGGGATGAGGGTGAACTATGGCACAGGAGATTAGGCCATCTTTATCATGGAACCTTGAAGATCATGCAGCAAATATCTACTGGACTTCCAAAGGGAACACTTGCTCAGTCAGATCAGTGCAAGGGGTGCACCCTGGGGAAGTATGTAAAGTCCACCTTTCATGAAAAGGAGAACCGTGCTTCGGTAATCCTAGAGAGAGTTCACACGGATGTGTGTGGACCATTCTCAGTTGCTTCAACAACAAAACATAGGTATTATGTTATTTTTGTTGATGACTTTTCTCGTAAGTGCTGGATATTCTTCATGCAGAAGAAGGATCAAACATTCTCAAATTTCTGTGAGTTTAAAGCATTGGTGGAGAAAGATTCGAGGAAGCAAGTGAAAGTTCTAAGGAGCGATAATGGTGGAGAATACATCTCTAACGAATTCAAAGAATTCTGCAGCAGAGAATGAATTCTAAGAGAACTCATAGTGCCTCATAACCCATAGCAAAATGGGGTCCCGGAGAGAAAGAACAGAACAATTGTGGGTGTAGCACGAGCGATGTTGCATGATCAAGGCCTACCATTGCATTTGTGGGAAGAAGCATGCAATACTGTGGTTTATGTGCAAAACCATTGTCCTCATAGAGTACTTGGCATGAGTACACCTGAAGAAGCTTTTACTGGTAAGAAACCTGATGTTTCTCATTTTAAAATTTTTGGTTCATCTGTTTATGTGCATGTAAACAAGGATGTCAGGAAGAAGTTGGAACCGACTGCTGAAGTTGGGATATTTGTGGGGTACACAGAAACACCCCATAATTATCGTGTGTATTTTCCAAACAGTAATATGACTGTTATGCGACGGGATATAAAATTCGATGAGGGGAAAGCCATGCGATTTTCGCTTGAGAGGGAGCTAGACTTGCATGCAGAAGAGGAACTGTTGGTTCCCAAGGATGAGTCTCAAGATGTGGATCAGCCACATGAAGAGGTTCATGGAGTGGAGGAAACCACTCAAGTAGAGCCATCCATCAGAAATGGCAGAAAGCACACCACGGAAGCTGATAGATTGAGACTAGATGTTGCACAAAATATAGGAGCCCCTATTTCACAGCGCAGACAAAGACAGTCTCCTGATCCATTTGCTGGATAGATGGCTCTTATGAGAAAATGTATTGTGACTGAACCATCTTCCTTTCAGGAAGAAGTGCAAGACCCCACTTGGGTTGATTCTATGGTTGAGGAGTATGACTCCATTGTCAAAAACAGTGTATGGGAAATTGTCCCAAGACTGGTTGATAAATCAGTGGTAGGTTCGAGATGGATCTACAAGGTAAATAAAGCTGCTGATGGGAGTGTGGAGAAATACAAGACCAGGTTTGTGGCCCAGGGCTTCTCACAGATCGAGGGAATAGATTATGGTGAGACCTTTGCACCTGTCGCAAGGTACTCTTCCATAAGATCCATCCTTGCACTCTCATCGCAGATGGGCTGGAGCATTCATCGGATGGATCTAAAAACTGTGTTCCTCAACGGGATCATTGAGGAAGAAGTGTACATTGAGCAGCCAGAAGGTTTTGAGACCTTTGACAGAGAGTCACATGTGTGCAGAATCAAGAGGGCACTGTATGGGCTGAAACAAGCACCCCGTGTTTGGTACACTCGGATAGACAGCTATTTCACCAGATTGGGCTTCACCAAAAGTGAAGCAAATGCAAACCCATACCAAATTGCGGTGGAGGGTAAGATATTAATCATTGTTCTTTATGTTGATGATTTAATACTTATTAGTGATGAGCAGTTGATAAAATCATGCAAGGAGGACCTTGCAAAGGAGTTTGAGATGAAGGATTTGGGCCTTCTTCATTATTTCCTTGGTTTGGAAATATGGTAGTGAGATGGTGAACTTTTTTTGTCTCAAGGAAAGTATACAAGAGAGATACTAGGTAAGTTTCACATGGAGGGTTGCAAACCCATGGATACTCCTCTTCCAGGAAACTGGAGGAAAGAGGATGCTACTTCTGGAGAGGTAGTGGATGCTACTGTCTATCGATAGTTAGTGGGTTCGCTAATGTATTTAGTGAACACGAGACCAAACATTTTCTATGAAGTTAACCAGCTAAGTCAAGTGATGGTTAAGCCTACCAAACTCTTTTGGAAGGTGAGTAAGCATGTCCTGAGATATCTGAAGGGAACATCTGAGTATGGATTATGGTATAGACAGATGGATGAGGTGAAGTTGCATGGCTTCATGGATGCAGATTGGGCAGGCAGCCCAATGGATAGAAAGAGCACATCAGGAGGGATCTTTAGTATCGGATCTACAACTATTTCTTGGTACAGCAGGAAACAAAGATCCGTGGCACTCATTTTAGTGGAAGCAGAATACATGGCAGCAATTCAAGCTGCATGTGAGGCTATCTGGATGAGGAAGATCTTGGTTGGTTTGTTTGGTTCTCATTTAGATCCGACAGTGATTTATTGTGATAATTAGAGTTGCATTAAACTCTCGATTAATCCTATGTTTCATGACAGATCTAAGCATATAGATATCTGGTATCATCATCTCAGAGATTGTGTGTAGCGGAAGATCATGTTGCTTCAATACATTCCTACGGAAGATCACGATGCAGACATTCTAACGAAGGTGCTCACCAGGAGAAAATTCGAATATCACAGAGACAGGATTGGGGTGAAGGATAATCCCTTTATTGTTGAGAGGGAGTGTTGAAAAGTCAATAATAAACATGTGTCTAATTTACTTTTCCCTTAATTAAATTAGACAATAAATATTAATCTATTATCTCATTCATAACTGAGTGATTTGGAATTGTAACAGAATTATAAGTGTAGTTAAGTGAGCTAAGATCAGTTGTACTAGTTGTAAATAAACATGCTCTAGTGAGAGTTCAATTAATCAGTTAACTCACATGCAACTGAAGATTCGTCACGATTAACTACATGCATGTCAGTTCCAATGAAGATCTAGTTGAGATAACAGGTGAAAGGGACAGTTTGGCTATCAGTTTTGATTTGTTCACACATGCAGTGAATATGATTATGAACATGTGCAAATGAGGCAATTGTATTCATTCGATTCATTGTGAGAATTTGGATTGCATAGATTGTGCAGAGGAGGCAGGCTGTCTGGACACGGAAATTGGCATAGGTATTTGTTGATTTGTGTATGATAGTGTGAGATGATTGTATTGTACTGAGAGCTCTTGGATTAGAGTTTTGTATGAGATTGTTTCATGATTCATGATATACATAATATATGATATTGGGGTTTTTAGCTTTACGCTTTCCCGGTAAAACTTCTATGTTGTGTGTTATTGATATTTCACTTTGTCGGTTTGGTTGTGATCGTGGTTTAAATTGCTTCCGCAATAATAATAGTAGAAGTGATTTTGTATTTAACAAGTGCCGGAAATTGTTAGATCAGGAGAATCACAGGAATACATTAATTTGTATCGAAATTTCTACATATCGGCCCTCGATAAATCATTTTTATCAAGCTCATTCACTTACCATCACCCGGTACCCGATATCCCAATATCCCAGTGGCGATTCAATATAATAATATTATATATGTTAAAATGATATTATATCAGCCATATCACTCCTCGTGACTATCACGTAACATACTCTCCTTACCCTCTCCATATTTGATTTTTGATAACCTGATGGGGTCTTAATATTTATTATATTAACATGATATTATATTGGCCATGTCGGCCCCCAGGTCCATCACTCACCAACTACACATTCCTTCTCCATTCTCCCTATGTGCGATAACTTGGAGGTGGCGAGGGTTTAATATTATTATAATAATATTATGTTTTATTGATCATGTCGTCCCTCGGGTCCATCACTCACTAGCTACACATTCCTTTTCCATTCTCCCGGTATGCAATATCCTCGTGGAAGTTTTAATATTTTTAAAATGTTGAAAATAAAGGAAAATATGTCCGAGCATAAGTAAGACAAAATGCACTATCTAGGTTCTTTCCAAAGCGACAAAATTAACCTCAGACCAAATTCATTTGATGGGTAACTTATCAAGTTTAGTTCTTTTCCCATAAAGGGAAATTTATGAGCTTCTCCACTTCTTGTAAACATGATAAAATTATATGGTTTATAATATAAGGCTTCCTCCCCTTAATATTCAAACAATTAAGACAATAAATGGTATTTTTTGGAAAAATTACCAGGAGTGACCAGCCTCCTTTGTTAGGGTCCTAACCCTCACATACGTTGAACAATATATTTGGATATAATAAAGGTCAATATTAATAAGGCCTTTCAATAAAATAGAATAAGGTGGATGTAAGAAGACCTAATAGAAGCTTTCGCTTCTAGAAGGATCTTCCTCTATATGTTTCGTTTGATAGACATATTTAGTATAAATAGGAGTCGAGGGTATGAGAACCCTAGCTTGGATATTATTGTAATAGATCTCTACTCGACTGGAGGTTGCCCCCTCGAAGAGGCCCGTGAACATTGCTTTATGAATCAAAGTGTTATTTTTGTTGTTATTCTTATATCATTTCAGTGATATTGTGGTGATTATTCTGGTTATATTGTTGTTATTATGCCATTTCTAGCATTTTATTTATGTTCTGCATACTTTTTGTATCCAGTATATTACAAGTGGTATTGGAGAACTTTCCTTCGCAGAAATTGTGGGTAATTTTTTTTCAGGATAGAGATGTATTATGACGTCTTTAAGCCATAGATATCTGTCATTACGTGCATAAACCCGCAATTGAGGGATTCATACACGCAGGAAATACAAGTGGTTCTTAAGCGTACATCTGTTGGCCACCGTTGTAACCCTTGTTGGTACCCCTTCAAGTGGTAGCGCATTAGACAAAACCTGTGTGCAGATCGGCCTAAATTTTCTGAAGCCCTCTTTAGATAAACCAATCATTCGCCTGACTGCTATAGTGCCACCGAGAACAACACTCGGGAAGATACTCTCTAGTACCTGGGTAGTCGGGTAGTACAGTTAAGGGTATGGTCTATCCTCCTTAGTTAGTTCCCTGAGATATTGGGCCGAGTACTACTATTGGACCCTGCACGTATATCAGAGAGCTATAGCATAGGGAAAACCCTTGTTTGTAGAACCCTTGAATACCTAACCCTTGGGGACAGAAACATAAACAAATTAAAACAGACAAGATCTATTGTCGCGCAACTATGTTCGGGTTTCCAAGTAACTACACATTTCTTCCTGGTTAAGCATTTGGGAATTTCATAACTACAATATTCTTCAGACTGGAGTATAACTCCGTAGGTGTAAAATAAAATAAAATTGAGACCTATTCCATTGGATTCATCTCTTCTCCCTTAGCACATTCATAAATATCATTTTTTGGCAAAAAATTTTGACCCCACCCACCCCTTGTCGGTTCCCTCGTCCTCATGGCCCATACCCATAGCCAAGACTTGGAAGCTCGCTTCAATACCTTGCAATCTAGTCTCACCAAGACCCAACAAGAAGTGAAACACCTCAGTGCCAATGTTGCAGCCATCAATACAACCATACAGTCCTTAATGGATGAAATCAAACAAGAACTAACCACCTAGCTTGAATCTGTCTTTTCATCACTCTACACCAAGCTTCATATCCCTACAGATAACCCTTCCTCTGACTCACCCCCAAATACCAAAGGTGAAAATTCCTCTCATTCCCATAACTTTCAGCACCATCACTTTCAACGTGACTTCCGCCTTCCGTGGGTGGATTTGACCCAATTTGATGGCTCGGACCCCAATGGTTGGGTAACCCAAATGGAACATTATTTTTCTTTATACAACATTACAAATGACTTGGCCAAACTCTGGTATGGTGTTCTCCATCTAGATCAAGAACGTTGGAAATGGTGGCAATGGAGAAAAACTTCCTGTCAAAGGTATATTGCTTGGACACACTTTATGGCAGAGCTTTATGAATGATTTGACACAGACACCAACCATTTGGACCGTTTGAAAAAGTTGAAACAATCAAGAACAGTGGAAGACTTTATAGCTGCCTTTGAGTGCCTGGATTTTTGGATAGAGGGCATGTCTGATGCCTTTTTCCGAGAGTGTTTTATCAGTAGCCTCAAGGATGATATTCGAGCCCATGTCCTCATGGTTCGGCCTCAAAGTTGGGTGGAGGCTACTAAAAGAGATAAAGAAGCACAACAAGTTGTATCTTCTCAAAACCGAAAACCCTCCTTTATCCCTCGCCCTAAACCAGTAAATACCAATACTCCCTCTGCTCCACTAAAGATCCAAAAATTGACCAGGGATGAAATGGATGAACGTCAACTCAAAGGCCTTTGTTATAATTGTGATTACAAATATTTCTCGAGCCACAAGTGTAAGGAACAAAAAAAAATTATGGCCATCTCCGAGGATATTTCGGAAGAGGATGTTGAAACTCCCCTTGTGTCTGAGTCACCTAAAACCACTGACATAACCCCTCCCTTAGACCCTCCCGAAGTAGAACCGGTCATTTCCCTCAATTCTTTCACTAGCTTCTCCACTCCCCAAACCCTCAAGCTAATCAGTTATATCAAGCATCAGAAGTTCATCATTCTAGTTGATAGTGGAAGCACCCATAATTTTATTCATCGCTGCATTGCCCAAGAAAATCATTGTTACATCCATGCCGTCTGTTAGCGTCGGAAGTCACCCCTGGATTGCTTGCAGGAGCAGAGCCCGACACCCATCAGTTTTTATGTCACGATTGTTTTAAAAGGGTGATCGAATGGAGATAAAGACTCAAGGGGTATCACTCCAACTTAGAGACTGTATTCGGTACGTAAGAAAAAAAGGAGGTATGGAATCCTAACTTCAGCCAGTGGGTTGATAAAAGGGTGAAAAGGTGGAAGACTTGGTGAGGAAAGTGAACAAACGGCTTTGGGAAACAGGCTTACGGATATTTGCAGAAGAAAAACTCTGAATGCAAGATCAGCTTGGTTCAGGGTCTCAAGAAATTGAGGAGGACTTGACTGGATCCTCCAATTCCAAGTCACTCAGCGCTGGGAAAATCACAAGGACTGGCTAGAAACATCATAACTGCTACAGTGATCCTATCCAACATCATCCTATAACAGCTATAGCTCGACTGGATCCTCCAATTCCGAGCGATTCTAACACAGTGTAACAAAGATGTAAAAGAAACTAGCATTCATCAGGCAAGAAATCTCAAGAGTTCATACATAACCAGAGTATCAGTGCTTCATTAAATATTTACCACCGGGAGCTCAACTCAACCATCGATAGATACAAAAATGGAGAAAATGCCTACATATACTCAAAACAACAACAACAACAAAATTGAGACGGTGCATTAAACACATTGCGTCTGCATGGCCTCTAACACTCTGCAGCTGCAATCTTTGAATGATCGTGCAACTTCGGCGGATGCAACCGGAATTTTTGACAGATCCGAGGACGAGTCGACGTGCTTTTAATTCAGTGTCGGACTTTCTCATTATGGCGGAGGCGATGTCTAACCACCACCAACTACCTCAATGACTGCTTCATGGGGATTGAGGACGCCCCGGCCAACTCAGCACCTTCGGGACGTGGAGGGCCTCCCGCGCTGCCACCTGGAATAATTGAATGGCTCAGAGAATAGGCGTGGAGGCCAGCGCGTAAGATGGGGTGCGGGAATGGAGTGATGGGGCCAAAACAGCGGGGAGTGAAGTAAGAAGCGATGAGGGAGCGAGAGAGGTTACAGGGGAGACACATGGCAAAAGGCGATACACGGAGGAGGCAGGAGAGTAGATGTGATGGACGCATTTTAGTGGGAGGCTGACGTGGAGGGAATGGGACACGGGGCAGGTGGTGAGTGGACGATGAGATGGGGAAGGGACCACCTGGACTAAAGAGTGGAGAAGGACAGATGACACACGGCAGCAGGAGAAAGGTGGTTCTAGAAGATGACATGACGGGAGAAGGGCCCACATCGGCTAAACATAGAGCAGCTGGGAATGATGGGGTTGCGCGAGCACCGTTGATCTAGGCACTATGATCTCGGCCTTCGGAAAGTTGCGCCAGCGATTTCAGACCCCCCCCCCCTCCGCTTAAAGGTAGAAAGGCAGGGGGGGTCCGGAATTGCTCTTATTGTCGTTGATCCGGGTGCGCCGATCTGGACCGTTGAAGAGATGCGCCCGCGATTCTGGACCCCCCGCTTAAAGGTAGAAAGGTGGGGGGGGGTCTGAAATCACATATGTGTCGTTGATTTGGGCGCGCGGATGCATGCCGTCCAGATCTGTTCACTGCTTACCACAGACACATTTAC
>ML791218.1:384254-411009 GCA_009831015.1 Picea engelmannii
TACAAGAAATATCGTTAACACCGTCAATAATTTCCAAATCATGATTGCCAATGGTGGTTTCATGAAATGTGGAGGGCATTGTGAAAATGTGTGTCTCCAAATTGGTGACTAGCACCTGAAATCTCATATGTTTTCTATCGACATGGGCGGTTGTGACATTGTGTTGGGTGCATACTGACTAAGAAGTTTGGGTCCCATTCTCATGGATTTTAAGGAATTAACCATGCAATTCGACCAGGAGGGTCACCAATATAAATTCCAAGGCATCATTGTCGATTCACCTGAGGTCATTAGTTCCCATCGCATGGAAAATCTACTCAAAAAAGGTCATTCTGGTGTTATTTCCCAACTCCATGCCATGCAAGCAACATAGACACCCTCGGTGTCGCAAGACCTCCAAGCCATCCTTTCTAAACATCAAGGGGTCTTTTCCACTCCCCAAGGACTCCCTCCTTCCCGTGGTGTTCATGATCATTCCATTCCCCTTGTACCCAGAAGCCTTCCTCCCAGTATCCGTCTGTATCGTCACCCCTTTGCCCGAAAAAATGAAATTGACAAAATGGTCCAGGAACTCCTTATTGCAGGCGTTATCCACCCTAGTACGAGCCCCTAATATTCTCCTATGGTCATGGTCCTAAAGAAAGAAGGTGCTTGGCGAATGTGTCCTGACTTTCGTGCCCTCAACAAACTTACCATTAAGGACAAATTTCCCGTTCCTGTCATTGATGACCTCCTGGATGAGTTGAGTGGCGCCCAATTCTTTACTAAACTTTATCTTCATTCGGGCTACCACCAGATACGTATGAAAGAGGCAGACATTCCCAAGACTACCTTTAGAACTCATGAGGGCCACTATGAGTTTTTGGTCATGCCCTTTGGCTTGTGTAATGCCCCCTCCACCTTCCAAAGCCTCATGAATCATGTCTTTCATCCTTTTCTCCATCATTTTGTCTTAGTTTTCTTTGATGATATCCTCATCTATAGAAAAACCTAGACAGACCATTTGGCTCATGTTGATCGAGTTCTCCATCTACTCTCTCAACACCAACTTTTCCTGAAATAGTCTAAATGTGATTTTGGAGCCTCAGAAGTAGAATACTTGGGTCATCTAGTTGGAAAGGATGGCATCAACGTGGATCCTAAAAGGATTGAAGCTATGCAATACTAACCTCACCCAAAGACCCTCAAAATCTTGCATGGATTTATGGGCTTAACAGGGTAGTATCGCAAGTTTGTTAAGAATTATGGAAAGATTGCAACACCTCTCACTACTCTCCTAAAAATGAACTCTTTCACTTGGACTCCAGCTGCTACTCAAGATTTTCAAACCTTGAATATGTCCATGTGCACCACTCCAATCCTAGCCCCTCCCGATTTAACAAAGACCTTTGTGTTGGAATGTGATGCGTCAGGGAAAGGAATTGGTGTTGTCCTTATGCAAGAGGGTCGACCTTTGGCCTTTACCAACAAGAAAATATCTGAAAGAAATCTGTGAAAATTAATCTATGACAAGGAAATGTTGGCTATTCTGCATGTCGTTGATCTGTGGCACCCTTATATATTGGGGCAACGTTTCCAAATTAAGACAGACCATCAAATCCTCAAGTATTTTCTGGAACAACGCATTTCCTCCCCGGAGCAACAAAAATGGGTGACTAAGCTCTTTGGATATGATTATGTGATCATTTACAAGAAAGGCAAAGACAATGTGGTTGTGGATGCACTTTCTTGAAAATATGAACATGAAGGATCCCTTTTTTCTCTTTCCTTCATTGTACCAGATTGGCTACAAGTCGTTCACCAAGAATGGCTACAAGATCCCAAAAGTTCGCATTTGATCCAACAATTGCAGTCCAATGCTCCAGCTTCCCTAGGGTACTCTTGGCTCCATGATCAGATTTGATACAAAGTTCATTTTTATTTAAGTAAACAATCAAATCTTAAATCCATAGTACTTTCTAAGCTTCATGCTACACCCACAGCGGGGCACTTTGGGTTCACCGAAACCTATGACAGGGTCAAACGTTCTTTTTTCTGGGATGGTATCAAACAAGACATTCGTAATTTTGTCACTGAATGTGATGTGTGTCAACGCAACAAGGGAGAAACAGTCAAATATTCGGGCACACTACAACCGCTTTCGATTCCACCTACTATTTGGAAGGATATTTCTATGGTTTTTATTACCGGCTTACCCAAATCGAGAAATAAATTAGTCATCATGGTGGTGGTGGATCGCCTTTCCAAGTATGCTCATTTCTGTGCTCTTCAACACCCATTTATAGCATCCACAATGGCTCAAATTTTCATGGATCAGGGCTTCAAGCTTCATGGCATGCCACACTCTATTGTTTCTGATCACGACCCAACTTTCACAAGCAATTTTTGGCAAGAATTGTTCAAGCTACAAGGCACCCAATTACATCTCAGCACAGCTTATCATCCCCATACTAATGGACAAATGGAAGTTGTCAACAAATGTTTGGAAACATATTTGAGGTCTTTTGCCTTGGAAAAGCAAAATCAATGGGCTCAACGGTTACCCCTAGCTGAATGGTGGTACAAAAATCTATACCATACAACTACACGCATGACTCCTTTTGAAGCGGTATATGGACAAAAGCCACCCTCAGTTCTCTCATACTTACTGGGTGCCTCGAAGGTCCAAGTGGTTTACCAAACACTTACAGTTCGAGAGGCTATTCTCCATACCCACAAATAGAATTCGTTCATGGCACAGAATCACATGAAGCAACAAGAAGATCAAGGTCACTCTGAACGTCAATTTGTAGAAGGGGATTAGGTGTTTCTTCAATTGTAATCTTACAAGAAAACTTCCCTCAAGGCCGAGCATTTTCAGAAGCTAGCACCCAAATTTTATGGTCCCTATACTATTCTCAAGCGTGTGGGACAAGTAGCCTATCAGTCAGCTTTGCCCAGTCATTTGAAGCTACATCCTATTTTTCATGTTTCATGCTTAAAGAAGGTGATTAGAGCTAAGTGTCAAATTCAAACCAACCATCCAGAATTAGCTAAAGAAGGATCCATTTGGCTACAACCACAAGCCGTTTTGGACCAGCATAAGCATCGCCTGTGTTATCGCTGAAATTTCATCCACACATGGTTACAAGAACTCATCATCGTCAAACAGTGACAAAGTCATCCATGGACCTGAATTAACACCAAAGCATTCATAAAAGGGTCAAAAACTATACAAAGTAGTGAAAAATTGAAGGGATCTTTGAAGACACTGGGCACGCACGCACATGTGCAGAACAAGAACACAGAAATCGCACACGATGTGTGACTGTTATGGAAAAAATCCGCGCACCTGCTAAACAGTGAATTTATGAGAGTGGTCGGCCTCCCACCCACTTATGGTTCAACTCCCAAGCCGATTTGACCCTCAAATCTGGACTGGATTCGACTGGATGGCTGGTCAAAGACCTAGAAATGCCTTAATTAGCCTCTTTTCACACTACAAAGTAGTTAAACAATAGCTCAAAGGAATGCTATAAAAAGGCCATGGATGCACCTCATTTTTCAAGGAATTCAAAGTAATGTTATGCTTCCTCTATTCTCTTGAGGACTCCATCCTTGTCAAGAGCATATTAGCACCATTGCATTGGACAATCCATCTCACACCTTGCGTGGATTTGTGAAGAGTTCTTTCATCATTTTCCATTTTTTCTTTTTTGTAAGAAGAGCTAGCTAGCGGGGGTCCAAGAGCCCTCCCTTGGAGGAAGAAGGGACTCATAGTCCCCTTTCTTCTTGGTGTATTCTTTCACTAATAGATCAGCCTCAACATTGGTGACATGGGTCTTATGGTTCTTTTTGTTTCTATGTCCCTATGCTCATGAATTTAGTTGTTATTGCATTTCTTAGTTTAATTCTTAATTGTAGTTTTTTATTTCTTTCCCTAACTCTTTTCCTTGCATTTGTCCTGCTCAGCAGACCCAACTGAGCTTGCAAGAACCTCTATTTTTCTCACTAAGGTGGCGGAAGAGACGCAACAGATTGGTGACTCCACTAGTGAGAGGTATCAATTTCCTACCCCATTTGGTTTTTTCTTTCTCTTCTTTTAGTTTGTTTAACTTGCAGGTACACTAACTGGCCTAAGCCGACTTGCCACTCAGCCAATTCTAAGTTGAATTGAGAGAAATCCATTCGTATTTTTCATTCTCGGCCGTGTGTCATATATGCGTGGGTTTTTAGGCCCACAGACTTGCATCGTGCACACATGCACCTAATTCACAGCTCTGTTATGCACACGTGCGCTTGCTCACTTTTCTTTGTTCACACACATGCGCTCTGTGCGCCTCTGTCTCCACTGAGACCCGCGCATCTATGCTAAAATTCACATTGTAAAGTTGTTGAGATGTGAGGAAGGCCATTTGTCTTCTTAAAAATGATTTCAAGCATGTTTTAAAGCTGCACCACACTTAGTCCCCTCATCATATAAAGGGGTTAGTCAAAAACACATAGGCACTTAGGAGGATAAAATCAATTTCCCTTCTTTGCTTTTTGCCACATGGATGGCTTGTTTTGACTCACAAGCTAAGTTGGAAATCATTTTTAATCACATTTAACTTGCATTGGGACTAGAAGTTGAATAACAATCACTTAGTATGCTCTTCTCTCACGCCTCCAAGCGATCTTGAGAATCAGAAAAAGATTGTGAAACGATTTCATCTCCCTTAAGAATATTAAAACCTTTAGGAGAGGACAATAGCCCTTCTTGGGACTCCTCTTAGTTTATTTTTTCAAACACATCTTAATATTGTAACAGGCCCATACATGCCCACATGCTACAAAGATAGGATAGTGTTTGAATTTTTCTTTTTTAGATCAAATCACTAGGGAAGTTTAAAGGTTTTGTAATGGGCCCACACATGCCCACATGATCAATCTAGGATAGTTTCAAAGATTTTCTTAGATTACATCACAATAGGGAGTTAAAGGGATAGTAACGGACCCACATGTCCACATGCTAGCTTCCTAGGGACTTTTGAATTACGCAAGGTTGTACCAAAGGCACTTAGTTAATTAGGTAATCAAACACTTGTAAGGACCAAGCGAAGTCCACATGCAGCAAGGTGACATCTAATTCACTAAAAATTGGCACACTTTCACCCACACACAAAATTCACTTATCACTCACGTAGCTTCTTCTTGAAACGTGGAGGTCATAGTAAGTTTCCTCTAAAGGGATTCTGAAAATACCCCACCCTTTTCTTGACAAAGCTATCCACTCCCATTTTAATCAATGAGGTTGGTTTGCACCCCCAACCTCCCAAAACAACTACATCTAAAATCCTTCTAAAAACTCACTAAGTTTTCCTCCATAGGAGGTGCCAAAAGAAATTTTTTAGTCTAGGTAGGATTTCAGGGATAGGCATCCAAATAACTCCCCGTTATCTGGTTCTCACATTGTCAAAACCATAGAAGTTGTCAAATAGGGAACTGAAAATCCTCCAAGTCAAGTGTTCCTAATACCATAAGGCAGGGAGATACCCATGAAGGGTTGAAGACCGAGGTCTGGTTGTTCTGTGTGTCCCCCCTTGAGGCACCCACCTCTTGGACGGGATCCAGTCCATGACCCATTTCTTAGGCTGAAAATCTAAATGCCGCACTTTGACCGAGGTACCTAGTGACCAACTTTAGGACATCTACCTAGGTGGCAATTGTGGGCTGCAATTGCACCTTGATTGGTTTTTGTGTGGCTATTGGAAAATATCGCCAGCTTTTTCGGGATATGCCCCCTTTACCCCTCATTATAACCAATTATTTCATCCTTCACTAGTTTCTCTTCCAGTGACTTCAGACCCCACTGTTGAGTACTATTGGAAGGTCCAGTGCTATTTGAGAGGAAGTACGATTACATCTTCTAGGACACGCGCATTTGTTTTCTTTTGATTCCCCACGCGGACAAAACCCACTTACCCACATATATGATTCTTTTTCAAAACATTTTATGTATGATGCACATCTGATTATAGTTTGATTTGGATATATATATTATGTAAACATTCAAATGCAAAGGCTCTTGTTTCTATATTACTCTCACCACTCTTTGCACACATTCACACGGCTCGTATGACATCATAGGGGAACCACAGAACCCCCATCATTCATGACGCTTGCTAAACCTCCCTTCTATCTTAGGAGGAGTGTCTGGTCTTTCCCACTCATCAACACCTCCTTCAAACACTCCTGTGAGTGCTACTATTTTAGGATCAACTTTGCTTGGTTCTACATTACTTGGGTCCACTTCCCAAGGTCATCCACTCACTTGCTCTCCTTTACATGAAAGTGGGGGACCAACTTCCTCTCAAGGAGGAAGCACCAACCCACCTAGCCCCCCTCAAGGGTCAGGTTCACAACAAGATCACACCATGGCCTGAGCTAATCCTCCCCCCCCACTGCAGATGCCATATTTGGCCTCTCTCAACATATCGGATCTCAACAAACTCACCAATGATCCTATATTGCATGATCCCACATGGCCTGCAATGCCCACCAAACTACCTTCGGACATACCAAAGTTTGAAGGAAAGGCAGGCAATGACCCTTCCAACCATGTCATGACCTTTCACCTATGGTGCTCCTCCAATAGCATTATGGATGATTCCATCAGACTACAATTATTTCAATGCACACTCACTGGCTCATCAGCCAAATGGTATGTAGAAGAAAAATCAAGGTCCCACACAACTTTTGAGTCATTGGCAAAAGCATTCTTGACCTTCTTCCAATTACCTATCCGCCATGACAATGGTCTAGAACTACTTTCTAATTTCAAACAAACCTTAGCCACACATATTGCTAACCACATTCATGAGTGGTGTAGGCGGCGTAGTTTGTGCAAAGAAGAAACCACCAAGCAACATTGTCTCGATTGGTTTCTTAGATCACTTGTCTCTCTCCTCGGTAAGGATGTAGCTTCCACCTTCCCTCAATCTGAAGAGGAAGCCATCAGTAAGGCCCAACAGTATGACCTCATCTATGCACAGTCAGGGTACTTATATACTGTACTTCCTGATCTTCCCAAACCTGTGCCATTTGGCCAAGACAAACCTGGATGTCTCACTCAATAGACAGACTGATTGGTACCACCACTCACCATGGTCCACAACCCCAACCACCACCGATGTATGGCACACCTCAATACCCGTTGGCATACGGGGGCACTCTGTATTACCCCCCACCCCCTTACCAACAATCATACCCTGTTGTTATACCATCGACACCCCCCATACATCCACCTATTCAAACGAACCTTGGTAACCCCTCCACCTCAGCTTATAGTACTAACGAAATCACTCTATCTTCCTATGTACCTTATGGATCATTACCACCACAAAATCCATACTTCCCATTCTCTGGTCCTCCACAATCCCTGGCTCCCCCACATCCTCATGCGGGGGTGAATTTTGTTCAACCCTCTGTCGTTCAACAATACCAAAATTTCGAACAACTGAATACAACCAATCCAACCCATATGTCGAACAATGCCAAAAAGAAAGGACGGAACAGGAGCAACAACCCAGGACCAGGTGGTAATCAACCCCAGCAGAACCAATCCACTGGGGGAAACTAGAACCAAGGGAATCAAAACCCCCAGGGGGGCAATAATAATAAACGCCAAGGGCAAAATAACAATAATGTTAAAACCATCTTCCCTTGTGCCCTTTGTGGTGATTTTGGCCATTACACTCATCATTTCCCCCAAATCACTGATTTCAAATGGTTGAAAGACTCTGGTAGTCTTCCCCATTCTCCAGCACCGCCTGCCCCTCAGCAGGCACCACAACAATACGTGCAAAAAACCCCTCTTGTCATGCTACAAAATCCTATTCCACATCAAGTTGTGATAAACACCCAACAAGACACACAGACTCCCCCACCTCAGGTGGGACAATACCTCAACCCTAACAATCCCGCAGATCACACAATTCTCCTCACAAGTGAGGAAGAAATCCTTTTGCAAACACGTAATAGTCAATATCATGCACCCACTAAGTATCCTCCCATCCCTCCAGAGACAAACCCTACACTGATAGGACCCCCATTGGTAATTCCTCACCCTTCTGCCGAACCATCGCTTCGCATCCATCGCATCCCATTGCATAGGAATGTCCACAACCCACAGGCTAGGGCAGATCATAACTATAGTTTGGTAGATGACTTCGCGCAATCCCCGGCTGCCATGTCAGTATTGGAGGTCCTCCAGACTTGTCCTACTCAGCGAAAATCCTTACTTTCCGCCTTGGGGGCAGTTGACCCTGCAGATACCCGACTCATTACCTTTGATCTTGACAGTGGAGAACCTCACCTTCCCGCCTTGATCGCTTTTCAAATACCAGTAAAAATACGGAACATCACAGTTCATCGGTGTATCATCGATGAAGGTGCATCTACATGCATTATGTCCAAAACGGTATGGCAGAAACTTGGTTCCCCTGAACTCATACCCTCTGCCATCACATTACACGCTTATGACGAATGACCATCGTCTCCTGACGGGCTCTTCCAAAATGTCCCTGTCGAACTCGGGGGCAAGACTTTTCTCATCGATATCGAATTTATCGACGCCCCTCTCGATTATAATATCTTGTTCGGTTGTAGCTACATGTATGCTATGAAAGCAGTGGCATCTTCCGTCTTTTGGACAATGATGTTCCCTCACAATGGGAAGATCGTTACTATTGACCAAGTCTCACATTACAAGCCTAATCCATATGCCAACATCGATAACATTCTTCCTCTCATCCACACAAGCCACAACACATATCCACTCATCGAGATGGGTCCTGGGATTTTTAAAGATCCATCCTTGTTAGGAACGTACCATGGAGCACCACCACTCCTTCATCCTTCCAATCAAGTATGCATCATATCATCTAATGGAACTCACACAAAGGATACCCCTCCTTCTATAGAGGCTTCTATCATATCTGACGTCCCACTCATCGCAGAACCCCTCCCTCAAGAGCCTCCTACACACTCATCGGCCCCACCAGTCCACGATTCCACCTCTCCCCAAGGACATATTCCACTTTGGGAGACAATTCCCCAAGCCATCACCCATATTTCCTTCTTTTACCCTCCACCAGGCATCGAAGATTTTCTGGTAGCTGCAACGCTCACACTACTTAATATGGTGTTAGAAATCCTAGTTTGGTATTTACACCCACCAGAGATGGTTCCTCGACCATCCCTCCCCCCCAAAAAAGAAGGAATCCCCATGTCGATTCCCATACTTACTACCACCACACCCCCACTCACTAACCCCCCTACCGCAGCTGGGGGCAGGAGAAAGAAGAAGGAGCCCACAACTCCACTTCCTCCATGCATCCCACCACCTTGCGCACTATGTGAGAAAGAGGGACACCCAACCAACAACTGCCCATCTCTACTAGAGTTACGGAATTTGATTCCACTCAATCATACTCCCCCAACACTCGCCACTACAGCCAGTCCTTCCACTACCACCCCCCCTTCCAGTAGTAAAGGGTTGCGAACCAAATATGCTTGTGCTATATGTTCAGAGTATGGCCATTATACCCACCATTGCCCTGCCCTTCCACGCTTTCGGCAGAAATTAGCCGCAGTACACTAGAACTTCCAGAGCAACCCCATTCCTACTACGTCTTCCTCCACCAATATCACTGACATCCGGTATGTCACCACTTCAGTCAATGAATGTATGAGATGCCCTTGCTCTCTCTGTGATTCATTAGCTCATTTTACATACCAGTGTCCTATGATCCTTGAATATAGGCAACGCCAATTGACCCTGATTCAACGGCCTGTAGAGACGATAATTGACATTACCTCGTCACTAGAAGATCTTCATGTCATTTCTCCCGAACCCGAGGCCCTCCCAACGCCTCCATGGTTCTTAGATGACTTATCTGAGGATTCACCCCCCAGCCCCCCCAACTCTCCCTCTCATTTCCCTACAGAAATTTTACACCCAACCACCACGGGTACCCCTCAGTACTTCAATATATGGTTTATGTCAAGTGAACCCTCACCATCTCCTAACATTGTTCCCCCTACTTCTTCACCAGGGGGAAACCACACAAACACTGTCACCGATATCACCCCTCATGACCCCTTGTATTCCCGTCACTTCTAATGCGACGAAGAAATACTCAAAGAATTAAACCACCCAGACCTCCCCTGGGATGCGCTACACCACCGCACACTCTTCTCTCCATAGGAAGCCTCCATGCCTCCTAACCAAAACCCCATTTACGTGGTCGAAACCAAGGATTTTATCCCATCAGGGCCTGTCGACTGGTTCAAAAACCCCATTCCTGCCCCTGATGCTTTTGAAGAAGGCGACATGGCCAACATTTCCCCAACCATTAAAATTGACATTTCCATTAAAAATGGCTTCATCGAAGAAATCACCATTGGAGTTGCTTGCACTCCTCAGGAAATCACCGCATATAAAGCCCTCTTCCAGGAATATAGGGATATTTTTGCCTGGTCATACATAGAAATTCATGGCCTCGATCCCTCTATTGTCAAACATCACATCGACACCTGGCCCGACATTACACCAGTTCGCCAAAAACAACAACCACTACACCCATCCAAAGCCACGGCTATCAAAGCCGAAATTGACAAATTACGCGTTGCCAGGTTCATTTACCCCATCGCCTATACCTCATGGGTTTCCAACCCTGTACCCATTAACAAAAAATAGGGCACTATCCATGTTTTCACCGACTTTCACGATCTCAATCACGCATGTCCCAAAGACAACTTTCCAACACCTTTCATCGATCAAATTATCGACGACTGCACTGGCCACGAGGCTCTATCCTTTATGGATGGATTCTCTGGTTATAATCAAATCCAAATTCACCCCACCGATCAGTATAAAACTGTATTCACTACCCCTTGGGGTACTTTTGCATATCGTTTCATGCCTTTCAGCTTAAATAATGCCGGTGCAACTTTCTAGCGGGCTATGACATACATCTTTCATGATCTGGCTCATATCATCCTCGCCTACTTGGACGACCTCACAGCTCGATCCAATAAATGCACCTAGCATCTTGATGATCTACGAATCATATTTCAATGGTGTCGTCAGTACAACATCCGCTTGAATCCTCTCAAGTGCATGTTCTATGTCACCGTAGGGTGCCTCCTTGGCTTTATTGTTTCCCAAAGTGGTATTACCGTAGACCCCCTCAAATTCCAAGCTATCACCGAAATTCCACCTCCTCGGAATTTACGCCAACTTCAGAGCCTACGAAGAAAAGCTAACTTTATTAGATGCTTTGTCCCAGACTATGCCATACGTGCACACGATTTCCTTCGCTTACTATGTCACGACATCCCTTTTCACTAGGACGCCCATGCCCAATAGTCATTTGACGATCTTAAAACCACCCTCTTGAACGCACCTTTAATTAGTGCACCTGACTACAATTGCGACTATGTCCTCTACGTATCAGCATCAGCTGTATCAGTAGCAGGTGTTCTCGTCCAGCTAGGCGATGACAATCATGAGCATGTCATTTATTACGTTAGTAAAAACCTCTCAGGGCCACCCTTGAAGTATAAACATGAAGAGAAACTTTCTCTTGCAGTCGTCCTCGTAGTCCAGAAACTACGCCACTACATTCTGCTTCACACAACAAAGGTCGTCACAGATTCCAACCCTATGCAGTACTTACTCATTCATCGGCAAGTTAACGACAAATTTGCTCGATGGATCGTTATCCTTCAGGAGTACGACCTCAATTTCTCAACACCTAAGAGTAAGAAGGCCCTTGTTCTCGCTGAACTTGTCACGACCCTTCCCTCTGACACCACCAGTGCCCCCGTCAACACTAACTTTCCCGACGAACATCTCTTTTACATCACTTCGGATGATCCTTGGTATGGCGACCTCCTCGTCTATCTACGAACTCAAAAGTTTGGTAACCACCTTTCACGAGATGATCTTCATCGTATTCGCCATCAGGCCGCCCACTACCTCCTCATTAGAGACATCCTATACTGGTGGGGAGTCGACACCATTCTTCGTCGATGCCTGACTATTGATGAGGTCGATAGAGTCTTAAACGACTTCCACAATGGTGCATGTGGGGGCCATATTTCGGGCATATCCACTGCTCAAAATATTATCCAAGCTGGTTACTTTTGGCCTACCTTGTTTCACGATTGCATTCATGCCGTGAAACGATGTGAGCAATGTCAGCTCTATTCCAATAAAGCCCGAGCCCCCCCCCGCTCTTCTTCACCCCGTCATCACTGCCGACCCTTTTTGTAAATGGGGCATCGACTTCATGACTTGTAATCCCCCCTCTAGAAATGGTCACAAATACATTGTTGTTGCCATTGATTACTTCACCAAACGGGTAGAAGCTATGCCCACCTTCAATAACACCGCTGACACTGCAGCGCGTTTTTTCTTTAACTGCGTCATATCCCGCTTTGGAGTACCACTCCAACTCGTTTCGGATCATGGGAAACACTTCGAGAATGAGATATTCATTGAACTCTCATCTCGGTTAGGATTCTCTCACGAGTTTGCCTCACCATATTACCCTCAGTCTAATGGACAAGTTGAGGCAGTTAACAAAGTCCTCAAGACCATGTTACAGCGCATGGTTAATAAACATAAAACCAATTGGCATCATATGTTATTTTATGCGCTATGGGCTTACCGTACGGCTGTAAAAACAACTACTGGTTTCAAACCATTTCATCTAGTCCATGGGGTCGAGGCCACTCTTCCCATCGAGTGCGAAATTCCCACCTTACGCACCACAATCGAGCTATTACCCGACACTTCTCTAATGGAGCAGCACTTGCTGAACTTAGAGTCTCTGGATGAAGATCATCGATCATCCTTATAGAACAACGAGGCAGCTAAAAAATGATCCAAGGCTACCTTTGATCGACATGTCAACCTTTGCTCATTTCGCGAAGGCGACCTCATCTTGGCTTACGATATCGCTCATGATACCTTTGGCCATGGCAAATTCAAGTCACTCCGGCATGGCCCATACATTATCCAACATTGCCTCACCAAAGGTGCATACATCCTAGCCTCCCCCAAAGGCCTCTCTCTCAAAGAACCCATCAACGGGTTGTATCTCAAGAAATTTTACGCTTAAACGTAGTCATTCTACTTTAGGTTATTTCTTTTATAGCGTTTTTAATCTTTTTTCCCTCCCTCACATCTAAACTATCCTTTGTGCTATTGACAGATGCTTCCTCCACCAGCCTACCACATCGGTTACACCGACGGCGCCAGCCATTGGACACAAAATCTCACTTCGGCTGCTTGGGATCTCTACACCCCCTCACATGAAATGCTCCATTCAAGCAGCATATGTTTGGGTTCAGCAACCAACAACCAAGCCGAATACACCGCCGTCATTGGCCTCCTGGCCGATGCCTAGCATCATCGTATTTGTCACCTTAGCGTCTTCCTCGACTCTCAACTAGTCATACTCCAGCTCAACATGTGTACCACGTCCGTGATCCTTACCTCTTTCGCAAATACCTGTAGGTTAGACTTTTATCTCGACATTTTGATTCCATTACATTTACACATATTCCAAGACAATTGAATCAAATTACGTATAACCTAGCTAATATTGTGTTAGACTAGCATATATCACATCAAGCTACCTCTACACATACATAAACATATAACACAAACTGTCATCACATATATAGGTTAGACATCATCAATACATTACCAAAACACATGTAAACACCACATAGATCTCAAAAATGTATACTCATATATATATCAAAAAGTCCACAATGCCATCCAACTGTTTACATACAAAAATACAACTATCCGTAGGCCAATGAAGCACCTCGGTACAAAATGGGCTCACCAGCCTATATACAAAAAATATATATACATCAATGCATAAGAGCACCACTCACGGTGCCTCTAGAGCACCACTGTCGGCTCCTCCCTCAGGTGGTGGCAGCCCACCACCACCTGCCCCAGGAGGTGGTGGTCCCCCCCCTACCGACCCCTCCTGCCCCAGCGGCAGTCGTCCGGTCGCCATCGCAGCAACCACTGATGCTCGTCGTACTATGGCCTGCCATGGTGGCGGCACCCCCACACACTGCTCCAGGAAACCCTCATCCTGGATGCAAGGCCATATGCCCTCAGGCACATCCTGTAACACCGCCTCCAGACGACGACGTATGTCCTCAAAATCCACTCCGATAGCCGCCGGAGGAGCGTGTGATGGCCCAGCACCAGGGTCATCAAGCCGACGTCTCCTCGCTGCCCTCTCTGGCTCAGCTGGTTGCACCACGACGTCCTCACGCCGACGTCTCTCTCCCTGCGGCAATATCTCCGACCCACTGTCGTGAGCAGTGTATCCCTAGGAAACACCGGCTCCACCGGTAAGGGCGTTCCCTGAAATGGGAGCTCAGTCAGAAAATACATGTCCTCCACCGCAGTGGAGGGGATCTTCTCTCCCCACACTATGAAGCAGTGCAGGTCCGGACTCCACATCTAGATAAGAAACTACAGGAGATACTCCTGCACCCGTATCAAGGGGCACTCAAAGAACTTCAGCAACCCACAGGCTGCCAAAGTCGCACGTATGCCTGACTCCTCAATAGCCACGGTGTCTCGCAGTTGGGACCAATCCTGCTCTCGCCAACCAACCGGCATCGTGCACACAGCTCACCTACACAACACAAAACCGTCCTAAGTCACCCACATGGACAATCAAAAACATCGAAAATACATGTTTTATACCCGTCAACCTTGCCTCCACGACGCGGTTTTTTCACCCACGGGCACGCACACATGCGCGCCTGTACACCCCACAGGCGCGCACATATGTGCACATGTTCACTACACAAGCGCACATGAGTGCGCACCTGTTCACTACACAGTCGCGTTCTCAGGTGCGCCTGTTCAACCGACAGGCACGCACATGTGCGCGCCTGTTCAACCGACAGGTGCGCACATGTGCACGCCTGTTCAGCCAACAGGTGGGCCCATCATGCGTGCCCTTAAATCCCTTAACCGCACTCCCATGCACATCTATCCATTGGATAGGCGCACACGTGTGCACGCCTGTTACCGGATCGCTCGTGCATGTGGGGCCCATTCCCCCTAAACACCTCTATATGGCCCTCCGTACAGCCCCTGCCCAAAAAATGAAATCCTAATTCTATGCAGGATGATCAGACCACTAACATGATGCTCGTGGGTCCTCAATCGGATGCCTCATCCTCCCCGAATCTCACAATCTCCTCTGAATTCTTCTCGTCCAATCACTATAGCAGCAAGTACAAATGAGGTGGCAATGTGGGCCCTACAACTATATATAGGCCTTTTTGCCAAACTTCCACTCACCATTCCTGGAGCCCATGGTGTCCATTTCTCGATCCGTCTTCAGCCACGAGATCAGCATCCCGTCATCTACATCACAACAATCCCTGGGCCTCTTTTCATCCTGAGCCCCCAGGGTGCCATTTTTCATACCCTGATCAGGTACGCATGCGCATATTCACGCTTATCAAATACATGCTCATATCTTTGATTCTCTTCAGGTATTGTTCATGTCGGGTATTTGGTTTTCATGTGTGTAGGCACTTGATCATCATACATGGGCACAACCCCTTCAGGTATATACTCAGCACTGGCATGTAGTCTTTCCCTCTGTATCACACTTACATTTACAGTCACACCCTCTGACATTTGCCTCTAGGATCCCCATTCCCGACTCTGCAATACCCACACCTCCATTTGCATCTTCGGTACTGTCACCTGGTAGCATTCTAACCCACATGAGTTGTCCCATTCATAGCACCTTTTGGCACTTCTGACACTCATGCTGTTTTTTCAAAACCCTTTAGGGATGGGAGTCCCGATAGTCTTACATCATGTCGTCAATCAACCACATACTCCTTCTCCTCATTTTTCTAGCTTTCCCAACAGAATCCCATATTATCTCTCCATAGTTCTATGGTCGAGCTGCACCTCCGCAATAGCATGAACCCTCCATTTTATCCACAATCTGTCTACCCATCTGCAAATCTCCCTTCATTTCACCTACCTCATACAGAAACCGATCCATGGGGCCCCCACCCTTCATCAGTTCTCCAAGCAAATTATGCCCTTCCCGGGCCCACCATATCACACTGGGGCACCCGTTTCTGTATTTGTACACTTCCCCCCAATTATTCGTTATTTATTGTACAAACGCCTTTATTTTCAGTCGTTACATTACCTTTTTTTCGTCATTTGGGTGACCTACTTCCCTTTTTTTGGCCAACCGCAACCCATATCACCCTTGGTTGGAGCACTACTTATCGTCCACCCTTACCAGCATTGTCCATATCTTCAGAGTACCCCACAAGCCACTTACCTCTACCCTCTGAATTTGTTCACCTTGTCCTGCCTCTGGCACAACTTATCCCCGGTCTTGTCATCCCCCTGACACTCGACCTCGTTGAATGGTTGCGGCCACGTTTTATCTCACACATACTCCAACCAAGGGCAGTCTTGAGTCTTCCCACATATTGACTTTGTCCATGTACCTCCTCCACTTCCTCACCTCACCTAATAGATTTCACAAAGTTATTTGCTTCTGGGAGTCGCGTCCCCCTTTTTGTCGACATCAGCACAGTTTTCCAGAAGGGCGACAGTATCTTGATTCTCATTATCCACTCAATGAGAGATCTCAGACGGCACAGGGTGAAACACAATTGCTCCCTACTATCATTGACCCCCATAACATTCAATGTCAACACTTTGTCATGTTACAATGGGTCTTAATTTGCGACTATTGCAGTTAGTTCTTTCATTTGCCGAAGACCTCTGAACTTGGCTGGGCTATCAATGCCCACATAATCGATGATACTTATTACCGCGATCACTGCCTACTATTCAAAGTATGTTCATCTGCAGAATTGTCTTCTGCCTTTATCATGACCGCCCCTGAGGGCACTGCAGTTTTCTACACCAACACTTCAGTCATCTTTTTTGGAGTTACATGACATGAGCATGGGGCATGCCCACCTCGTTTGTACACAGTTTTCTATTTTACATACCTCATGGAAGGTCGGGTCCTACCGGTTCATTTTTCCCTCCAACGGATCGCTCTGGATGATCCCACTATTGCTCTCTATTACAACAACATTCTCAGTAGAAGAAAAATTGATGGATTTCGGTTATACGTATGCTCCTAACCTCATCCATCAGGGGGCATCTGTTATCACTGAAATTTCATCCGCAAATGGTTACAAGAACTCAACATCGTCAAACAGTGACGAAGTCATCCATGGACCTGAATTAACACCAAAGCATTCATAAAAGGGTCAAAAACTATACAAAGTAGTGAAAAATTGAAGGGCGCTTTGAAGACACTGGGCACGCACGCACATGCGCGGAACAGGAACGCAGAAATCAAGCACATGCGCACGATGCACGACTGTTATCGCAAAAAGATGTGCGCCTACTAAATGACGCATTTATGAGAGTGGTCGGGCTCCCACCCACTTATGGTTCAGCTCCCAAGCCGATTTGACCCTCAAATCTAGACTGGATTCGACTGGATGGCTAGTCAAAGACCTAGAAATGCCCTAATTAGCCTCTTTTCACACTACAAAGCAGTGAAACAATAGCTCAAAGGAATGCTATAAAAAGGCCATGGATGCACCTCATTTTTAAAGGAATTCAAAGTAATTTTATGATGCCTCTATTCTCTTGAGGACTCCATCCTTGTCAAGAGCATATTAGCACCATTGCATTGGACAATCCATCTCACACCTTGAGTGGATTTGTGAAGAGTTCTTTCATCATTTTCCATTTTTTCTTTGTTGTAAGAAGAGCTAGCTAGTGGGGGTCCAAGAGCCCTCCATTGGAGGAAGAAGGGACTCATAGTCCCCTTTCTTCTTGGTGTATTCTTTCACTAATAGATCAGCCTCAACATTGGTGACATGGGTCTTATGGTTCTTTTTGTTTCTATGTCCCTATGCTCATGAATTTAGTTGTTATTGCATTTCTTAGTTTAATTCTTAATTGTAGTTTTTTATTTCTTTCCCTAACTCTTTTCCTTGTAGCTATCCTGCTCAGCAGACCCAACTGAGCTTGAAAGCACCTCTATTTTTCTCACTAAGGTGGTGGAAGAGGCACAACAACCTGTGTCAAAGAACCATCAAGGAAGTGCCAGTCCAGTGGAAAGATACAACTCTAGCAGATGCCACTTGGGAACCAGCTACCATTCTGCAACAATTTCCACATCTCAAGCCTTGAGGACAAGGTTGTTTTTAAGGGGGCGGACATGTTAGGGTCCTAACCCACACATAGGTTGAACAATATATTCGGATGTAATAAAGGTCAATATTAATAAGTCATTTTCAATAAAATAGAATAAAACGGATGTAAGAAGACCTAATAGAAGCTTCTACTTCTAGAAGGATATTCCTCTAGATGTTTTTTTTGATAGACATATTTAGTATAAATAGGAGTCGAGGGTATGAGAACCCTAGCTTGGATATTATTGTAATAGAGCTCTGCTCGACTGGAGGTTTCCCTCTTGAAGAGGCCCGTGAACATTGCTTTCTGAATCAAAGTGTTATTTCTGTTGTTATTCTTATATCATTTCAGTGCTATTGTGGTGATTATTCTGGTTATATTGTTGTTATTCTGCCATTTCTAGCATTTTATTTCTGTTCTGCATACTTTTTATATCAGGTATATTACATCCTTTCATCAAGCAAATTTCACTCATAAAACAAATTAAAATATATATAAATGCATGTATTTATTTATTCAAATTTCTTTCTAGAAAATTAAATCTCTTGGAGGTAAAACCTTTTACAGTAAAAGTTATATTTTTACCAGAAGTTACTACCCACCTATTTTCAAGAAACTATTTACTACTATTTATGGAAGAGACACTATTTCAGATATTTACTTTTGGACATGATTTTACTGAGTAACTATAGGTAAGAATTATATCCCTACCATGTCTTAATAAGACATAAATTAAATACAGAACACATATTATTCCTAATTTCATTTTATTTTACATATTCTTCATGTTAAAATACGGTATCCTCTTAACTAAATAGCCTAGTCTTATGAGACCAAAGTTAAGGTCAATCTTTCATTCCAAAACTCCCCCTTTTCAAGCTTATCATGTTGGCTGGAAGTTAAAGGCTTTTACCCATGCCGCAACAAATTATTTAGTATTCAACTAAGCCTTCCAAGAAGGCCCTAAGGATTGATCTTTAACTTCAAAAAAGTCACTTCCTAGAATTGATCTAAAACTTCATTAATATAGGGAGAAACACCTATATTACGACGCCTAGAGATGTCTCTCCCATAGAAAAAAGGTCGGATATGATCCTCTTATCGTCGATGGAGAGACACTCCCCTACGTCGGTATTACAACTCCTAGAGATGTCGCTCCCATAGAAAACACGTCAGAGATGATCCTCTTACCATTGATGGAGAGAAGTTACCCTATGTCAGTCTTACGACGTCTCAGAACGTCGCTCCCATAGCACACACATAGTGGAGACTGACAAATGGGACATCGGAATTCTGATGTCAATGACGTCATTTTAGCGACGACTATATGGGGTTTCGACATTCAAATCCGATATGACACATGTCTGCATGAAACGTCACAATAGAGATGATAGCTATGGCATCGGAAAGGCAATGTCATGTGAAATAACATTTGAGGAGGTTTGTTGTTTTTCGTTCTCCCGACAATATAAAGTGGCAATTGCATCGAACGCATCATCGAAATTTGACCCAAATGTACTAGTGAGGCCCAAAGTTCAACTCTCACAATAATTACAGCTTAAGAAGCATAGGTCTGTAAACGATGACTTCAATACTGAGTGATACAATTGAGAATACTAAACAGATGTTGCACCAAATCTAGTTTTTTCAATGCGAGTTCGAACCCCATAATGACTGGACTACGCATCTTAGAGCCTATCAAGGACACTTTCACCCAACGGCCATGGATCATAAGCAAAGATTGGTATACAGATAAATTATTGAGGTAATCTCTCATAAAAGACAAACAAATACTAATTTGGAGGGATAAAAACACTTGAATTGCAAAAGAATGAGTAGACTCTTTTTCTCAATTGTAATGTTTATGTTATGGAAAGTGGGTTTTTTCATTTTTTTTATTGTAATTATTATGTTATGACAAGATGTTTTTTTCATTTTTTAAATGATTATGCATAGGCACACAATATTCAAAATATGAGAATCTTTAAGCACCGTGAAACATTTTTTAATCATGTTTGTATAGAAATGGGTATATTTATATGCAAGAAGGTTGAACTATATTCCTCTTGTCTGCCTCATGAATTGCATAGTAAATTGTTCATCGATTTTTAAATAACAATCGTTAATGTTTATATGATGCTAGATTATGATTCCACCCTTTGAAAGTCTCCCCTAGAGCACTTTCTTTGTATAAGCATAATAAAAAGACAGCATAATTAAGTTATTCATTCGAGGGTAATGAATTTTCCTTCATATTTCTAGACCAAACTAGATTGAGGTCAAACATTTGATGTTGCACATAGTCTATTTCCTATAGTTACTATAATAAAACTGAATACTTTGTATTTCCTATAGTTACTATAATGAAACTGAAGACAACCCCTAATTAACATATGGTTGTCTGTATAAATTTTCAGTACAGTAGGTATGTGTTTACAACACAGTAGGTATGCCAAAGAAGCAGAAAACCCTAATTACTTGATAGAAGTAGGTATTAATTTAAATGATAATACATATGATTTTACACCAACAACTATTTTAAATAGATACAACACCTGTAGGTATGAATTATTTGAATTTGTATTAAATAGGTCTGTTTTAGAAGGGCGTTGTCTAACTATTCTACTAAATGATTGTTTTAGTCCTAATGTGGCAATATAAATCTGCTCAAAATCACTATTTTTTGTTGTTTAAAATTCAATTTTGAATGTAGAAATGAATTTAGCATGCTGAAAAACTCCTAGGGCACTCAAATTATATAGAAATAATCACTCAAATCTTCGGATCTAACAATTTTGTATAGGATTTGGAGCAAATGTCCCCGGAAAAAATAACCAAAAAACCTTCATTTCATAGAAGTTTAGCCTACTGAGTTTTGGAACTTTACGACCATCAATTGGGCTGCTCCACCTTATAACATATGTGAGCTTTTTAAATCACATTTAAGAATAGAGTTTGCATGGAGTTGTTCTAAACTTTCAAATTTCTATCACATACGGAAGGGTATCCAAAATAACTAGTTTTAAATCCTATAACATAATTAATTTGTTTTAAACTTATTATAACTAATGTATCTTAAAAATAATTTAAAATTAAATAAAAAAAATTAACATTATTTTTAACTATAATTTTTTTTAAAATAAATAATAAAAAGACCCAATATAAATATATAAAAATCAATATACCATTAAGAAATTAAAGAACATCCATTAATTTTAAATATTTATTTCATGATTACAATCACATTATTTCCCATTAAATTTATGCAAACTATATATATTTATATATTTAACAAACACTAAATTAACATTGTACAATGAAATGTTCCTCATATAGGGTGACAGGGAAGTGACAAGCCATAGGCCACCATTCGAGATAGACTACCATGTGTCTCCTAAGCCCATTGGCATATGCCACCCTTCACTTACCTTTGTAAATTCACCACATGTAGACTAACCTTACCTCACATGTGTGTAATGCTCGACTCTTGGCTCTTTAAGGCTCTCACAATCGCTCTCAGTTTATGAAGTTCCAACAGTACCTTTCTCCAATATGGTATGTACTTTGGATTCTGCATTTTGTTATGGGTATTCATATTGAAATCAATCCATTTATAAGCCTTTATTTCACCCATTATGATCACTACCATTACTCATTATCTGAGTCGATGGACAACTATTTTATTCCTGCTTCCCTTTGAATTTGGTCCCGCCACATTTCTTCTCTTTTTCTCATCCCTATTTAAATTCCCCTATGTCTCCTCCACTTGGCTTTGGTTTATCCTTCCATCACCCCCTCATCACTCTCTCTTATCTCCTCTGTTCCGATGGCTCAAGGAAATCTCTCACGTCGAGATCGAGGAACCTCATCATGTAGAAACAGGAGATGCTTCGACTCCTAACTTGCCTTTGTTGCTAAATACTCGATCGAATCCTACCAAGCCCACACACCTCCCCACATTCGAGCTGAAATTGACGTGGATGAGGTCGATGTTCATGTTCTAAGACACTTCATTTCAAATGAGGAGGTGCTCGATTTTATTGGCTCGTGGATCCCTGACACTGGCAATACTTGGACTCGAGTCTACTAGTATCTGAAAACTATAGATATTTACTGGCACCTAAACTATTGTTGGCTCATGTCATTATTTATCTCCATGAGGATAAGTAGGAGATATTACTACAACTTGATTAAATTTAGGCTCAACTCAAGCTCCATGACTATAAGATGAATTTGATGGCTGTAAAAATGGTGAGACTTGATCTCTTGACAATGGACTTGCCTCAACCCTAGGTGCCTACAGATGAGGGCCAACCCTCTACTTAGTTCTTTATGATTTTCAGTTTTTTAATATTGTTGCTTAGAATAGGAGGTTTGGGTATCTCAATATGTTACATAATATTTTGTCACAACTAACAATGGTCACTTATCCTCTATCACCCAGAGCATAAAGGCTTTGATTATTTAAGATGAAACTTTATTTGAAAGAAGGAAAACAGGTTATAGGGTCATTAAATCCCTATATCAAGAGAGTGTCGGAGGTTGCACCATTGCAATATGTGACACCCTTAAATGTCACATATTTCATCATTGTAGGGTGTGATAGTGTTTCATTTTTCACCACTGAAGGGTGCGACATTGTCTAAAAGAGGAGAATAAAAATGAAATTCATGAAGTTTCTAGAAGAGAAGCTTCGGATATGAGGCTTCCTTTGATCGGTTTGGATCTCACCCGTACTCCTGATTTGGGGATATCCTAACCTCTCATTCTAACCTCATTTTCAATCTATAAAAGGGACATTCTCTCATAAGGAAAGGCTAATAGTTAATGGAGAATAATGATTGATAGTTTTTTTCTTGTAGTTTGTGATTAGAAGATTGTTATCATTTCTTTGGCATTGAGAGATCCAATCTAAGAAAAAGTAATTAGTTGGTGGTGATGGATTTCATGGATGCATTGTGGGTATTGGAGCAATGAACTTGTTGGAAGGAGCTTCACAACATCAAGGCTTTGGTTGTAATCTCTTCCATTATTGTTTATACAACAATATAGTTTCTTTCCCACAAAGATTTTTTTTGTTTGATTATCTTTGTTGCATTTCTCCTCGAGATCATTTGAATATGTTTCATTAAAATATACTATTGTTTCTTTCACTCTTGTTGGATTGTGACTTATTATAGGTTATCAATCACAAGTCTCGGGACGGATCTGGAAACTACAACTAGCAAGGACAACCATCAATTAAAAGGTGTGAACTCTTGCTAGATTGTATTTTTTATTGCATAAACATAGGAAACGTTATATGTTCTATCATGTTTTGTTCTAGTCTTGTTTTCCAAGTATAGGGAGATCAATTTGTTTCCACATAGACCGATTTGTCCAACAACACAATCCCACCTCACAGTTGTCAAACTAGGAAGACAAAGTAGACAATCTTTTGCATAGCAGATAGTTTTAGACTTGGATACATTCAGACTTTTAGCTTCAAAAGAACAATATTTCATAAACGTTTAGACAATTTGATGCATTTTTGTTGGTCTGGTTTCCCCAATGACAAACCAACAACAAGATTTTTGTAGATCTCTCTTATTATAATATAAAAACTCAAAATTATTAAAAGAAAAACATTACAATGAAATATAAATTTGAAACAAACACACATCAACAAAAATAAACATTCAAATTCATCATAATAAACAAAATACAATTAATATATTTATTAAAATACAAAAATTAAAAAACCTTACATTAAATATACATTTACATTTAAATTTACACTGATAACATTTTAAATTCAACGCAACATACAAACAAATAAACATTCTGAAAACCAATTATATTTTTGTAAACATAAGCAAATTTTATTATACATTTTACAATAAATAAAAGTATATATATATATAAACATGCTTATATATATCATATTTAATGGCATTCTTATTAATAAGTTTAATTAAATTATTTAGAATATATGAATTTTTTTAATTAAAAAAATATATATATGTAAATTTCTTTTATATAAAATTGTATTATGATAAGGTTCAAGTGTTTCATTATTACTTTGAACTACATATACATATACATCTACATATACATATAGTTATTATATTAAAATCTATTTAGATTATTTTCAAAATTTTGTTTTTATTAATATTTATCTTTTAAGTTTTTTATTTTTTAAAAGTGTTTATATATATATATATATATATATATATATATATATATTAGTTTTTATTTTTACATCTACATATACATATAGTTATTATATTAAAATCTATTTAGATTATTTTCAAAATTTTGTTTTTATTAATATTTATCTTTTAAGTTTTTTATTTTTTAAAAGTGTTTATATATATATATATTAGTTTTTATTTTTATTTTTCTTTATTTGTGTTTTGTAATTGTTTTTACTTAAAATGTGTTTTATTTTCTATATTTTATTTTTTTTATTTTAAATTCCTTTTGAAAAAAGATATGGATTTTTACTTTTTTTCTCCTTTAAAAGTTTCTTTCCCTTTTATTTTTTTTTTCGGTGTTTTTTCTTCTTCTTTTTTAATGATTTTGATTGGAATAGTACATAGCTTTTAAGTCATAGTTTGAAAAATATTGTAATTTTAGGCTGAAGAAGATAGAGGATCCTACTGGTAGTATCGTTTTTTGATTCGGAGGTCGATTTTAAGATTTTAGTTACAAGGATACTAGTTTTCAAGGCCATCATTTAAAAAATGTAGTAATTTTGGCCTAAAAATAAAGAAGGGTGCAATTTTTTCATTCAAGGATTTACCCTTTAAGATTCTAGTTGCAATGGTATTGATTGTTAAGTGCATGATTTCAATGAAGTTGTAATTTTAACCTCAGAAAAAAATGGTGCTTCTATTAGTGTATGTTTTCAATTCAAGGGTTAATTGTAAGGTTTTTGTTATAAATATTACTAGGTTGTTAACACCATGGTTGAAAAATGTGGTAATTTTAACACCACCCCACCCCACCCCCTCCCAAAAAAAGGGCACTAATAGTAACACCACTTTTTGAAACAAGGGTCAAACAATTATTAAATGTAGCCTCTAAAAACTTGAACTTTAGTGAGTTCTCATCAAATTAGTAACTATGTTTGTTTCTCTAAGCCCTAAGTGTTGGGTTACTCTATCTCTATTCCTTTATAGATCTTGTTGCAAATCTTTTTTCTAACACTATGTCTATTCTCGTTGTAGTTTTCCTTTTATTTTACTTGTGTTTTATTAGAAATTTAGTCTCATCCTTTTATTAGATAGTCTTGGTTAACCTCTAGAAATTCCACACTTATTGTTCAACTAAGGTTTGAACCTTGGATTACTTAGAAATTATGGCTCTGTGCATTTTAACATATTCCAACAATTACCCCCACTATCATTTCACACAACATTTTGGGCTTTTCAGCCATCTTTTATTTTTCAATTGGGTAGTTTGAAGAGATCTCATTCCTTCTTTTTCTCTGAAAATATTGCCATCAATTGAAATTTAATTGATGGTTTCTTCTTATGTTGATTTGATTTGAGTTTCCTTCTTTTTTCTTTCCTAACTAGCTTACCATGTCTTCTCATGATCACTACATTCATGATAACTCTTTGTTACTTCCCCCGCAAGTTGAGGTTTCAATTTCCACATTGATATGATTTGGGTGATGGGATAATCATGGTGTAGTATTAGGGATATTTGAGTGTTATATTATATGTGACATGTGAGTCTATGTAACCATGATTGCAAAAACTACAATCGAAGTGACATACCTACATTTTGATGTTTAATTTTGCATGTTATTTTATTATGGTCATCCTTTGCATGACGTTATGTTGGAACCATTGATGGGGAAGTTGCTAACCACATATCTTACAGGTTAACTTTAATATCAAATTAGTTATTAGAAACAACCTTTCTACAATTTGAATTACACTCTACTTTTTAGGAGGGAGGTCTCGATTGGGTAATTAGGGCCAATTGTCAAATCGGGCCAAGGGAATAGGTGACCATGTGAAAGGAGGTCTCGATTTGAAATTGGGTGTAGAAAAGGTTTTTGAATGACTTAATCAAGTTCGAAAGTAAATAAAAGAGAATTATATAGAAATTTAAAGTTAAAAGAGTTTCAACAAGCAGGGGGAAAAAGAGGGGGAATCAAATAGTTTTTCTATGAGGACCCTATTTGGAGATCAAACCTATCCACACATAAGTTGGAGGAGGAAATCCCTAATTGATATTGTTAACTCTCAAAAACGCACCGACATTTTTGAAGGAAATATGCCTAATATTGTAGGGAAATTTTGACTAGCTTCCCTAACTCCAAATCCAAATCTGATTGCATCATTGGAAATCTTATGATCTGTAGATGTCGATCGACCATTTGAACGTGCGAAACGGACATTCCACGGTTGAGAAAATTGATTTTTCCCAAAGGCAGTTTTTTCTGAAAATTCTGACTTTCGGTGGTTAACTCAC
>ML791218.1:416207-429588 GCA_009831015.1 Picea engelmannii
TTCGGTGGTTAACTCACCCAGAAACTGTTCCAAGCAACCACCGAAAGTCTGTGTATGACCAGAATTGATGAGTTTTTACACAGATCACAGATTTTTTATATGAAAAGATTTGGAACCTTTCCCAATGCATGTCTAATGAATTATCAGATCTAGTTCAGCAGTTATTTTTGACATATGATGGAAAAAGGGGTTATTTCAAAGGTCTATGGTCAATTTATGTTGAACAGAAAGGAAGGATACTTTTCCACATCAGAAAATTCGAATTGGTTTCCATTTGAGAATTATCATCTAGCCTTGGAAGGCTGTTCTACACTACATCAACAGTCAACAGAGGAAAATCAGGGATTGACCTCCTTTTGAGGAAGTATCCCACTTCTTTTGCAATAGATTTTTACTTACTATTTTTAGTTGATTTGATCCATGTTTTGAGGATCTGAAAACTGTTTGTAAAGGCTATAAAGCCTAGGAACTCAGTTTGATAGAGGGTTCGATTCTGGATACAGTAATGCTCCTTTTTGTACTCAGACATTTTCATTGTTAATACAGATCACAGGTTTCTTTCCATTTTGGTGGCAGTTTTTCATATTTCTTCTTCACCGTTATATTGTTGTCAAACCTTGAATAGCTGTTATCCTATTGTTTGGTTCATGAAATTATAATCAGTTCCTTTAGTTGTTTATTAGACCCTGCTTTGCACTGGTTTATGAACAATCTTTTCTTCATCCACCGAAAGCTATTTTACTGTTTAACCAATCTTGGAGAGCACTGTCTATTTGTTTATCATTTTGGTGTCTGAATGCCATAAGTCGAATTGAGTTATCCCATTGATCCACCTTTATAAAATACAAAAACATTTATTTCTTAAGTTACCAAGCACCTTTGGTCCGCAACCACAAAGGGTTTCTTGGAGTGATAACAGATATTTCCAAATTGAGACAATAAAAATGGAAAGCAGATGGAAAGAGGGACTTATTTGGAGATCAGGGCTGATCAAAAAATTAGATTAATCATGATTCAGGGATAGATTTCAAAGTTTAGGAGGAGTTTCCAAAGTTTGAACACAAGTTCAATGTTCAAACAAACGATTCGAAATATTCAAAAAATTCAAAGCAAGTCCAAGATTTCTAAAAGTAGAAAGAAAAAAATAAATCAAATTTGAACTCGAAAAAGAAAGGCTCAAGAAAGAATACAAAAAATGTGAACTCGAGCTTCAAAAGAAAACTTGAATTCAAAGGTAAATAACTGGGGCCCTAATTTGGAAATAGAGGCTAATTTCTAGATCAATAGAAAACTCAATAGATGGAAGTAAGTATGGAGCATGATTTGAGTATTGGGATGATTTAAAATTCAAGAGGCAAGTTAGGGGACTCATGAAAGAGGGGGGGGGAATTTGAGAATCAGGCCTAGTTTGGAAATTGGGGGTGAATAGATTAAAAACAAAATCAACCAAGGAAAAAAATTAAGGAAAGAGACCAAAACTCAATTATTATTTTCCTTTTCTTTTGTGTGTAATGCATTGAAAAGAACACCATTCATATAAAAAATAAGAAAAAAAATTAGCTTCAAATCTTTCAGAGATTCATATAAAATTATAAAAAATAAGTATCAATTTAAATAAACTATTGTATTAAATAGAAGGAATGCGTTAATTGTCAAATAATTTTCCAAGTGTTAGCTAGTGTAATGATGATTTAATTAATGTATCAATTAATAATGTAATAAAGTGAAAATAAGTCGTATGTCATAAATGACATTTATGTTAAATGTAATTATGAAATTAGGTGAACAATTCATAATGAGAATAACATAACTTTCTAGATATATATACAACACCACCTAATAATGTTTGTTGGAAAATTCCCCCCTCTTGTATATGGTATGCTAGCAAAAATACATCAACCCATCATCGATATTGAGCGTATCGACGATGATTTTATTTCCCTCGCTGACACATAGCCTGTCAGCTAGATGCCTTCATCTTGAAGCCTCTCCTGTTCTCCTCCATCTCAAATCCTTCTCATTTCGGTCGTCAGTCGAGTTCCTATCATTTCCAATAATTATGTTTTCCATGCATGACTAGATAAATAATGAGTGATAATCTAACTTGATTAATTTACATTATGTTGTAGTCATGATTAAGTTTGTGTGTGTTTCTAGTAGCTTTCATTACGCATACCATGACAACGTGCACGTTTTGTGCCTTCTTGATTTTATGACTAACCTTGATCATGAAAGTGTTGTTTATCATTAGGTGGGTTAATTGCAACATCTATAGGGCACATGTTGGATTTGAATTGCATCTTAGAGAATAATTGGTAGTCTTGTCACATACTCAGTGGAAAGTGCTCCAAACGTTATTTGGTTGTTTTCGCGGGATACTATTCTTCAACCAATGACATGTGACTTTAGTTATAATGGATGGATTAAGATCCTATATAACAAAAAATTTGTAGGAAGTGGTGAAACTAAATTTGGGAAAATCAATAGCGAGAACAAGGTTCAAACTTTCATTAAAACATTTCTTTCCTCGCAATTTTGGGTACTGGGAAAAGTGTATTTTTCACTCCTAAAATAGGTTATATGTATGTTTTATGAGATTACGATTCAAAGACACTAATGGAATCAAAATATCAGGTTCAGAACGATCACCAAGTATTTCCCATCAAGCAAGCCTCCTTAACCATGATCTTCATTAAACATGAATCTACTTAAATGATTGAATGAAGTTTCAAGGTCTCTCACTAGAATCCCCTCCTTATGCTCTATGTGTTGCAAAAAATGATCCCTCAATCAAACATTGTATGACAAAGTTATGGACTTTTGAACTGAAGCTCTTGTTGTTTCCTTTCGATAAAAAGGATACTCAATTTTTTTTCTATTTTTCTTTCTACATAGGAGAGTTCATGCTTGAATTGTTGGATTAAAGGAGAGTTTGTGCTCATCGTGTCGATACAGGAGAGATTACATGCTTAAATTGTCGGAACAAAGGAGAGTTCATGTTTAACTTACTGACATGAAGGAGAGTCCATGCTCATTGTATCAATACATAGGAGAGTTCATGCACATTGTGTCGATATAGAGGAGATTTCATGCTTAACGTGTCAGTATACAGGAGAGTTCATGATAAACTTGCCTACATGGAGGAGAGTTCATGCTTAACTTGTCAGTACATAGGAGAGTGTGTGCTTAAATTTCTGGTACAAAGGATATTTTGTGCTTAACTTGCCGACATGAAGGAGATTTTGTGCTCATCGTGTTGATACAGAAGAGAGTTCGTTCTTAAATTTCCAGTATGTAGGAGAGTTCATACTTAAATTTTTGGTACAGAAGAGAGTTCATGCTTAAATTTTCAACATGGAGGAGAGTTTGTGCTTAACTTATCGACAGGAAGGAGAGATCATGTTCATCATGTCAATACAAAGGATATTTCATGCTTAATATGTCGGTACAAAGGAGAGTTCACACTTAGCTTGCCGACATGGAGGCAATTTCATTATTAAATTCCCGATATAGAGGAGAGTTTGTGCTTAACTTGTCGGTACAAAGGAGATTTTGTGCTTGACTTGCTACCATAGGAGTAAGACCTTGCAAAATTTATTTTCGCATTTTGGTTGTAAATTTTGACTTTGATACTCATTTCATGCAGTCCTTATACTATTGGAAAGGTTATTCAAAGATCTACAAATTCACAGTTATATGATTTCAAATATTCCTCAACAATTGTTCACATTTTTATGATTAAGATTTGGAATATTCATTAAAACTTTGGAGAACATAGTACTTCAACCAAGAGTAGAGGATCTAGGAACCGAACTCAGGAAAGAAGATATGAACTCTCACTTAGCTAATGTTTCAGTTATATAGGTTAAAATGTGTGGTTTTGAAAGTTTATTTCAATATTATTTTATGGTCACTCATCTATCATGTGTTGAATGGTGCTAGGTACCAAGTCTATAGGAATATCATAATAAGCAATCTGGATAGGCTTCTTCTGAAGGAAGTAGACCATGAAGGCACATCTACTACACATCAAGGAAATCTACCGGTATGCAGCAGTACCATCAAAAATATGATCTACTTCCAAAGATGATGATATAGCAACAACAATAGTTGTTGCGATAGGAAGGGAGTATTGAAAGGGAATCAAACTCAAATGGCTGAAGAAGAATTGTGAATCCCATGGCTGTCAAATATCAAACTTGCAGGGAGAAGAGTTTCTCAATGTCTAGACCAATCATCATGGTGGGTGAGGTGCACTATGGCCAAAATCTATGATATCCATCTAGCACTAAAATACAAATTCAAAATGTAACTGCATATTATATTTTAAATTACAAACATTTCTATTGTCTTTGTTCTCTCATCATTACAACAAGGATACATATAAAAATTTGTAAATTAAAGGTCATGGGGGGAAGGAGAAAGGCAAAGGGTCAAGTTTGATTTCAATAAATATGGGGATTGTATCCGAGTAAAGTAATTTGGCTCTTTGAGTTTTCATGTACTATTACTGAAACTTTTAATGAGGAAACATCTGTTTGGACAAGTTATTTTCTAAAGAGCTCTAATTCTTATGTTCGACGTATTGTGGACTATTACTTTGTGTTTTTCTCAGCACTCAAGTTGTGTAAGAATGTACTTCATATTGTATACTATTCTCATGTATGTTGGATGCATTCTTATTTATGTTCTTTAGGGAATATTTGTCTAAATTCGTGGGAATAGAATTGTAAATGATTGTTTAAATGTTATACTATTATGTGTTTGCATTTATTTACTTGTATTATTGTTTCCATTCTATGTGAACTATTTATCGGGCCATTGACATGAGCATGTTTGGTTCTATGTTTGATATCTAGTTTCCTTTTCCGTCTGGACACGTGTATCTTAGATTAGTTGCATTTCATTCTTTAGATTAAAAACCTTCATCGGTTTGTTGATGTTTTGGTAGCTACGGGAGGAACTTTCCTCTAGAATACGTTTCTTAGATGAAGAGAATATTCTTGATGTTTAGGAAGACAATTAAACAACAAGAAGAATACCCAGAAGACAAGTCAGCTCACACAGAAAAGAATAAAGTAAAAATAAGATTCCCAGAGGAGAAGTCAGCCCAGACAGTTGACTTGAAGACTATAAATAGGGAGGACATATAGCTCATTTGGACACACTCACAATATATTCTCTCACTGAGGAAAAAGTGTGCAATTCTTAGGATGAAGGGGAGATGTAGAGCTGGGGTCTTTGGTTATTCGTGGTGGCTACTTTATCTTGTGCGTTATCTCTCTAAGGAGGTGTGTTATTCTTGTAGTGTGTTGTTGTTGCAACTATGAGCACTAGAGGTGTGTTAGCCTAGTGCTAGGGTTTATAACTTGGTTGTGTCTCTTGAGAGATAGTGAATGGTTGGACTTTGTGAACGGAATCTATCTAAGAAAGGTTGTTAGGTTTTTCCTCCATTTGGGATTTTCCCAAGATAAATCTCTTGTGTTATTTTTGTCTCTTGTTTATTTTGTTACTGCTTAGTACATGATATATATGTTAATGGTAATGAATTAGAAGAACAATGGTAACTCTAATGCTCTGTAAATAAATAAAATCTAACATGGTATCAGAGTTGGTTACCTTCATAACTGTTTGACCACTAGAAGGAACATCATCGCAACAACACCTTGCAGTTGCAATACTTTGTCAAGATCATTGAGAACTATCCCAAGGATGCTGGGGATAATTCTTTCACAGAGCACTACACCCTACCCTAGTGCACCCCTTGAAACCCTAAGTGTGTAGTTTGGTGAAGTTTGAAAAATTGAGGTTTTTCAGTGCTAGGGTTTCTACCAAAGAAAAATGTCAACCAACATGAGAGTTGAAGATAGATTGGATGGAGCAGACAACTTCAGATCTTGGAAGCACAGTCTTCTCCTCATTCTAGAAGATAATTATTTATTGGATCATATCAAGTATATGCTTCCAGAACTCAAAGAAGAAGATGCCAAAGAAAAGTTCAAGAAGAATGAGATCAAGGCAAAGAGGATCTTGACAGACTCAATAAAGGATCATATGATGCCTAATGTATCAGAAATGAAGACACTGAAGGAAATGTTTGAAGCTATAACTAGAATTTATGAAATTAAGAATACCAGTCGAAATCTTACTCTAAGACATCAACTCAGAAACATGACAATGAACAAGTCAGGAGTAGTCTCCAACTATTTCATGAGGATCTCAGAAATCAAGGAACAATTAGTATCCATTGGAGATCCAGTTGAAGACGTTGAGCGTGTGACTACTATACTCAATGGATTTCCCTCCTCTTGGGATCCATTTGTTCAAGGGATTTGTGCCAGAAGAAAATTTTCCAACTTCAACAAGCTATGGGAAGATTGCACCCAAGAGGAATCTAGGTTGATATCCAAATCACAAAATACTAATGATGATGAAAATAAATCACTTTCTACCCAAGTGAAGAAGAGAAATGAAAGGGAAGAAGGAATCTCAAAGGAGTCTAGGAAACCATGCCTCTCAATTCCCTCATAAACATGAAAATGGAAAGAAGAAGAAGCACCATGAACATAGAACAGAAGATGAAGAGCACAAGGATGAAGAGTTTGTATTTGTTTCAACACTCACAGGAACTATCACTCAAGGGAGTGACACTTGTCTCATAGATAGCGGTGCTTCCAAGCACATGATCAGATCCAGAAACTCTCTTTCGAATATGACAAAAAAGATTTGATCACTTCAAGTGGAGATTGGAGATGATTCCAAGCATGCAGTCAAAGGCCTTGGAGAAGCCTCCCTTCAAATTGGCTTAGGTAACCTCATTTTAATTAAAGATATTTTGTTTGTACAAAAGTTAAATAAGAATTTAATTTCCATCGCTTCTTTAGAAGATAAATTCTTTAGGATAGATGTATTGGTTGGCCAAGTTCTTCTATGGCCCAAGAGTTCAAGCATTGATAAAGCTATTGTGATTGGTGTCCGAGAGGGGGGACTATATAAATTGAAGGGACACCAAGAACAAGCCCTTGTACACAATAGTGTTAGCTGAAGTGAGCTATGGTACCGAAGAATTGCCCACATAAACTATAGAGCACTACCTATATTTGGAAATATGGTTACAAGTCTACCCGACATTCAGGTAGAACATGATGGAGTATGCAAAGGTTGTTCACTTGGCAGGAATGTCAAGGGAATATTTACTAGTAGTGACAATAGGTACAAGGGTATCTTGGATATCATACATGCTTATGTATGTGGACAGATGATGATGCCATCCTTAGGAAACTTTATATACTATGTCTTATTCATAGATGACTACTCTCGAAAGACATGGATTGACTTCTTGAAAACAAAATATGATGTCTTCAACAAGTTTAAGGAATTCAAGGCTTTAGTTGAAAATCTCTCTGAAAGGAATATTAAAGTCTTGAGATCTGATAATGGAGGTGAGTACACCTAAAAGGAGTTTAAAGAATTTTGCAGAGAAACATGGATTAAGAGGGACATAACAACTCCCTACAACCGCCAATAGAATGTGGTTGTAGAAAGAAAGAACATATCCATTGTAGAAGCGCTGAAAGTGATTATCCATGACCAGGGCCTACCCATGCTCTTATGGGAAGAAGCTTCTAGTACAATTGTGTATGTCTAGAATAGAAGTCCTCACAAGATACTGGGGAACAATACACCTGAAGAGGTGCTCACTGGAAAGAAACTAGAAAACAATCACTTGAGTATTTTTGGTTGTCCAGTATTTATACATGTTCCAAAGGAGAATAGAACAAATCTAGAACATTCAGGAAAGAAGGGGACATTCATTGTATATAATGAGAATTCGAAAGATTGTAGAATATACATTCTCGGGTAGAGATAGATTGAGATCACTCGTGTTGTAACATTTGATGAAGATGAATCCTTTAGAAGATCAAGGGAGTCTCACATCGATCATGACCAAGAGGAGAAGGAAGCAATCATGGAAGACTCTACACCAGAAGAACCCATTCCATAAGTTCTGAATGAGATGGTAGATTTAGAGATACTTGTATATCCACCCAGAGAAGTTGCAGTCAATAGGAAGAGACCAGCTTTGCTTCAAAACACCTTGAAGGAAGCTGAAGGACATGCATCTCCCAAAGGATCTTTTAAAGAGATCAAGAGACCACATAAGTTTTCCATATATGTGGAAATGATGAACAACATCATTGATTCAGATCCTTCCACCTTTGAAGAAGTTGTTTAGAAGCATGAATTGAAGGATTCCATGATGGAGGAGTATCAGTCCATCATGAAGAATGATGTGTGGGAGGTGCTTCTGAGACAAAAAGGGAAGTTAGTAGTGACTTCCAAATGGTTATACACAATCAAGCATGCTACAGACTGAAGCATAGAGAAGTACAAGGAAATATTTGTGGCTATAGGATTCTCCTAGAGAGAGGGAGAAGACTACGATGAGACATTTTCTCCTGTAGCAAAGTACACTTTCATCAGATCAATTATTGTGATTACCTACACAATGGGATGGAAATTACACTAGATGGATGTCAAGAATGCTTTCTTGTATGGTGTAATAGAGGAATATGTGTACATAGAGAAACCACAAGGTTTTTTTATCCATGGGAACGAGTCCCATGTTTGCATATTGAAGAAGGCCTTGTACAGATTGAAGCAGGTACCTAAGGCATGGTATGCCAAGATAGATAGCTACCTGATGAGCTTAGGATTTACCAAGAGTGATGCAGATCCCAACTTTTACTATAAGGTTGAGAATGAATTTCCATTGATATTGGTTTTATACGTGGATGACATGTTTCTGATAGGATATGAGAAGCTCATAGTTGGGTGCAAGAGGGAGCTCACCTCAGAATTCGAGATGAAGGATATAGGTCTGATTCATTACTTCTTGGGATTGGAGGTGTGGTATAGATTAGTTGAGATTTTCCTTAGCCAAGGAAAATATACTATTGATATCTCGCAGAGATTCAGGATATGGATTGCAAGTCCATGGCCACACCCATGATGATAAATCTGAAGCTACTGATTGATTCATCTTCATATTTGGTGGATCACAGATGTACAGACAACTGATTGGATCCTTGACGTACCTAGTAAACACCATGTCAGACATATGTTTTGTAGTGAATTCCTTGATTCATTGCATGGTTGAACCCAAACATGTACATTGTATGGCAGCAAAACTTATGTTGAGGTACCTATGTGGTACAATTGGATATGGATTGAGATATGTCTCAGGTGGTGATGTGAAGTTGTAGGGATATATAGACTCTGATTGGGTAGGGAGTGCAGTGGATCGAAAGAGTACTTCTAGATGTTTCTTCAATCTAGGATTAGGTATGATCTCATGGTTGAGCATGAAGAAGGCATCAGTGACACTCAATACAATATAGGAAGAGTATATCACAGCTACTGTGGAAAGTCGTGAAGCAGTGTTTCTTCAGAATCTTCTTGCAGGAATATTTGATCTAGAATTGGAGCCAACTTTGATACATTGTGACAATTAAAGTTATGTGAGGATTTCAGAGAACCATATATTTCATGACAAGTCAAAGCACATAGAGATCAAATATCATTACATCTGAGACATGGTGTAGAGAGGAGCTATAGAGCTTGAGTACATATCCATAGATGAGAATATAATGGACATTCTCAACAAGCCTCTGTCTATAGTGAAGTACGAGTACTTCATAAACAAGCTTAGCGTGATCCAGAATGTCCACCCTCGTTGAGAGGGAGGTGTGTTGTTTATTCTCATTTCGTCTAACCCCTCTGGCCAAGGATTCCCTAGATCAGTGATATGAGGTGACTGAGGAGGTAATGCATTGTCGAACCTGATGAGAGAAGAAACATCACACACATAGTCATGAGGACTATGGGAGTAGCTTTGTGCTACTGGATGAGACTATAACTATGGTTGATCGCATTGTAGTAGTTGTGTGCCACTGGTTGGTTGTTGCATAGTTATAGAGACATTGACTATGACTATGGCTGATGGCATTATAGTAGTTGTGTGCTACTAGTTGATTACTGCATAGTTGTAGAGACCATGGCTATGGTTGATGGCATTGTAGTAATTGTGTGCTACTAGATGATTGTTGCATAGTATTATAGGCCATGATTATGGATGATGGCATTATCGTAGTTGTGTGCTACTCGTTGATTGTTGCATAGTCATGGGCAATGCAAACTATGATTATTGTTGATGGCATGGTAGTAGTTGTGTGCTACTAGTTAATTGTTGCATAATCATAGAGACTGTTAGACTCCATGGTGGTAGCTTATGTAGCTACTGGTTTATTGTAGGATGGAGACATTGTGTCTCTAGATAATAGTTGTGTGCTACTTGGAGTGGTTATGTACCATTGGATAGTAGTGGTGTACTACTATGGATCGACACAATAGTGTTCTACTCGATGGTATTGTAGTATTAGTGTACTATTAGTTGATTGCCAGTTCACATTGAGAGTAGCTTAATGCTACTTGATTGCAAATATTGTGACAGTTGATTAAAGTTATCGATGGAATTGTGGTAGTTTTGTGCTACCAGTTGATTGTTGAGTAGTCGGTGGACTACTAAATGAAGACATCATGAAAGATACCTCCCTAGCTAAGAGGGAGTGTTTATGTTTTGGTAGATACGGGAGGAACTTTCCTATAGAATACCTTTTTGAGATGAAGAGAAGATTCAAGAAGTCCAGGAAGCCCATTAAATAGAAAGAAGAATATTGAGAAGAGAAGTCGTCCCACACAAAAAAGAATAAAGTAAAAATAAGATTCCCAAAGGAGAATTCGGCCCGGGTAAATGACTTGAAGAATATAAATAGGGAGGACATCTAGCTCATTTGGAAACACTCACAACACACTCTCTCATAGAGGAAAATGTGTGAAAGTATGAGGAGGAAGAGGAGACACAGATCTAGAGTCTTTGGTTATTCTTGGTGGCTACTTTATCTTATGCACTATCTCTCTAAGGAGGTGTGCTATTCTTGTAGTGTATTGTTGCTGCAATTGTGAGCATTAGAGGTGCGCTAGCCTAGTGATAGGGCTTATATATTGTCTATGGCTCTTGAGATATAGTGAATGGTTGGACTTTGTGAAAGGAATCTATCTAAGAAAGGTTGTTGGGTTTTTCCCCTATTTGGGGTTTTCCCAAGATAAATCTCTTGTGTTATTTTTGTCTCTTGTTTATGTTGCTACAACTCAGTACATGATATATATGTTTATGGTAATGAAGTAAAAGAACAATGGTAACTCTAATGCTCTGTAAATAAAGAAAATCTAACACAGTGGACCAAGCCGCAACCGGTAAAGCCCCAAACCAAAAATGGTTGTCAGGCCAGAATTTGAATGGGTTCCCTATTCCAAACGGTGAGAGGTCTAATTGGGACTTATTATCAGGAGTAACCCCTACCGTTGAGAAAGGGAATTTTTATTTTGTCAATGTATTCAAATAGAATCTTTCCTGACATGGGTGAATTAAGTGGAACTATATCCTCAGTATTTAATTGCTTCTAGGAAGTATCTTTTATAGTCATGTTTTCCTTCTCTATACAAGGTCTTAACAATTGATCAAATGTTTTATCCAATGAGGGCACAAGAGCCCTTGATTTCTCCTATTGGCACAAGTGATCTTGAGTTTCCTTTTGAGTATCATCTTACTATTTGTGAGACCTCGAGCCCTGGTATTTGTGAGTCCTTGAGTCACAATTCATGTGTTTTCATGGATGTTGAAATTCCTTCAAATGAGGCTATCCTTGAAGACATGACTATGGATGGTAGACTATGGGAAGGCATGCATCACATATTCTTCTTTCTTCCCGAACTGGAAAATTTACAGGTTGACTACCAAAGAAACCCTTGGCCTCAACCTAGTAATAGGTTCTACCTAAGGAAGTACTATGCATAAGCCACAAGATATCTGGTGCTTTGTACCATATTGTACTATTAAGGTTTCAAATTTTGTATTCCAAAGAAAAAGTTGTTATCATAGGTTTATATATTGAATTTATTAACTTATGGATGAGTGTTGTTGGTCATATACACAAGACTTTGGAAATGTTATCTTTGGTACCTTTTTATCATGTCAATCCGTTTTGATAAGTAATGATCTCAAAACTAACATATAAGTTATATTTTCCCCTCCCCACATTTTTCACTATCTGTTTCTTGGCTCATTTTTCCTTAGGATCAACCCCACTGATTTACAACATAAAGATTTCTTTACCATTTAGAAGTGTTTTAATTCACATGGTAGAGCCTACCTTTCATGGGTTCCATAGTTAGTACCTTGATTTCACTTTGGAACCCATGATGAATTATTTTCATAGGCTCAGGAGCCCTTGATCTGGATTATTTTCGGCATGAAATGAGAGTGAAGATATAATAAATAAATGCACGAAGATATCGTGGGTATCCAATAATATAACAGAAATGTATCAGAGATGCAACCATAAACATAGAGATACAATAATATACGATTTCTATTAATGAAATAAGTGTACAGATACTGTAAAAATACAAAGTGAAAGACTCACTATAATGGTGGCAGCTTATCTCTGAGAAGAGATGTGACGACTACTCGCATTCACAAGAAGATGGTTATAATGAGGCTTTGAAGGCCTTTTTACAATAAAAAGGAATGTCAAAAACCATAGACATCCAAAAACCGAACCCTAGGATATGAAGCACCAAAAGTCATGTGGGCCCTGTTTGGGTAAGTCAGTACATCAACTTCTCGGGGTCATAACTTTTGCATACGATCTGCATTTTAGGTGCACGAAATCCTGTTGGAAAGGTATCATCAAGGAGATTAACTTTTGGGGATCAATCATGCCTTAGACTATCATTGAGAATCTCGATCCCGAAAAACCTTTGTTTAGTCCCTCAAAATGGCCCCGGAAGTTAAAACTGCTAAAAATAGTAAATTGCCAAAATTGCCAGAAAATTGTTTTGAGCGAGTTGGAAAAGGTGGGTGGCCACCAATATCCATCTGGATCAATCCTCCCTCCTTAGGAAGAAATGGTCTCCATTGTGTTGAGTTCCCGGGGGAGAGGGGGAAGCATTTGCTGAATATGAATCTTGGTGAGCTGCTTGCCTTGTTGGACATGTCACGTTGCTTTGTTTGTGGAAGGTTATCATGAACCTGTTGTTGGAGGGGTTGAATCGGTTCAACCGATTAGGCTACATGAGATTTTTGTTTGCAGACAGAATATTTGCACTTTGCTGTAGTATTGTTAAGGTCCTAACCCGCACATAGGTAGATTAATGTATTCGGATGTAATAAAGGTCAATATTAATAAGACCTTTCAATAAAATAGAATAAGGCGGATGTAAGAAGACCTAATAGAAGCTTCCGCTTCTAGAAGGATCT
>ML791218.1:434757-448155 GCA_009831015.1 Picea engelmannii
TCTGTTCAAGTGCTATTTCTGTGCTATTTCGTATATCATTTCTGTGTATTGTGAAGATTATGCTGGATATTTCACTGTTATTCTGTTATTTCTAGCATTTCGTTTCTGTTCTGCATATTTTATATATCTGGTATCTTGCAAGTATTGTTGACCCGCTTCTATTGGATAGAAGGTTCTTGGGCCCAGGCTATAGTGGTTGCAATATCCTCCTGTTCACCTTTTGAACAGATTGTGAAGAAGCTGAATTTTATGGTATGAGATACTACCTTGCGACACTATTTAGGTGGGAAAGTAGTTGGAACTACCTATGGTATTTTGTAGAGATGACCCCCCAAAGTAACAATGACACTACGGGGTCGAGACTCATAACAACATGGTTCTTCCACATATATGGATGGCCCAAGAGATCATCACAGAAATATAGTGGGGAAACATCACATAATACCTCATCCTTGAAGGGTTGGATGTTGTATGAGAATCGACACTGTTGACTGACACGAAGATCTCGTCCTTGGCGAAGCCACCCGATGTTGTATGGTTGTGGGTGTGGTGTTGTCGAAAATCCCAACTGTTTGACGACCTCTGCTGAGATGAGGTTCTTCTAGCCTCCGCTATCAACAATAAAATGCAATGGGGTCCCCTTCACCCACATCTGTGAATGAAAAAGGTGCTCCCCCTCTTCAGGATCTGTTGGTTCTTCTAGTTGAATTTTTGCAGTCGCGACAATAGTAGTGGGCTCTAAGCCGATGATCTGTCTTTTACCATTATTTTTAGAATCAGATTCTAAATCAGGGTTTGACTCCTTATCTTTGATCTCGGCTACCAATGACTGTTTTGAGCGACATTCCTCGGTGTTGTGCTAGAGGATTTTGTGGAAATCACACCATTTTCCGGTGTCCTTCTTTGTCTTTCCGTGACCCTTCTTTTCCTGTGGCTTGGACTGGTTTTCGGGAGACTATTTATTAGAGACGTCTTTATCATACTTTAGTTGTTGTAGATTTGCAGACCCAAACTCCCATTTGTTCTGGTGCTTAAATTTCTGCTTGATTTTAATAGCATATCGATAAGCAACACCGAGTGATGAGATATCCATAAAATCCATTTCAGTTTGGATGTATCTGTGTAGAGCCCCATGGTATTCAGAACCAAATGTCATTTGGAGTCTTAGATACCCATCTTGGTGCGCAAGGTATGGAATGTTGGACAACTGAGAGGGAGGGGGGATGAATCAGTTGTTACTGTGCTTAAACAATTATGCCCATTTAAAACTCATTATAGAACACTCAATGATAATTACAATAATGTAGGGAAGTAAGCAATACAATATTCAACATCAATCACACACATGAAATATACAGAGACAGATATTCCTGAGGAAACCCATAAAGGGAGAAAACCTCTTCTTCTTGATATGATAAGTAGTCTTTATTTTCTGTACATTATCATTCTTATGAGCAACCACTCCTTTTGAGGCTACCACCTCTATTTTACAAGCAACAACTTGTTGAGAGAACCAACTCTCTAGTTTCTCTATCACCCACTAGAAGGAAGCACCAACTCCCTTTGTGTTACAACAACAACTGGATGGAAGCACTGACTTCCAGACACACAGGCACCAACCTATACAAGTTGCAACTTGTTGAGAGCACCAACTCTCTGGATTCTCTAGCACCCACTAGAAGGAAGCACCAATTCCCTGAGTGTTCCAGCATCAACTGGATGGAAGCATCAACTTCCATTCACACATGCACCAACTTATATAACATATAAAAGTGGTTCTCCATTGCACCACCTTAGCACCTTGGTTTTTCTGGATGCAACCAGATGGAAGCTACAACTCCCAGTCTTATCATTGTTCTTCTACGCTATTGTGCTTTGCTTGCATCAGTGTCTTCCTTCTCGCATATTCTTGTGCTTTATGTTCTTATGCTCTGTCTCTGCATGTGCACCTAGGATTTCTTTTCCTTTCTCATATATGTATCTCTCTTCTATATTTTTCTTTTATGTCTTATGCTCTGTGCACCATTTCCATTCTATGCGCTACGCCTCTTTTGTGCACTTCAGCTGCTACGTACAACATGCTTCTACCCTCATGAATAACTATCAAAAGAAGATTCCATCTCTTCTCTGTTTTGCATATATTTATCATGCCAAGTCCTCTGCCAGATCATACACCTAACTCTTCGTCCTCTCTAGCAATTATGATAAGTCTGTTCTTCATCAGTGGCCATTATCCTGAGATTATTTGGCTTCTCTGGCAGTTATAGTCTTTGACACTTTTCCATCTGTCAATTGTCTCTATGATGAGTCTTCATTCCACTGGCAGTTACCTCAAGACTCTTTAGCTCCTCTGGTGATCATCCTGAATCTCTTTGAATTCTCTGCAAGATACAATCACTCCATTCCGGCAGTTACAAAGAGAACCTCCACGCATTCATACCTTTGGCACCTTTTCCCTTCCTGAGAAAACTTCACAGTGGGCACTGGATTTTCTTGCTAAGCCCCTTCCTTTCACGTGACCATTGGTGGTGACCAATACACTTATCCAAAAGGTGCTTCATGACTCATGAATTTGGGAATCTTGGTATGATACATATCAATTCTCCCAACTCTTAATCTCCGAACTGGAGCTTAGCGACACTAGCTCCTTCTTCTATCTATCTCTCCATGTGACCGCTAGTTGTGACCTACGGCCAAGCACTTCTAGACTTCGTGTTTTGGGTATTTGGATGTGAGCCAACCCTAACTCTTCCGACTTCCGAACTCCCGAACTCCTAACTAACGCCTAGTGAGCACTAGCTCTATTCTCAATATGACCTTGGGCGATGAACTCATGTGACCACACAATTGCGGGCACGTCCAAAGGTGGTTTAAAAAAAACTACGTTTTGCCCCACAATTGACCTCGAGCCTCCATGTGTCCTTTCTCCAAAACCGTGGTTTCGATTGCGACCTACCCTCAAATCGTTAATGTTCTCACACCTTCAATTCCCATAATGTGATGGGACCATCGATCTCACGATCTTGATGGTGCTTTTGAAATGACGATTCAAATCTATCATTTAAAGTTCTCTGGATCAACGACTGTGATTTATTTCATGATCCGGGCTTCGGGAGTTTCAACTCTCAAACCCTACTTTCCTTAGTACGTCAATCTTCTGGAGTTGACAATCCACTGACGCATGTCCCTCTCGGATTAACGGTCGAGATCTCCTTCGGGTCTCTGGACTTCGGAGATTTCAAATCTCAACTTTAACTTTATATCTATCACCTTTTTCCAGAGTTGACAATCGATTGATGCGTGTCCCTCTCGGATCAACGGTTGAGATCTCGTTCGGGTCTCAAGAATTTAGAGATTTCAAATCTCAACTTCTAGTTTCTTCTGACTGGATATCTTCTGGAGTGGAAGATATATTGACACATGTCCTCCTTTATCCAATGACTATCCTTCACTCCAGGATTTGGGCCTTCAAAAATTCCAAACCTTTCTCCTTCGCGTTTTCATGGAGTAGCTACTCCTAGAGTTCATGATTCATTGACACGTACCCTCCTGCATGATCAACGATCATAAGTGACTTTGGCACTTCGGGACTTTAGGCTGGTCGTTGCTTCATTCTCCTCCAAAGTGGTCACCTACTGAATAAGTCATAGGTGGTGGAGACTACTTATTGTTGGTTAACACTTCCACTTACATTGTCCTTCCACTGTACTAGATCAATGGTTGAAAATGCACTTGAAGTGATATTCATATTGGATGACTCGTATCCTCTTCATGACTTCGACATTGGGGACTTCGGGGCTGAGGACATCTACTGGTGGTAAAACTCCCGAAGTAAAACTCTCGGAGTGACGTAACATTACACACGTCACCTGTTGACTTGGCACAGGCTGAGTGGTTGCCATGTGTCACTCACTGATGTGGACTGCCACATGTCCTTGATGACGTGGTTTGCCACATGTCCTTGCCGACAAGGTCTGCCACATGTCCTTGCCAAGGTGGTCTGCTGACGTGGTTCTTCCTGATCTAATGGTCATCGCATTTTCTCTAGATCTGATGGTCCTTATTCATTTCAGATTTCGGGCTTCAGGTAATTCAACCTTCAAGTTGCCAATTCTTCCGAAGTGAGATTCCCTGAACAGTAACCTCCTCGCAACTTTTGACCCGAAACGAATGATGTTCGTTTGATCAAGATCTTAGATCAATGGATCGATCTGTCTGCAATGCAGATTTTCCTTGGATTAAATACAACGGATCTCCATCTTTTCTTATCCTATCCTTTGATTTAATTCGATCCGATGGATGATGGAATTTCAGATGATTGGGATCTTAGATCTTTCATCTTATCCTGTCCTTCCACTCAACAGTGATCCAACGGCTGATGGAGATTCGGATAATCAAATTCTCAAACCTTGTGCTCTGTTTATCCTATCCTTCACTTGATTTGATCGAATGATTGTTGGTCATCTAGATCGTTGATCCAACGGCCATTGCCACTCTCTCTCCTGAGCTTATGATCGAATGATTGTTGGACCTTGTCTTCACTTATGGAAAGCATTATCTCTTATGATCTTTGATCTCTTCATATTGTTCACTTCTCCTCCTAAGCTTATGCTTTTCCTATTTTCCATCATCACTGTTGTTCTTTCCATAAAATGACAAGCACACACTTCCTATAAAACATGTGAACATTGTTGTTGTTCTTTCTTGTAAACATGTCATTGTCATTGTTGTTCTTGCCATCAATGACAAGCACACTCTTCCTGTAAACATGCCAACATGGAATTTGGTGAAATATGGAACTTCTTGGCCCCTCTCTTGCCACAGTCTGGTCCATCTCATGTATTGGTTCTCATAGTTTCCAACATGGTAATTTTGTTCCTTTACCACATCCACAAAAAAATCCCAAGTGGGCTCGGCCCCATATATTCCAGAATCCTCAGTGGAAATTTTCTCCCAGTAAGTTTCCCACCAATGTTTGACATGGGGAAGATCTTTAAGGAGTTCGAAGGTGATATTTTCCCTGTCAGAAAAATTATGAACAGAGAAATAACCTTCTAACAGATTTAACCATTTGTCTAGGCCATCTGCATCTATCTGACCTTCAAATACGGGAATATCAAAATTAACCTGTACCTTGAAAGGAGAGGTGCTTCCAAAGTGTTTTTTTGATGAAGATGCGCCTATTTCTATCAACAATCCTTGAAGGATGGGGAAACAATTCTCCATCATTTCGTCCCTCTGTCGCATGAGAGCTTGCTCAAGCAACATATTGATAGGATCATCTGCTTTGTCGTTTTTATTTTCTTATTCCATGGAGGGTTTCTTGGGAGTGTTAGAGATATTATCTGCAAGAGAGACAAGCTCAAGACCCAACTTGCTATACTTGGACCTTGTCGAGGACATGCACTAAAAAACAATCAAGAGCAGCCTGCTTTGATACCACTGATCCAGATTATTTTCGGCACGAAATGAGAGCGGAGATATAATAAATAAATGCACATATATATAATGGATATACAATAATATAACAGAAATGTATCAGAGATGCAACCATAAAAACAGACATAGATTAATACACAATTTCTATTAATGAAATAAATGTATAGAAACTGTAAAAATACAGAGTGAAAGACTCTCTAGAATGGTGGCATCTTATCTCTGAGAAGAGATGTGATGGCTACTCGCATTCTCAAGAAGATGGTTACAATGAGACTCTAAAGGCCTTTTTACAATAAACACGAATTTCAAAAACCCTAGACATCCAAAAACCTAACCCTAGGAGATGAAGCGCCAAAAGTCATGTGGACCCTGTTTCGGTAAGTCAGTACATCAACTTCCCAGGGTTGTAGCTTCTGCATACGATCTCTGTTTTAGGCGCACGAAAGCCTGTTGGAATGGTATCGTCGAGGAGATTCATTTTGGGGGCTCAATCATGCCTTTGGCTATCATTTAGAATCTCTATCCTGAAAAACCTTCATTTAGTCCCTCAAAATGGCCCTGGAAGTTAAAACTGCTAAAAATAGTAAATTGCCAAAATTGCCAGAAAACTGTTTTGAGTGAGTTGGAAAAGGTGGGTGGCCACTGATATCCACCTATATCATCCCTCTTAGTCCCACCATCAATTTTTGATGAATCTTCATGACTTCTCCTTATTCATATTTTGGCCAATACCCATGGGGCTCCCACTTGTATGTGTTGAGTTTTGATATTGCATTGCATTTTCCTGCTTGCATTTTTTAGCCTAATGTTGGCTTCAACATGTCATTCTATATCATGTTGCTTATTCATTCTCTTAAATTTCTATCCTTCACATTTATTTCCTTTGCGAATTGACACATGTATCCCTCGAGGAAAAATTCCCCCAAGTTTCAATATCCTACACGCATTCCTTGCATTGAGCATAGGTATGCTCCTTGCACTTAGAACGTGTTTTCCTATCCAGGAAACTCATTTCCTCCACTGTATTATAACACTCTTTTATTCTTTTTCATTCTTTCATAACATGAAAAATACAAAAAATCAAATATAAAAAAAAGGAGGATGGGAAAGAATCAAATTCTCACTATGTTTGGCAACAATCATGTCTCCCTTGAACAAATCACTAAGTTTTGATTCCTTCTCTCACCAATTTGGGTTTTCGTATGGCTTTAGGAAATTCAACCTTTTTCTTTGAGTATTTACTCCTCTGACTGGTTATCCTTCCTATCACTATGGAGAGTATATTGATGCCTCGTATACCACAAACTTATATCATTGTTCATTCTTGATTATTTTTTTTCCAAGTCACTTTTTTGTTATGCTTTTGTTCAAGGGAAGCTTTTAGCCTACATCGGCCACTCCTCAGAATTCTTGAAGTTTCATGTTGGCCTTCCCGTTGTTAAGTACTTCTCAGAATCAACAAGAATCTATGTCCTATACTCGTTATCGTATGGAAGGTCCCCATTGAATTCTTGTTGGTGGGTTATCTCTTATTGAATATGACACATTTCTCTGAGAGTTTGACCTAGAGTAGCACCTTGGGCCTATTTTCATCATTGATGGGGGTTCAAAGCAACACCCCAGAAGAAAAAAAAATGGGCAGTTTTTTGCATCTGTTTTTAGCATTTTTTCGAAACATGGTTTTTGTCGATGGTTTTCTAATTCCGGTTAAAGAATTAGGGTTGTTGACTAATTTGGGTCAATGGATTAGGGGTATTGGATGTTGCAGGATCCTATATATATATATATATATATATATATATATATATATATATATATATATATATATATATATATATATATTGTAAACAATGAAGAGGATGATGAATAACAATATTACAGGTGCAACTCTAAATAAGTTGTTGGTTTTCCCGATTTGGGTTTCCAAGGTAAAATATTTGTGTAATGTGTATGTGTCATTGTATCCTTTCTTTTTTTATTAAAAATCCATTTGCAGTCATTTATTGTACAAGTTTTAAATCTACATTATATTCCCAAATTTTATGTTCATGATCATATTCTAGTTTCTTCTTCAAATGATGACAATGAGGATGAAAATCCACCTCCCCCTACTCACCTTACTCTAGTTGGGTCTGTCGAGCATGATTCTAAATCAACATCACCACTTCCTTGATGGGTTCATAAAACATGAGAAGCAGTTGGTGATATTTTCACTGATCCTATAGATCAACATTATACACATTCACAATTCTAGCATGCCTCCTCTCTTTTGACTCAAGTTTAAGAAACTCGTGATATAGGAACACTTGCATAATATTTTGGCCATACAAATTGGGACACAACAATGAATGAATAATATTGTTCCTTAATGGTGAATGACATATGGGATCTTGTACATCGTCCAAAAGAAAGAAAACATGTTAGATGTAAACGAGTGTATAGAACTAAGTATGCATCAGATGGAAGTGTTGAAAGACATAAGTCCCAATTAGTTGCCAAAGGATTTTCTCAAATTGAAGGTATTGACTATAATGAAACTTTTCCCCCATATCCAAAATGAATTCCATCCACCTTGTACTAACTCTTGTTGCTTCACATAAATGGGAGATCCATCAAATGGATGTTAAATCTGCCTTCTTGCATGGATATTTGCAAGAAGAAATTTACATGGAAAAACCTCCCGGCTATGTTCAAAATGCCTCCAACCTTCTTTTTAACATTAAGAAATATCTCTATGGTCTTAATCAAGCTAATTAGAATTTTTATGCTAAAACAATTAGCTTACTTCTTTACATTGGCTTTTTCAGATGCCATTTTGATCCCAATGTCTATACCAGGAAAGTAGGTAACCATCTCATAATACTTTTTCTTTATGTTGATGACCTACACACTAAGCTACACATTCACTTCATAACAAATATTATTCAATATCACAATCTTAAAGTGCTTTTTTTCCCTATAGATGATGAAGTTGCAGACATTTTCATAAAGTCTCTTACAAAGGAGAAGTTTTCCAAACTTTGATCTATGTTAAGAATTTATGATGTTTTCATTAAAGGAGGATGGGCTCTAATGCCTCATTCCTTCTCTTATTGTGTCACCTTTGTAAATTCTTCAATCCTATCCGAGGTTTTTCTTAAGGGTGGATGTTAGAATATGTACACTTAGAAGTTAGTTAAGATCAACTTGATATAATGTGTCTTTAGGTAAAGTATGTTTCACTAGTATGTTTCTTTAGTATATATTTGTAGTTATCTTATCCGACAGTCATGATATATTCTAGAAATAAAGTAATCCAATGGCTCATCTTCTCCTCTAAACTCAAAGCTATATTGATTTGTGGCTTAGCATTGGATTGGTCGATGATGTTATTCAAAGAGCATATAGGGTCATTTTCTTATGATAGATTGTGAGAAACTCATATGTGGAAATACACTATTAACAAATTAATGAAAAAATGATTATGGTCTCTAAAATAAAAATGAAATGAAAAAATTATTATGCTCCCTAAAATAAAAATGAAAAAAAGTAACAATAATAAAAAACAACTATTATTGAGATCTGTAAAAATAATAATAACGATAATAAGTGGGCTTAACCATTAAAAACATGGGTTTTTTCATTGGAAAATACATTTTAATTAATATTATAAGATAACTTAGCAATAAGTAATTTAGTTTCTGATTTAAAAACTATAATTACGTGAATTTATAAATTTATAAAATTAAAGATAAATTTATTAGTATGATTACGTGAATTTGATATATCTCTCCTAGAAGAATTAGGGTCTCTTAATATGAAAACGTATTTCATTGTATGAAAACACAATGTTCAAAGTGTAAAAATTGAGTCTTCAAATTTTGAATATGCACTAATTCAAAGTCTATGCAATTGTAGTTAATCAAAAACATTGCGTGTGCATAAATAATGGCAATAGTGTGTAACTTTTTAAACAACGAAGTCAATAGTCAATCAATTATTGACGTCATGTTCATGCAAGGAATTTCCACACTTATTCTATACTATTCAATTTTCCAATAATGGTTTTGTATTTTCATGTGGTTAATCAACTATTCATATTCAGTGTATGATGGGAAAGAATTAACTTGGTCGAGGGGTATAGGTTTAGAACTATCACCTATAAAAACTCGAAGAAGCCGGAAAAAATTGACACAAAATTCTTTAAAGACTACAGAGTCAGCTCCTTCCACTAACATTGGGCCTCTTAGAGAAATGAAATCCCTGGCGAGGGCTAAGTGATTTTATTGCTCTCCCTAAATGTAAGAGGGATTGGAGGCACCCTCAAAGTTGCTTCCTTCCAGAGCCTTTTGGATCACACCCATCTCGATATCATATTTCTTCAAGAAACTTTGGTATTTGCTCAGAAAGCAAGGGACTTATTGTTTATTTTCTGACCATCCTGGGATTTATGTTATGTTAACTATGTGGGTAATTCTGGGGGACTGTTAGTCGCGTGGGATCCAAATTTATTTTATTTGGTACCTTATTTCACGATTGGTGGTATTCTGTTAACAGGTAGAATTTTATTAAATAATCGGGAGATAGCTTTGCCAAATATCTATGGACCATGCTCGGAATGAAAAACTGTCTAGAATTCAGTGGAATACAACGGCATTTTATCAATTAAAAAATTGATCATAGTAGGGGATTTTAATATCATACTTTCTTCAGAAGAGGTCTAGGGAGGGGCCCGTGATGGAATTACTGATGATTACTACAGAGATCTCTTTTCCTCCAAAAACCTGATTGACATCAAACTGAAAAAATTGCTACCTACTTGGAGAAATGGTCGCATTGGTCAGGGAGTGATTGCAAGGAGATTATACAGGATAATGGTTTCATAAGATATTTTAACTAATTTCAGCATTTACAGGTCTTGGGTATAATTCCCATTTATTTTAGACCATGCGCCAATTTTATTATAGTTGGAATTACCACCAACATATAAGATCTATCCTTACAAATTTAATTCTCAGTGGCTTAATGATAAGGATTTTGTGGATCTAGTTTTTAAGGTTTGGAAAGACCCTGTTTTTCTTTTCGAAGGGGCAAACAAAAGCGGATATGGAAATTACAAGAATTGAAAAGACATACAAAAAGATGGTATAAAGAGAAGGTGACTAGAAACAAATCTAAGTTGAATGCGGTTGAAGTAGATATAAAATATCTCATTAAATATCTGACTGGAGATCCATCCAATCAAGGAGCCGAGTTATCACTTTGGCAACTAGAATTGGAAAGAAATGGGATTTTAAGAAGAGAGGAAGAACAATGGTGTTTACGCGGAAGGGATCTTTGGTTGGCCAATGGTGACAACAATACAAAATACTTCCATAATTTCGCTAGTCAAAATAGAGTCAGGAAACATATTTGGGAAATCAAAGGTGTCAATGGAAACTCTATCACTAATCATGATTCATTAAAGGCAGAACCAATCCATTATTTAAAGAATTTATACAAGGCTTCGCCTACCCTAGACACAGCTAAACAATGTAAGTTGATAGATTTCTTTCCATAGATGGTTGATGTTAAAGATTATAACACATTGTTCAATCCAGTTACTCTGGAGGATTTGAAATCAACTCTCTTTCATTTTAATAAGGATAAGAGCCCGAGCCCAGATGGGTGGACAACTAAGTTTTTTATTTACTTTTTTTATTTAGTAGGGGAGGATATCCTAGTGATGGTGGAAGAATCAAGGAGATTAGGTTCTATTGCGGGAGGCCTAAATTCCACATTCGTGACTCTGATCCCTAAGGCAAATAATCCAACAACCTTTGACGATTTCCTCCCAATTTCTTTATGCAACTTGTGCTATAAGGTAATATAAAAAATTATCACCAATCGGATTAAACCTTTCCTCTCTAGGTCAATCTCTAATGAACAGATGGGATTTATAAAAGGCATGCATATTCAAGATGCAATTGGCACAACTCATGAAAGTCTTCATATCATTAAAAAGAAAAAATTGAAATCCCTTATATTAAAATTGGATTTAAGGAAAGCTTACGATTGTATTGACTAGGATCACCTTAGATTGATCCTTATTAAAGTTGGATTGGATATCCAAATGACAAATTTGATCATGTCACATGTCACCTCTTCTTCCTTCGTAGTATTACTTAATGGGGAGGCTACATAATTTTTCAGAAGCGGAAGGGGAGTCAGACAAGGTTGTCCCTTATCCCCCCTTCTCTTCATCTTAGTAATGGAAGGTCTCAGATTATTATTAAAGAATAGTTTTGAGGAAGGATTAATTATAGGGATTAAGGTTTCTAGATTGACAAAAAATTCTTCATCTATTGTTTGTGGACGATGTCCTCATTTTGTCGAGGAAAAGTCTATTAGAATGGAGAGAGATCGATAAAAATATCTACCTTTTTTGTAAATCCTCGGGTCTATCGGTGAATCAAACAAAATCCACTGTTCATTATTAAGGCCTCACAGATTTAGAACTGGTCCATTACAAATCACTTCTTCCCTATACCTTTAGTGATCTCTCTATCGGGTTCTGATACCTGGGGTATTTCTTGAAGACAAGAGCTTATCACGCAGTTGATTGGGACTAGCTTGTATCTAAGTTAACAAATAAAATTGGCTTATGGTGCAACATGTGGCTTTCACTGGGAGGGAGATATATTTTGGTAAAAACAGTGTTGGAAGGCCAACATGTCTACTGGATGTCTATGGAAACATTGCCATGCACTGTATGAAATAAAATTAGAAAAATGATGTTCCATTTTATATGGAATGGTCATTCTGACACTCAATAGTACCACCTTTGTAGATGAGAGGTTCTTTCTAGACCAAAAAAGAACGTGGGGTGGGATTTTCGTAATCTCTCACATTTCAATTTGGCATTGAATGATATTAACCTTTGGGAGGGTATTAACATAGGAAAGTATATGGCATCATGTTATTAGGGATAAATATTTACATAACTCCACTCTCATCAACTGGATTAGGATGCCATCTCATAATTGCATTTCTGCATCGAGGATTTGGTCTAGTCTCATCTGCATGATCCCTATTATCAATCATTGGATCAGCTGGTTCCCTGGAGCAGGTCATATTATTTCTATTGGGTGAGACAGGATCCTTCACATTGGCAACAAGTCCTTTCTCCATGAAGAGATCATCTCTCTTTTAAATCAAAAACAAGTCTCTTATCTAGCTCAAGCTTCGATTGTGCAGGACCCTTTTACTTTTGTTGAGGTGTGGCAAAGAGGCGAGCATATGGAGATGACAGGATATGACACTAGAGACTGGTATACATATACAGTGGATTTAAGTTGTGCGGGGATCACACTTAATGAAGGATAAAAGGACTTACTTATGTGGACAAGAGGTGACTCGTCTGGAAAATTTACTGTCAAAAATTGTTATAATGCTATCCTTTCTACTCAGGATTTACCAACTTGGCATGGTTGGAAGGTAAACCTCTGTAAATGGCATGTTCAATTGAAGATTATTTTGTTTTTCTAGTTGGATACTGACAACAGGATCTTAACATGGGACATTTTACAAAAGAAATGGTGGGTAGGACTGGGTATGTGCTATCTATGTAAAGAAAACTATAAAGATAACGCTCACCTTTTCATTCGCTACTCATTTACAAAGTATGTCTGGGAAAAATGTGCACACGTAATTAATTATAATTCCTCTTGGACTAGATAGAATCTTAACGATTGTATGGATTCTTGGTTATTGAACAAGGATGTATCAAAAAATCTCCCAGTTTTGACGAGCTAGTTCATTTGGAAGGAGCGCAATAAATTACTCTTTGAAGGGAAGTCACCCTTGTTGGATCATGTTGTCATTGATGCCAATGGTTTGATTGATTGATGTCATTGATTGATGTCAAGTGATTGATTGATGTCAAAGGATTGATTGATTGATGATTGATGTAATATAATATGTATTGTCCTTGATGAGAAT
>ML791218.1:482572-524210 GCA_009831015.1 Picea engelmannii
GTTCTTGTTTTTATGTGTTAATTGCTATATGCCTCTTTGGACTTCTGGCATCTGTCCTGGTTTCCCACGGGCAGGACAGATGTCTTTTTCTTGACCATATTACTGTATAATCTGCTAAGCTCTACCCAATAATGCTGGTTTCCAGTTACCGGCAGCATCTTTTGGTAACTCTAGCGATGATACTGTGTATTTTTGACAAAGTTTTGGGTTAATATATTATAGAAGGTACTACCCCTTTTGTATTTAAAAAAAAAAAAGATTATTAATTTTCTCCTTGATAAATAGTTAAGGAATTATAAAGTACGCCTTAGAAATAGAGATTACCAAGTTGGTAAAATGGTATTCATTGTACTTTAATTGAATGGTGTGTTTATAATCAAGTGAACATAACATTACTAGAATAATGTTCAAAAATTATGTTTCTATTTTCAAAATGCCCCAAAAAATCCAACAAGTTTCAATAGCACTTTAAAAGTAAAAATACTAACAATTAGTGAGAAATGAAAGATGGATACTCTTTAGAATCTACATAAATTCTATTACTTCCAAGTTGTTTGTTGGCCACCGTAGTTGTTTTTAAATTTCATAATTTTACCTACATCTCTTCTCTTTTCCAAAATTACAATAATTTATTGTTTTGTGTATCATATTTCAATGATAGATCACCAAAAATTCTCAAAGTCTTAGTTTCTTTGAGAATCCTTAAGGATACCAAATGTACAAGATTATCAATGAAGAAAAAAAGCATAAATGAATGTATCTTTTACACTTGGAATTTAAGGGGAATCATTCAATAGACCCTCAAAATAGTAGGTTAGTAAATCAAAGAGTGTATTAATGATCTAGATTTTATGAGAAGAACGAAATGAATACAGATTATTAAAATATTCTTAACACGGAATAACAGAGATATAGTAAAAATGGTTTTCTATTCAATAAGGAAATAAGTTGAAACTGTAAAATGCAGTGGAAAACAAGCTTCCTGGAATGGTGGCGGCTTATTTCTAAGAAGAGATGTGACGGTTGTGCTCATTCGCAAGAAGATGATTACAATGAGGCTCTGAAGGAATTTTTACCATAAATAGGAATGTCAAAAAACCTAGACATCCAAAAAACTAACCCTAGGAGATGAAGTGCCAAAATTCTTGTGGACCTCGTTTGCGAAGTTAGTACATCAATTTCCCGGGGTCGTAACTTTTGCATGTGATCTTCATTTTAGGTGCACGATATCCTGTTGGAAAGGTATCATCGAGGAGATTCATTTTGGGGGCTCAATGAAAGCCTTCAACTCTCATTGAGAAGATTGATCCAACAAAACCTCCATTTAGGCCCTTAAAATGCCCCCGGAAGTTAAAAACTGCTAAAAATAGTAAATTACCAAAATTGCCAGAAATTTGTTTTGAGCTAGTTGGAAAAGGTGGGTGGCCACCGATATCCACCTGGATCAATCCTCCCTCATTAAGAATCAATGTTCTCCATTTCATTGAGTTCCCCCATCAGATGAGGAAATTTCTGCTAAATTTGGCCCTGGGTGAGCCACTTTCCTTGGTGCAGGAGTTGCCCTGTTTTGACGACTCGATAAAGTTGGATCCTTTGTTGTCGAGTGCCTTTGATTTTTGTGTCCACAATCTAATCAATGGATGCATGTTTCATTCAATCAAGGTTGATCTTTGTTGGTGTCAACTGCTATGTTATCTCTGAGGTGTCCAATAATGGTGGGAAATATGGTCGAAGAAGAGGCACGAAATGAGAGCGGAGATATAACACAGAAATATTCAGAGATATTGCAAGAGAGACAACAATATAACAGAGATATAGTGGAAATATAAAAAGAGTCACAGATATATAGTAATACACAATTTCTATTAATGAAATAAATGTACAGAGACTGTAAAAGTACACAGTGAAAGACTCGCTAGAATGGTGGTAGCTTATCTCTGAGAAGAGATGTGATGGCTACTCGCATTTGCAAGAAGATGATTATTACAATGAGGCTCTAAGGGCCTTTTTAACATAAGTAAAATCAAAAACCCCAACCCCGGAAGATGAAAAGCCAAAAGGTTTGTGGGCCCCGATTGGGGGTAGTTGATACGTCAACTTCCCAGGGGTGTAACTTTTGCATACGATCTTCGTTTGGGGCGCTCAATAGCTCGTTGGAAATATATATCCGAGAAATACAACTTTTGGGTGAGAAACATCGATCTACGATCCATGTTGCTCCCCGTTTTCTCAAAAAACATCATTTAGGGCCTCAAAATGGCCCCGGAAGTTAAAAACTGCTAAAAATACTAAATTACCAAAATTGTCAGAAAATTGTTTTGAGCCAGTTGGAGAAGGTGGGTGGCCACTGATATCCACCTAGATCAATCCTCCCTCCTTAAGAAGCAATGGTCATTTTTGCGTTGAATTCCTGGGGGAGAGGGAAAAACGTTTGTTGAATCTGCATCTTGGTGAGTTGCTTGCCTTGCTGGAGACGTCGCGCTGCTTAGTTTGTGGAAATCTGTCATTAACCTATTGAGGGTAAGGTTGTTCAACAAGTCGAGCTACATGAGAGGATGGTGTGCATAAGGAATCTTTTCACTTTGCTACAACCTTATTGACCTGCTTCTGTTGGATAGAAGGTGCTTGGGGCGAGGCTATAGCGGTTGTAGTGTCATGTTCCCCTTTTGAACAGATTGTGAAGAAGATGAATTTTTTGGTATGAGATACTACCTTGTGGCAGTGTTTAGGTGGGGCAGTAGTTGGAACTACCTCTGGTATTCTATAGAGATGACCCCCCAAAGTAACAATGACACTACGAGGTCAAGACTCATAAACAACATGGCGTCTCCACATATATGGTTGGCCCAAGAGAACATCACATACATCCAATGGGGAAACATCACATAATACCTCATCCTTGAAGGGATGGATGCCGTATGACAATCGACATTGTTGGCTGACACGAAGATCTCGTCCTTGGAGAAGCCACCCAATGTTGTATGGTTGCGGGTGTGGTGTTGTCGACAATCCCAACTGTTTGATGATATTTGTTGAGATGAGGATCTTCTGGCTTCCATTATCAACAATAAAATATAGTGGGGTCCCCTTCACCCACATCTCTGAATGAAAAAGGTGCTCCCCCTCTTCAAGATCTGTTGGTTCTTCTAGTTGAATTGTTGCGATCGCGACAATAGCAGTGGGTCTACGTCAATGATCTATCCTTTACCAGCATTTTCATAATCAAATTTTGAATTAGGGTTCGGATCCTTGTCTTTGATCTCAGCCACCAATGATTATTTTGAGCGACATTCATCAGTGTTGGGCTAGGGGATTTTGTGGAAATCGCACCATTTTCCGATGTCCTTCTTTGTCTTCCCGTGACCCTTCTTTTCCTGTGTCTTGAACTGGTTTTTGGGAGACTGTTTGTTAGGGCTGTATTTTTCATGCTTTGGTTGTTGTGGATTTTCAAAGATGAACTCCCATTTGTTTTGGTGCTTAAATTTCTGCTCGATTTTAATAGCATATCAATAGGCAACACCGAGTGATGAGATGTCCAGAAAATCCATTTCAGTTTGGATGTATCTGTGTAGAGCCCCACAGTATTTTAGAACCAAATGTCATTCAGATTCTTTGATACCCGACTTGGTGCGCAAGGTATGGAAGGTATTGGTGAACTCTAGAACTTCTTGGCCCCTCTCTTGCTGCAGTGTGGTCCATCTCATGTACTGGTCCTCATAGTTGCCAACAGGGTAATACTATTCCTTTACTACATTCACAAAAAAATCCCAAGTGGGATCGGCCCCATATATTCCAGACTCCTCCATGGAACTCTTCTCCCAGTAAGTTTCCCACCAATGTTTGACATGGGGAGAGCCTTAAGGAGTGCAAAGGTGATCTTTTCCTTGTCGAAAAAATTATGAACAAAGAAATAATCTTCTAGCAGATTTAACCATTTATCTAGGGCATATGCATCTATTTGACCTTCAAATACAGGAATATCAAAATTAACCTGTACCTTGAAAGGTGAGGTGCCTCCAAAGTGGCCGCTTGATGAAGATGTGTCTGATGCTATCAACAGGTGTTGAAGGATGTGGGAAAAATTCTCCATCATTTCGTCCATCTATCGCGTGAGAGCTTGCTCAAGCAGCAGACTGATAGGATCATCTGCTCCATTGTTTTTATTTTCTTCTGCCATTGAGGGTTTATTGGGTGTGAAAGAGATATTATCCTCAAGAGAGACAACCTCGAGACCCAAATTTCTATACTCAGACCTCGTCGAGGACATGCACTCAAAAACGATCAAGAGTAGCCTTCTCTAATACCACTGATCTGGATTATTTTCGGCACGAAATGAGAGCGGAGATATAACACAGAAATATTTAGAGATATTGCAAGAGAGACAACAATATAATAGATATATAGCAGAAATATAACAAGAGTCACAAATATACAGTAATACATGATTTCTATTAATGAAATAAATGTACAGAGTGAAAGACTCGGTAGAATGGTGGTAGCTTATCTCTGAGAAGAGATGTGACGGCTACTCGCATTCACAAAAAGATGATTATTGCAATGAGGCTCTAAGGGCCTTTTTAACATAAGTAAAATCCAAAACCCTAACCCCAGAAGATGAAAAGCCAAAAGGTTTGTGGACCCCGATGGGGGTAGTTGATACGTCAACCTCCGAGGGGCGTAACTTTTGCATACAATCTATGGTTGGCATGCTCGATAGCTCGTTCGAAAGACATATCCAAGAACTACAACTTTTCAGTGAGAAACATCAATCTACGATCCATGTTGCTCCCCGTTTTATCAAAAAACATCGTTTAGGGCCTCAAAATGGCTCTGAAAGTTTAAAAATGCTAAAAATAGTAAATTACCAAAATTGTCAGAAAACTATTTTGAACCAGTTGGAGAAGGTGGGTGGCCACCAATATCTACCTGGATCAATCCTCCCTCCTTGAGAAGCAATGGTCTCCATTGTGTTGAACTCCTAGGGGAGAGGAAAAAACGTTTGCTAAATCTGCATCTTGGTGAGTTGCTTGCCTTGCTAGAGACGTCGCACTGCTTAGTTTGTGGAAGTCTGTCACGAACTTGTTGAGGCTGAGGTTGTTCAACAAGTCGAGCTACATGAGAGGATGGTGTGCATAAGGAATCTTTGTGCTTTGCTACAACCTTGTTGACCTGCTTCTATTATATAGAAGGTGCTTGGGGCGAGGCTATAGCGGTTGTAGTGTCCTTCTGTTCCCCTTTTGAATAGATTGTGAATAAGCTAAAAAATTTAGTATGAGATACTACCTTGCGGCAGTGTTTAGGTGGGGCAGTAGTTGGAACTACCTCTTGTATTCTATAGAGATGAGCCCCCAAAGTAACAATGACACTACAAGGTCGAGACTCATAAACAACATGGCGTCTCCACATATATGGTTGGCCCAAGAGAACATCACATACATCCAATGGGGAAACATCACATAATACCTCATCCTTGAAGGGTTAGATGTCGTATGAAAATCAACACTGTTGGCTGACACGACGATCTCATCCTTGGCGAAGCCACCCAATGCTGTATGGTTGTGGGTGTGGTGTTGTCGACAATCCCAACTGTTTGATGACCTCTGCTGAGATGAGGTTCTTCTGGCTTCCACTATCAAAAAAAAAATGTAGTGGGGTTCCCTTCACCTACATCTTTGAATTAAAAAGGCACTCCCCCTCTTCAGGATCTGTTGGTTCTTCTAGTTGAATTGCTACGATCGCGACAATAGCAGTGGGGTCTGTGTCAATGATTTATCCTTTACCATCATTTTCAGAATCAGATTCTGAATCAGGGTTCAACTCCTTGTCTTTGATCTCGGCCACCAATGATTGTTTTGAGCGACATTCATCGGTGTTGTGCCAGGGGATTTTGTGGAAATCACACCATTTTCCAGTGTCCTTCTTTGTCTTCCCATGACCCTTCTTTTCCTATGTCTTGAACTAGTTTTCGGGAGACTGTTTGTTAGGGATGTCTTTTTCATGCTTTGGTTGTTGTGGATTTCCAGGCCCAAACTCCCATTTGTTTTGGTGCTTAAATTTCTGCTTGATTTTAACAACATATCGATAGGTAGCACCGAGTGATGAGATGTTCAGAAAATCCATTTCAGTTTGGATGTATCTGTGTAGAGCCCCACAGTATTTTAGAACCAAATGTCATTCGGAGTCTTTGATACCCAACATGGTGTGCAAGGTATGGATGGTATTGGTGAACTCCGGAACTACCTGGCCCCTCTCTTGCCGCAGTGTGGTCCATCTCATGTACTGGTCCTCATAGTTGCCAACAGGGTAATACTGTTCCTTTACCGCATCCACAAAAAAATCCCAAGTGGGCTCGACCCCATATATTCCAGACTCCTCTATGGAACTCTGCTCCTAGTAAGTTTCCCACCAATGTTTGACATGGGGGAGAGCCTTAACGAGTGCGAAGGTGATCTTTTGCTTGTCGGAAAAATTATGAACAGAGAAATAACCTTCTAGTAGATTTAACCATTTATCTAGGGCATCTGCATCTATTTGACCTTCAAATACAGGAATATCAAAATTAACCTGTACCTTGAAAGAAAAGGTTCCTCCAAAGTGGCCACTTGATGAAGATGTGCCTAATGCTATCGGCAGGTGTTGAAGGATGTGAGAAAAATTCTCCATCATTTCGACCCTCTGTCGTGTGAGTGCTTGCTCAAGCAACAGACTGATAGGATCGTCCGCTCCATTGTTTTTCTTTTCTTCTGCCATTGAGGGTTTATTGGGTGTGCGAGAGAGATTGTCCTCAAGAGAGACAACTTGGAGACCCAACTTGCTATACTCGGACCTCATCGAGGACATGCACTAAAAAACAATCAAGAGCAACCTTCTCTGATACCACCGATCCAGATTATTTTCGGCACAAAATGAGAGCGGGGATATAACACATAAATATTCAGAGATATTGCAAGAGAGACAACAATATAATAGAGATATAGTGGAAATATAACAAGAGTTACAGATATACAGTAATACATGATTTCTATTAATGAAATAAATGTACAGAGATTGTAAAAGTACAAAGTGAAAGACTCGCTAGAATGGTGGTAGCTTATCTCTGAGAAGAGATGTGATGGATACTCACATTCGCAAGAAGATGATTATTACAATGAGGCTCTAAGGGCCTTTTTAACATAAGTAAAATCCAAAACCCTAACCTCGGAAGATGAAAAGCCAAAAGGTTTGTGGGCCCCGATGGGGGTAGTTGATACATCAACTTCCCAAGGGCGTAACATTTGCATACGATCTCTATTTGGGGCGCTCGATAGCTCGTTGGAAAGATCTATCCGAGAAATACAAATTTTGGCTGAGCAACATTGATCTACGATCCATGTTGCTCCCCGTTTTCTCAAAAAACACCGTTTAGGGTCTCAAAATGGCCCCGGAAGTTAAAAACTGCTAAAAATAGTAAATTACCAAAATTGTCAGAAAACTATTTTGAGCCAGTTGGATAAGGTGGGTGGCCACCGATACCCACCTGGATCAGTGGTAGAGAAGTTAGCATCTGTCTTGTAGAGGTGGGACCATATGGAGGTCTCGTGGCCGTAAGAGTTTAGCTCCATGATGAGTGTCGTGATTGGAGGTCGGCTAAGGAAATCAACAACTCGGTTGGTACTTCATGTTTTATACTTAATGTTGAGGTGGAACTATTGTAAGTATGTGGACCACTTTTGATGGTGGTCATTCTGTAATTTTCCTTGGGTCTGCATGAACTGTAGTGGCTTGTGATCAGTGTGGATGACTATCTCCTTCCCAGGAATGTAATGTCTCCACTAGCGAGAGGCTTACACAATGGAGTACATTTATTTGTCATAAGTAGGGTACTTACAGACATCATCTGATAGTGTCTCATTATGATATGCCATGGGGTGGTTGTGTTGAGTGAGAATGGCACCCACAACATATTCTGAAGCATCTGTCTCGATCTCAAATGGATGTTGTAGGTCCGATAATGAAAGTACTGGGGATGAGCACAAACGCTTCTTCAATTCATTGAAGGCTTGTTGTTGGGACATGCCCCACAAAATGTTTTCCTTATCACCACCCCTGGTTACTTGGTTGAGATCCCATGCGATATGAGAGAATCCCAGCACGAACCTGTGATAGAAATTTGGGAGGCCAAAGAATCTCCGAAGTTCAGTGAGTGTGGTTAGGGTTGGCTAGTCACAGATGACCTAGATATTGGTTGGATCCACATGCACACCATGCCGATCAATGATGTATTCTAAGTAATGGACCCTATCCATGCCGAAGGATCATTTTTCCAAGTTTGCATATAGTTTGTGTTGCCACAGGGTGTGCAGAACCTGTCGAATATGTTGCAATTGTTCTGCCCAAGTCTTGTTGTAGATGAGGATGTCATCTAGATATACCACTACAAAATTATTAGTGAAAGGTTGTAGGATATCTTTCATCATCCTCATAAAAGTTGTTGGAGCATTTGTCAAACCAAAGGGCATGACAAGCCATTCAAAAATACCTTATTTTGACTTGAAGGGGGTCTTCCATATATATGTATGTTCTATTGGGACCTAGTGGTAGCCAGACTTCAGATCAATCTTACTGAATTATTTGAGTCCCGTGAGCTGATCAAGGAGGTCATCGATTCAGGGAATCGGGTACCGATTTTGGACTGTGATTTTATTCGAGGCCTAGTAATCAATTCAGAGTCGCCAGGTCCTGCATTTCTTCTGCAGTAGCATGATTGGGCTCCCAGAAGGCGATGCATTGGGATGTATGTGCCCCTTGTGAATCAGTTATTGGATCTGCCTCTTGATCTACTCGCTTTCTAAAAGAGAGTGCTGGTAGACTGGCCCATAGGGTAGCGGTGCGCCTAGGATCAGATTGATGGGATGCTTGACCTGGAAGTGTAGAGGTACCCCAGTAGGAGAGGAGAAGATATATGAGTATTCTTCCACGACCTTAGCCACTTGATTCTGTTGTGTGGAGAGATCGGCCATGGATGCCCTGGATGTGGCTGCGATATTTTGCTCACTCTAAGAGTGAATCATGAAGAAGACAAATTTCCTAGTCTGAGAGATGACCTTCCTGCATTGCTTGGCAGAGATCAAAGAAATAGCACTAGGAGGGACTAGCTCGGGTATCTTGTACAATTTCCTATTCAAAGTAATAATAACACTATGAGGCCTAGACTCATATACCGCATGATGTTTCCATAAATAAGGTTGGCCCAAAATAACATTACAAACTTTGAGAGGAGAAACATCACACAATACCTCGTCTTTGAAGGGCTTGATGTTGCACAACAGTCACCATTGTTGGCTGACGCGGAGATCACTTCCTTGGCAAATCTATCCAATGGTGTAGGGTTGTGGGTGTGGCGTTGTTGGTAGGGCCAGCTGCTTGATGACCTCTGCTAAGATGAGGCTCTTCTGGCTACTGCTATCAATGATGAAGTGCACCGGGGTTCCTTTTACCCACATCTGTGAATGGAAGAGACGCTCACCTTCTTTTGGCTCATCTGGTTCACCAGGTTGGAGCTTGGTGGTAGCAACGGTGGAATTGGGTTTCATGTCAATGATCCTTCTTCTTCTTTCTGGTTCTGAATCAGAGTCAGAACCTGCATATAATTCAGAGGCTTTCACTTTGGCCACTAGCGACTGCTTTGAGAAATAGTTAGCAGTGTTATGCTAAGGGCTCTTATGGAATTCAGACCACTTCCCGATATCTTTATTTGTCTTTCCAGTGTCCTTTTCTTGTGGATTGGAATGGTTGTCCTGATACTATCCACATTTTCTCTATCCTTTGTTCTCTGGATTGGGGCCACCCCTTCCTGGTTTTTGCTGTGAGGGGTTCCCAGGCCCAAATTTTCGCGTCTTTTGTTTGAGCTTCTTCTCGATTTTGACGACATATCGGTAGGCCACTCCCAAGGATGAGATGTCCAGAAATTCCATTTTAGTATGGATGTATCTATGTAAAGCACCACGATACTTGAGCACTAGATGTCGCTCTGAATATTTGATACCCAGCTTGGTGCACAAGGTATTGAAGATATTTGTGAACTCTGGCATTGCTTGGTCTCTTTCTATCCGCAGTGTGGTCCATTTGATATACAAGTCATCATAACTTCTAAAAGGGTAGTATTGTTCCTTAATAGCATCCCTGAAGGATTCTCATGTGGTCACGACTGTAAATAATGAGGATTCCTCTATTTCTTTTTTTCTCATAGAAAGTTTCCCACCAATCTTTGTGTTGTCCCTTGACCAAGTTTTGAAGAACACTTGGTCATATTTGACCATTTTTGGGACTTCGACAGCTTGTCAAAGATGGAGCGCAACACAAAGTAGAAATTGGGGGAGCTAGACCTAGTTTTGGGTCCCTTTAGGGTTTTGGTTTAATGTAACGGGAAAGGGATGTCGGCCTGTGGGTTTACCCACACTTAGGCCCATTTTTGTAATCTATAAATAGTTAATTAGGCAATGTAAGTAGAGGACAATAGTACATCTATGTGATGTATAGTTGATGGCTTAGTGCTAGTAACTGGATCTCTGTGATCAGATGCATATTGTAAGTGCTCTGTGCATGATTATAATAAGCTTGCAGAGCTCAGTGCAAGTTGTTGTAGTTTTGTGCTGAAGTGCAAGGAAGAAGGATCTAGCAAGCTGCGTAGATCTTTTGTCCTGTGCAAAGTAAGGATTATTGGAGCTCTGTGTTGTAACTACTTGACCGAGATAGTAAAGAAGAAGCCTTTGTGGATGTATCCCCAGGGTTGGGGTGAACCACGATAACTTTGTGTGTTGTGCTATGTGCCTCGATCTGATGTGTTGTCTCTTCCTTGCTAAATGACTTGATTTGTTTAGATAGATATAGTTATGATTTGTGCTTATGAGATATGAATGAATGTTAGGTATGATATATAAGATGCTTAGTGCTTGATCTACCGAATCTAAGCTATCTTTCTTTGGCTAAGTGTTGAATCATCTTAGATCTAAGTACATACTGCAATGCTCTGTGCTATCTGTGAAGTATCATAAGGGTTGAATATTGATGGATAATCTATGCTAGGTAATTGCTAAGTGATATAATCATAGATCTTTGTCCCAGCTAAGGTTCCAGACATCTGAGTCCTATAACCACCACTGCCTCTACCTCGGGTGAGACTTCATCTACTTCACAGGTGTTGCCGAAAGGGCCAATAGTTAGGGATTTGTTGGTGTGCACTTGAGCGTTGACCCCTGGGTCTACCCCTGTGCCAAAAAATGGTTCTATTGCCATGATCTAAAACTGTGATTGTTGGGAACTAAAGAAGAAGAACATTTATGCCAAATAAGCTCTGTGCATAGATCTATTGCCCTAGTGCACAGCTTTTTACTCGACTTGTGAAGCTTTGTACCAGGAATAAGGTCAAATCTAAAGAAAGGAAGATCAAATATGAAGAAATGAAGCGAGATCTAAATGCTTTGTGCTCTAGGAAAAGTAAAAGTCAAAATTTCTGATAGAAAGAGGTCAGATTTGTAGAAAAGAGGTAAGATCTGTAATCTCTGTGCTATGATAAAGGTAAGAATAGTTCGAGTTTTAGATCTGAAAGCTTTGTGCTCCATAGAAGAAAATAAGTGAAAAATTGTATTTCTAAAGTATGGATTTATGTATGCTTGATAGATATTGTCCTAGCTTGAAAACTAGGGAATTGTTAGATAAAAGAAAGTTTGATATGAATAGATCTGATAAGAATAGTGAAAGATATGTTATACCTATGCATAGAAAGAATTTTTGGAATAACCAATGGATGCAGGACCCTAGAAAGAAACTTTTGCAGGCTAGCCATTATGATATTAGCACGCAATACAAGAAGAGTTGGGGATCATTGAAGAGAAAGAAAGGATTAACTCTTTGTTATAGTTGCAGAAGACTAGAACATCTTGCTAAGGAATGCCCTGGGAGAAACCCTAGTTGCCTCTGTTGTAAGGCTATGGACCATGAAGTACTAGATTGCCCTAGAATGGTTGCTAGACTTAAAAATCTGAATATGGAACAAGCAAACTCTGAAGGAGATCAAGAGACTAAGATTATAGAAGAACCCCAGAAAGAATCAGAGATTATGTTACTAAAAATGAAAGAAACCCTGGATGAACATAATGATGTCGGTTTGTCAGAGATCTTCAAAGAAAAGGAGAAAATCAAAGTAAGAATAGGAGACTTCGACATTGATTGTTCTCTGGATGAGGGAACACAGATGAACATTATGATAGAAAGTACCTGGGAAACCCTAGGAAGGCATGTTATGGTTCCTTCACTAGGAACCATCAGATTACTTAAAGGAAAAATGGTAACCCTATGTGGCAGGATTACCCAGATAGCTATGAACACCCATGGAGCTTTGATAGAGGAAGAATTCAAAGTTATTAAATTTATTAAGAACCATGCCCGATTTCCAGCTTTGTTAGGAAAGATCTGGATTGAAAAAAACAAGATCCAGAGAAAAGAAGAAAAGGAAGCTCTAGAACAGAAGAAGCAAGAACTCATGGAATTTATGACTAGAAGGATCTCTTACTTGATGGAATAACAAGAGGACAGACCTAATCTATTGAACACCAGGGACTTGGATATCAAAGTTATAAGAGCATTAGAGGAACCACAGAAGACCGAGATACCTAATCCATATGATGAAAGAGTATTACCCTTGGATCTGAAAAAAGAATATCAACATAGCGAAGTGTCTATGAAAAGAGAAGATAAGAATCCGAATGGAAAAAGGCTAGGAAGCTAAGAAAGAAGAAAGCCAAGATCTAAAAATTACATAAGATTCCAGAGGAAACTTTGCAGAAGGAAAAATCACAGGAATCGAGCTTCGTCAGGATATCAGAACAACGACCTATGGCACTTCGCCATGGTGAAGCAATATAGTCATTGGAAGCCAATGTAACCATTCAAATGTCGCTTTGAATGGGTCGGAATGCTTTTATGGCTCACCACTAGACTGTTAGACTGCACTATACGGATAGAACATTAGTTAATGCAGCCTCATACATGTTGTAAGCAGACCATTGCTAAGTTTCCCTACTTAGTTCATCGCGCCACGCACCGAAAATACATTTTGCTAAGTTATAATTTGAGCCTGAAACTTGATATTACTTCACCTTGTGATCATTTCCTTGCTTCCATACTGTTCACTGTAGTCTCTGAATCCATTTTCACACCCGAGCTAGTCGACCCAAGCTTGTATGTCGGACGAGCTCAGCATTGCTAAGAAAGTAGTTGAAGAAGTTTTGATTGACTTAATGACTGGGAGAGTCATGTTGAAAAGAAGAATGTCCATCGACATCCAAGCATCATCCACAACAAGAGTACAGGCCTCCCCATTCACTGCTCGAGTAGGGACATCTCGAGCCAGCGCAGAAAGAAGAACTAAGCACAAGGATGACATCGCAAATGCCAATCTTATCCCATGCATTCTACCGACTTACTTACCACCTCTAAGTGGTGCCATCAACCATGACAGCGTACCTTGAGAATTCGAGTACGCTTTGATCACCGCATACCTTCCGAAAGGGGTGCGCGCAGTCCGTGCTGACTAGGATAAGCTCGCAGCACTAAAATTTAGTGATTTTAACCTTGGAGATCATAAAGATTACAGCATGTTAGCTCTACATAAGTACTTAACTAGGACCAAAGGAAATAATTCTAAGATTGTCCCACAGTCATGGACCCAGAACCTCGCATAGTCCACATTGCTTAATGTAATGAAGATCTCACACTTCGGCAAACACCAGGAAGTCAACGCATGTGTCAAGTTGTTGTTGTCCTGCTACCACAGAGGATACTTATGGTTGGACCACTGCATCACTTTGGATCCGACCTTGATCAATTGGATCATAGGACTTAGTATGCAAGGCCCTGACCCATAGGACTTTTACCTAGGAAATACCTCAGACTGAACACTTGCGCAGCAGATAAAAGAAACTTATGGCGATGTTGAGAAGGGAATGCGAGGCTACATGGTAGCCTCTATCTAGAGTGGCGCAGTGCACCTTTCCTATCAGCTAATCACGGGCAAGCTAGTTCGCAAGAACAGACCAACACAAGTGACTAGATTCATAGTTGACCTCGCAGGGAAGTGCATCGAGGGACTACAGATGAACTGGGTGTAGTATCTTGTAAACCCACTAGAGATTGATTGTAGAGAAGTGCAAGACCAAGGGTACGAGTTCCACTTCAGTTGGTTTCTCATACTAATCACTTTCATCACCTAAGAGCTACCAGAAGGTGCAACTTTTCTGGAGATCGAACCCTTCAAACCACTGGGCATGAAGTTTTGTACGATATGGTACTCCAATGACATGAACAAGCAGTGGAAGTCCAATTCCATATTCCACACCTATTACAACCAATTGAATAATGCAATCCAATCTACACCGCGCATCACTCCAAACACACTTCATAGGTTTAGACCTTTGATAAAATTCAGTGTGGACTGCCACTTCACCTATATCACAACACGTGTTGATGAACACAAATAGTAGCTCGAATCGTACTACAAGTTGATAGAAGAAGACTTGGAGAAAATTACCAAGGAATGGTCTGCGGACCCCATAGAAATGTCCAATGTGGAAATCCCTGAAGCTATGATGGATACACCTGGACCAAGTAAGACTAAGAAGGATGTTGAAGTTCAAGATGTCCATAGCACATCTACGAAGACCACTTCGATCTCACCTATGCAGGGAGGTGATGGTGAAGAACTAGGTGGGATAGAAGTCGAGAAAAATAAAGGCGAGGTTACTCCACCTAGACAGGAGGAGGATCCCTCCAAGAAAAGGAAGACTACCCCACCAAATCCCTCATCCCAAAAGAAAGCTAAGTCCACCCAGACTATGTTTAAGACTACCCTCACACCAGATGACTTCGACTTCCTAACTGTTACACTGAATGATGCTTCACAAGAGATCACAAAAAGACAAAAAGTGAAGCAGGAGGAGATATTTAGCCAAATCAAGGGTGAACTCCAAGAAATGCAGCAGGTACTCCAATCCAACCAAACATCTTCTACTATTCCCTTGATAGTTGAAACAACAGGAACAGGTGATGAGCCCACCCAATTACACCAGATCACTGATAAAGTTGAAGCTCGCCTTCGATGAGCTCAAGAAGACACAGTGCAAGCCACCCAGGCTTTGACACAAGTATAGAGCACACTTCTAGAACAACAGAGTAAGGAAGAATGGGAAAAGATTGCCTTGAAAGTGAAGTGGGATGAGGAAAAAGCATAGTTTCTAGCAGAGAAACTTGAAGTACAGGAAAGGGTTCACAAAGCACTTCACTTTGTGACGGTCATAGAAGTAAAGATTGAAGAACGTGTTCCACAGCAGGTGACACAACTTGAAGAAGTAATCCAACAACTTCAGCAGCGCATCGTAGATCTGGAACTTCGTACCATTCCTGAGACTCCTCAAGAAATAAGAGATACAAGGGAGGCAATTTCCCATAGCACAGTCGACCGATTAAAAACCTTTTCCTTGGAATACAAGTAGTTGTGCGCTAGAATCACCCAAAGTCTTGAGAACCTTGTAGAGAATCCAGAGTTGTAGGCATTGGAGGTACAGCTCCAAGACGCAATGCAACACGTAGACATGCTACAGGCACAAATGAAGGCCTTGACCCTAGTCGAAAGAATGAAGAGGTTTGCAGAACAATGCACATCCCAACAACAAGTACACACACTGCAAAGTAAAGTGATGGAAGTCTCCCAATGACTTCAACCAATCCAAGAAAAGGCATGCCAACTATTCACCAAAGTTGAAAGCCAGGGAGCCAAGCTTGAACAAGTTGTCATCACCACAAAACAACGCATGGAAGGGCCAGTAAATGACACAGTGATCCAGGAATTCACTGAGCAAGAGGTTGTCACACTACAGCAGATCGAAGAAGCTCGAGACAAGATCGAGGCATTCAAAGCAGAATTGAATAGACCAGAGTGACTCAGGATGAGTCACAGGTGAGTGTTGGGGGCATGTTGGCCCTTGACCAAGTTTTGAAGAACACTTGGTCATATTTGACCTTTTTGGGGACTTTGACAGCTTGTCAAAGATGGAGCGCAATGTGAAGCGGAAATTGGGGGAGCTAGACCTAGTTTTGGGTCCCTTTAGGGTTTTGGGTTAATGTGACAAGAAAGGGATGTCGGCCTGTAGGTTTACGCATGCTTAGGCCCATTTTTGTAATCTATAAATAGATACTTAGAAAATGTAAGTAGAGGACAGTAGTACATCTATGTGATGTATAGTTGATGGCTTAGTGCTAGTAACTGGATCTGTGTGATCGAATGCATATTGTAAGTGCTTTGTGAGTGATTGTAAGAATCTTCCAGAGCTCAGTGCAAGTTGTTGTAGTTTTTTTCTGAAGTGCAAGGAAGAAGGATCTAGCGAGCTACGCAGATATTATGTCTTGTGCGAAGTAAGGATTATTGGAGCTCTGTGTTGTAACTGATTGACCGAGATAGTAAAGAAGAATAATTTGTGGACGTAGCCCCAGGGTGGGGGTGAACCACGGTAACTTTGTGTGTTGTGCTATGTGCCTCGATCTGATGTTTTGTCTCTTCCTTGCTAAATGCCTTGATGTGTTTAGATAGATCTAGTTATGCTTTGTTCTTATGAGATATGAATGAATGTTAGGTATGATATATAATATGCTTAGTGCTTGATCTGTCGAATCTAAGCTATATTTTTGTGGCTAAGTGTTGAATCATCTTAGATCTAAGTACATACTGCGATGCTCCGTGCTATCTGCGAAGTATCATAAGGGTTGAATATTGATGGATAATCTATGCTAGGTAATTTCTAAGCGATATAATCATAGATCTGTGTCCCAACTAAGGTTGTAGACATCTGAGTCCTGCAACCACCCCTGCCTCTACCTCGGGTGAGACTTCATCTATTTTACAGGTGTTGCCGAAAGGGCCGGTAGTTAGGGTTTTTTTGGTGTGCTCTTGAGCATTGAACCCTGGGTCTACCCCTGTGCCAACACTTTGACATAGGGAATGTCTTTGAGGAGTGAAAAAGTAATATTTTATCTATTTGAAAATTTATGGATAGAAAAATACCCTTCTAGTATATTCAACCACTTGTCTACAACATTTGCGTCTATCTTACCTTCAAATATATGAATATTGAATTTGACTTGTACCTTGAAGGGGGCGACGCTTCCGCTCGAGGAAGATGCGTCGCCTGTTGGTAGCCGTCGAAGGATTTGCGCAAAACTATCCATCATCTCATTCCTCTATTGCGTGAGGGATTCCTCGAGCAAAATTTTGAAAGGATCTCCTATCCCCTCATCTTTATTTTCTCCTTCTATGAGAGGTTGCTTGGGCGTGCGAGATATTTTGTCCTTAAGAGAAAAAATCTTGAGACCCAATTCTTTGTACCCTGACCTCCTTGGGGACATGCATTAAGACGACAAGAAGCATACCGCTTTGATACCATTGATCCAGATTTTATGTGCAGAATGAAATGAATATAGATTATTAAAATATTCTTAACATAGAATAACAGAGATATAGTAAAGCTGGTGTTCTATTCAATAAGGAAATAGGCTGAAATTGTAAAATACAGCGGAAAACAAGCTTGCTGAAATGGTGGCGACTTATCTCTGAGAAGAGATGTGATGGATGCGCTCATTCGGAAGAAGATGATTACGATGAGGCTCTAAAGGAATTTTTACCATAAACAGGAATGTCAAAAATATTAGACATCCAAAAACCTAACCCTAGGAGATGAAGCACCAAAAGTCATCTGGGCCCCGTTTGGGTAAGTTAGTACATCAACTTCCCGGGGTCGTAACTTTTGCATGTGATCTCTGTTTTACGCGCACGATAGCCCGTTTGAAAGGTATCTTTGAGGAGATTCATTTTGGGGGCTCAATGAGAGCCTTTGGATATCATTGAGAATATCTATCCCCAAAAACCTCCATTTAGGCCCTCAAAATGGCCCCGGAAGTTAAAAACTGCTAAAAATAGTAAATTGCCAGAAAATTGTTTTGAGCGAGTTGGAAAAGGTGGGTGGCCACCGATATCCACCTGGATCAATTAATGCACATCAAACAAACCATTTTATGAAGGTAAGGAAATAAGATCCCAATGCAAGAAAATAATTTTTCAATATTGTTTTCAAAAGAAAAGGCTTGAATTAAGTGAGTTGAACCACACCCACCACAACAATAGCCAATACATGGTGGAAAACAACAACGCATAAAAAATAACTTTCATCATCTCTCATTGTAACCATATTCCTTTGAGAAACAACAACAAAATGCCCCCATTTCTCTTGTTATTCTTTAACCTTCTGGCACTTTCCCAAGAGGATTTCTAGTGATCTCATCCACACTTTGCAACTGTGAGAATCATGATTATTCTTGAACCTACTGAGTATATACACAATACCATTGCACTTGCAATAAAACTTAGCATTTCCTTCTATAACCAGTGATCATGCAATTTTAGAGACATTGACATGTATTTGTTCTTGAGACTATATGAATTCTAACTCGTGCTAGGTTTCTCTATGTTCATTCAATGATTGATGCCAAATATTCAAGACACAATACTTAAAGTTCACAAATTTCAAAAGGATACTCTACAATATATGTACAAAGAAAAACACCTCAATAAAAACACATAACTTAAACTTTATTCTAGACTCTAGAAATAGAAATAGTCACAATGGAAATGATTATGCTAGATGCAATAAATTATTTCCAAAATAGATATTATGAACACAAATGATTGGATTAGATGCAATAAATTATTTCCACATTAAAAATAACATAATTCATTACATGGTCTTGTATGTATCCCTTGTATGTCATTTTTACATCATGGTTTAGTTGTTTGTATTATCTTAACATTCCATATTGCATGATACATATATGCAAAGAAAAGAACTTAAAAACAACAATAGAACTATGAAAAAAATAACATCCCATTGTAATGAAGTAGTATAACATAGAGACTACAAAAGAATAGGCCTTTGATTGCATTATTGACCTTAAAAGGGCATGTTGGCACAGGGGCACACCCAGGGTTCAACGCTTTAAAAACGCACCAAAAAAACCCTAAATACCGACCCTTTCGGCAACACCTGCGGAGCAGATGAAATCTCACCCGAGGTAGCGGCAGGGGGGGTTTCAGGACTCAAGTGTCTACAACCTTGCTGGGACATAGATCTGTGATCACAATACTTAACATAGAACTTAGACAATAACATTCATTAGTCTTTAACCCATTTATTCACATCGCATATTAAAACCCTAGTTACAGAACAACACAGTATTAACAAAGGTCTAAGCACATCTAACCATTCAACACATAGAATCAAAGTAGATCTAGCATTGATTCACATAATAAGCACTAAGAATTCATAGATCTATCTGTCATACATCAAGACTATTGCACTAAGAATAACATCAGGAACACATTGCACAAAGCACATCAACACGGGATATACGTGGTTAACCCCAGTGTGGGGATATGCCCACCAAGTCTTCTTCTTCTTTATTAGCTTTTTCCAATCTGCTTACATGCATAGAGCCACCAAGCCAACTCCACATAGGATAGGAGATCTGCACGCACCTCGCCAGATCCTCCTTCCCTGAGTTAGGTCACAGCACAAAGCCTCTTACAATAAATTGCACTTAACTCTACAAGTATTAGCACACAGTCTACACAAAGCCAACTAGATCCAATCTTTCTTGCACAAAGCCAACTAGATCTGCACTAAGATGATTCTACTTCTAGGTCTCGATGTAATCTTACATCGCCTGGCTACTTATTTATACGTTAGAAAAAGGGCATAAACATGGGTAAAATCCATGGGCCAACATCCCATACACATGAAATAAACCTTAAAATCCTAAAAAGCCCACAAAAAGGGCGAGATCCCACAATCGCTGCTTCACCTGGGCGCTTCGTCTTCGACCAACCTGTGGAAGTCCCAAAAATGGTCAAACATGACCAAGGTTCTCCCAAAACTTGGTCAAGGGCCAACATGCCCCCAACACTCACCTGTGACTTGTCTTGAGTCACTCTGATCTGGGCAATTCTTCTTTGAAGTCCTAGAGCTTGGCTTGAGCTGCCTCGACTTGCTGCTTCGCTAGGGCTTCTTGCTCGGTGAACTCCTGAATGAATTTCTCTGTGACAGGCCCTTCCATGATTTTTTCCACTATGGTGACCACTTGTTCCAGCTGTGCACATTGTCCCTCATTCTCTTCAAAAAGTGTGTAGGCTTCTTCTTGCACTGGCTGGAGTCTCTAGGTCACTTCCATGACTCTACTATGGATGGCATTGACCTACTGTTAAACTGCACGTTGCTTATGCGACCTTTTCATTTTTTCTACTGCTGAAAGAAACTTCAACTGCGCTTGCACTTTTGATGCTTGTTGCTTCACCTCTTGGAGTTGCAACTTCAATGTCCTCATTTATGGGTCTTCTGCAAGGCACTCATAGGTCTGTGCACTTTGGTTACTTAGTTTCTTGCATTCTAAAGCCAGTGCCTTGATTCTTTCGACTGTGCTCCTAGAATTTTCTTCCCTCTGGTCTCGCACTTCCCGTAGAGTGCTCAACACTGCTTGCAGTTCTAACTCTGCTACTCTTTTTTGAAGCTACTGAATGGCATCAGCAAGCTTCCCTACTTGGTTCTCAGTTGTTTCTTCTTCTATCTGTGCCAAGATTGGCACAGAGCGACGCACTCTATTTATTGCCTCTTTAACTCCAATTTTCTCTGCGAGCAACTAATATTTAGCTTTCTGGATCTGATCTTTGTCCACTTCAAACTTCGCCTAGAGGTCATCTTTCTCTTGCTGTGCAACCTGAAGTTGCTCTAAGGCTTCCTCTTTTGCTTGCTTCAAGGCCTCTATGGCCTTCTCCTTTTCCTCACCTACTCGTCGAAGGCGAGCCTCTGTAGCATATACTATTCTGCATATCTGGGCAGGCTCATCCCCCAATTCTATACCTTCTGATGATGACGGCGCAGTAGACACTACGTGGCTTGAATAGAGGGCTTGTTGTACCCCTTTCAGCTCCACCTCGATTCTGTCATACATTGTCTCTTGCTTCGCTTCATTTCGCTACAAAATATCCTCTGAAGTATCTGCTATAGATGCAATGATCAGGTCAATATCATCCACTATGAGCACAGTATGTGATTAAGGTTTATTGGCCAGTGACTTCTTATGTGCTGAGGGTTTCTTTGGAGAAACCTTCTTTTTCTTTGATGTCTCAGCCTCTATAAGGGGATCCTTTGGCGGTGTCACTTGGCCCTATTCCTACTTGTCTTCTTCCCCTTCCTCTTCTTGGTTTACTTCGTCACCTCCCCCTCCTCTAGGTGAATTAGGTGTAGTTTCCTCCGATGCGTTGTTTATCTCCTTTACTTCTTACTTTTTCTTCTTCTTCCTTGTGCTGCTTGGTCCATCATACTCTTCTCGGGTGACCATAGGACTTTCTATGAGGTCTGGGTTGGATAACTTTGCATCTCCAACTAGTACAAGGAACTCGGCAGACCATTCCTTAGTTATCTCCTCCATATCTTCCTCATTCAATTTATAATATGACTACAACTCCTCCTTGCTTTCATCCCCATGCGCAGTGATATATATGAAGTGGAAATTCACGTGGAACTTCATGAGTGACCTAAACCAATGGAGTGTATTCGGCGTCATCCAGGGGAAAGATTCAATGGCATGCATGAGCTTGAGGTAGTAGGTGTGGAAGACATCATTTGACCGCCACTACTTCTCCATATTGACTGAATACCATAAGGTGGTGAACCTTGTAGCCAGTGGTTCGGACGGCTCGACTTCAGGGAATGTTTCTCCCTATGGCATATCCAAAGAGACAAATTCTATTAAGATCAGAAACCAGCTAAAATGGAACTCGTAGACCTGGTCCTGCACTTCGTGGAAGTCCTTCTCCAACTTGTTGACAAGGTATCTCGCCCAGTTCATCTGCATCCCTTCAACACATTTTCTTGTGAGGTCAACGATGAACCCCATGACTTGCATTGGTCTGTTCTTACTGAAGATCTTGCCTACTATCAACTAACAAGCCAGGTGCACTACACCATATTGGATGGAGGCTACCTTGTAGCCCTGCTTCTCCTTCTCCACATCACCATAGTTTTCCTTTATTCATTGTGTCAGGGAGCGATCTGCAGCCTTCCCTAGGTAAAATTCCTGAGGGTCTGGTCCCTACATGCTCAATCTAGTGATCATGTGGATTAGCGTTGGATCCACAGTCACATGTCGATCTAGCCATAGATAACCTCCATGGAAGCACGACAAGAGGAGTTTAACGCATGCGTTAACCTCCTGATGTCAGCCGAAGTGGGGTATCTTCATGATGTTCAAGATAGTGGAACTTGTGATCTGCTTATTCCATGCCTGTGGGACTATCTTCAGCTTCCTCCCAGTGGTCTTTGTCAATTACTTATGTGGTGCGAGCATCACATAATTCTTCATGTCTCCCAGGTTAAATTCGTTGATCTTAAGATCAGGGTTCAATCCCATCTGCGATCCTACTGCGCGTATCCCCTTTGGGAGGTACGTCGTGATGAGGGTGTACTCGAAATCTCTTGGGACACCGTCACAACTAACCATGTGATCCAGAGTCAGGACGTAGTCGGGAAAGACCGACGGAATGAGCTTCGCATTCGCCAAGTCATCGCGGTGCTGGCTTCTTTTCTCTGTCGTTGTTCAGAATGACCCAGATAGATGTGTAGTTGATGGGGATGCTTGCAATCCTCTAGTCGATGAGGTCTGTACTCCTGTAGACATGACCTTCTCAGCCATAAGGTGTATCAAAATATCTTCTACGAATTTATCTACTACACTAAGGTCGCTCGACATGCACACTCATGATAAAATATCTCGGGTAGGCGACTGGACACTCAAGGTAAGTAAAACGAGTGGCGAGATCTCAAAAGCACAGTGCGACAGTAGTCATTTCTCTATTATCTCGAATATATCAGTTTGAAAATTTTTCCTCGATGCGACATTCGATGGGATAAATAGGAAGCATCGTAATGGACCTCTCCAACGGGAAGGAATTCCTCAATCAATATGATTCCATCCGTTGTGGTGCAGTCCCAATGGTCCAATGGCGATATTTCTAGAAATAACTATTTTTCTAACTATTCAGGAGCATCGTTCTAATAGTCGGGACACCTCCAACGGTCATATCACTTCACTGTGGCGAAGTGTCATTCTGCGTTGTTCTGCTATTCCGACGAGGTTCAAGTTCTGCAAGCCTTCTTTCTGCGAAGTCTTTTCTAAACTTCTTGCAATTTTTCTAACTTTGCTTTCTTCTTACTGAGATTTATGGCCTTCTTTCATGTGATATAAGCCTCTGGATTCCTCTTTCTATTTCTATTCTTATCTTCTCTTAGCATAGTAACTTCGCACTGTTGAGGGTCTTTCAAAGGGTTCGAGGGTAATACTTTTTCTCTTACTGTTTCTGAGGTAGGTGCACTTCTCTCCTGCATGGATAGGTTCTTTAAGCCTTCTTGAGCTCTTTCAACCTCGACATATAATTCTCTAGCCCTCATTTGTTTTGACTTGTCCTCTTGTTCTTCTATTAAGCATGTTATTCTCCTAGCCATGAAATCCCTTAATTCTTGCATTTTCTATTTTGTGGCTTCCTCTTTTTCTTTCCTTCGGATCTGATCTTTCTCAATCCAGGGTTTTCCTAACATAAGTGCAAAAGGATTTTTATTCTCAACAAACTTAATGACCTCAAATTCTTCTGCATTCGATGCTCCATGGGTTATTATAGGTACATGAGTAAGTCTTCCACATAGGGTTATCATATTTCCTTTAAACAATCCTATCCTTCCCAATGAAGGAATCATATCTAGATTTCCCAAAATTTCCCAAGTGCTTTCTGGCATAATATTCACCTGTGTTTCCTCATCCAGAACACAGTCTGTATTGAAGTCTCCTATTCTTGTTTCTAAGAATTCCTTCTCTTTTAAGATCTCTGGTAAATTGATGTCTCTGTGATCATTCAGGGTTTCTCTCATGTGCAATAATATAGTCTCTAATTCTTTCTGATTCTCTAACATATCCTTAGTTTCTTGACCTTCCTCATGGTTTTCTTGTATCAGGTTCATCTTATCAACTTTAGCAATCATTCTAGGAAAATCCAAAACCTCATGACCAACAGATTTACAACAAAGACAAATAGGACCTATACCAGGGCATTCCTTAGCAATATGTCCCGGTCTTCTACAATTATAACATAGTGTCACTCCTCTCTTTCCTTTGAACGATCCCCAACCTTTCCTGTACTGCGCACTGGGATCACAGTGCTAGACCTGCAAAAAATTCTTTCTAGGATCCGACATCCACTTGTTAGTCCAAAAATTATTTCTATGCATAGGAATAACATATCTTTCATTAGCTTTATCAAATTGATTCATATCAAATGTTCTTTCTTCTAGATGTGCCCTAGTTTTGAGACTAGGACAAAATCTATCAAACATACCTAAATTCATACTTTCGAAACAAAAATTTCCACTTATCTTACCTTTACCAGAGCAAAAAGCTTTAAGATCTTAACTCTTTTCTTCATATCTGGTTCCCTTCTTAGCACATAGCTTCACAAGTCAATAGAATACTGCGCACTACAGTAACAGATCTACGCACATAGGTTTCTATTTTCCTCAGTTCGTAGCAATCACAGTTTCAGGTCCCGGAAATGGAACCATTTGTTGGAATAGGGGCAAACCCAGGGTTCAATGCTTCAACAACGCACCAAAAAAACCCTAACTATCGTCCCTTTCAGCAACACCTACGAAGAATATGAAGTCTCACCCGAGGTAGAGGCAGGGGGGGTTGCAGGACTCAAGTGTCTACAACCTTGCTGGGACACAGATCTGTGATCACAATGCTTAACATAACACTTAGCCAATAACATTCATTAGTCTTTAACCCCTTTATTCACATCGTAGATTAAAACCCTAGTTACAGAACAATGTAGTATTAAACAAGGTATAATCACATCTAACCATTCAGCACATAGCATCGAAGCAGATTTAGCATTCATTCACATAATAAGCACTAAGTATTCGTAGATCTATCTGTCATACATCAAGAATATTGCATTAAGCATAAAATCAGGAACACATTACACAAAGCACATCAACACATGATATACTTGGTTCACCCCAATGTGGGGCTATGTCCACCAACTCTTCTTCTTTTTTATTAGCTTCTTCCAATCTGCTTACATGCACAGAGCCACCAAGCCAACTCTGCATAGGACAGGAGATCTGCACACACCTTGCCAGATCCTCCTTCCCTGAGTTAGGTCACAACACAAATCCTCTTACAATCACTTTCACTTAACTCTGCAAGTCTTAACACACAGTCTGCACAAATCCAACTAGATCCAATCTTTCTTGCACAAAGCCAACTAGATCTACACTAAGACGATTCTACTTCTAGGTCTCGACGTACTCTTACATTTCCTGGATACTTATTTATACATTACAAAAAGGGCCTAAACATGGGTAAAACCCATGGGATGACATCCCATACCCGTTACATAAACCCTAAAAGCCCAAAAAAACCGCAAAAAGGGCGAGATCCCACAATCTCTACTTTGCCTGAGCGCTCCATCTTCGACTAGCCTGTCGAAGTCCCAAAAATGGTCAAACACGACCAAGGTTCTCCCAAAACTTAGTCAAGGGACAACATAACACCATATGAAAAATATATATGTTATCCCTCGTTCCATTCATCTTTCAACCTAACATAAAATAATTCCAAATTGGTCATTCTAGTAGCATGACAAAACTAATAGGGAAATGTTTTCAAATACTTTCAAAAATAATAATAGCAAATAAAGGACAAAAAAACTTGTAAAAGGTATAAACATCTTCAATATAATACTATTTCCAATTGGGTGGTGAAGACTATTCAATTTCATTAGAGGCACAAATAAGCACTTGGGGCATGAGTGTTTGGACAAAAGAGTATCTGATATGAAAAATGGCATAGATATTCCACCTGAATAGTTCATCACAATAGATCTTATAATATTCTAAAATATAAGACTATGCCAACTAAGTTTCCTTAGATCCTAGATTAACTAATTGTAACATCTTGCTCTTGCGCACACATGATTTGACTTATCCTTGAGGACACTTACGTGCAAATGATCTGGTTCATTATATGATTGTTTGTGTCGCTTATGGATTATGATGATGATGTTGTGGATATGATGAGATGTTATTTGATTATATATGTATCGACAAGTGTTATTGACGGGTTTCTCCTGAGTGTGCAGGACACTTGACAGATTGGGGATGTTGATGGCATTGGTGGACCTCCTTGGACTCCGGATCGAGTCGGGAAGTGGATTGTATATGGTTTGGGTATTTTTGTTTATGCATATGTGACATATGGTTGGGTATATCATGATGATTTTTATGGATCGATGACATGTTTCGTTGATGGATACAGGCTGACGATTGCTTTCTGATCAGACTCACATTAGCAGTAAAGAGGTCATGCACGACAACCAGAGTTATTAAGGGAGAGGTGTGGCAACAACCCTACCACAGCCTACTAGCACTCCCACTGTGGCTTGAATTGTAGGTTAACGCTTATCTAGTTCGAGAGACCCACGATGCCATGAGGGCGGACTGAGACAATCACTCACAAAGATTCTAAGGGGCATGTAATAAGGTAGGGTCCTTATTCCTTAGAGTCCCTTAGTCTCCTACAAGGTCGCCTAATGGAGTATTGACTCCAAAGGTTGCACGTCTACCAAAATCAGTCAAAAGGCGAGTGGCACCCTTAGAGAATGTAGTGCATATTGAAGGGAACGTTGCATAAATGAAACATGAATAAAAGGCAAGTGGCATCCTTGGAGCACGTAGTGTGTCTTCAAGGGCACATCACGATTTTTAACATCGGTGAATCAATGAACCTAGGTAAATAGAAAACAATATCTTATTTTGATGTGGTCAGCCTTAAAATAGAAATGTTGTATGAGTAAATGTTTTTAATTATAATTTCCCTAAAAAAAATAAAAAATTCTAAGCCTAGTTGAAATTAAATCCTAGCTCTAATTAGGGTAAGAGGACCAAAAACTAATTAATCAATTAATAAAAGGGGGGATGAATAAAAATCAAATTTAGAATTTAAAGGAGAAATAAATTATCAAAAAAATGAATTACTGATATGTGCAAAGACGTGCTAATTTGGAACTTAGACAGAAAAGGGGAAATTAAATGCAAAGGGATGTTGAACTTAGAAAGGGATTTGGTCTAGAGAACTTTCCTAAATAAAACTCAACTAAGATTTAAGAAAGGTGTCAATCATTAAAGGAAATTGAGGGAATAAAGGGACAATAAGGAGCGTTTTTAGGAATGCTTTTAGGTGGGTGAGGGAAATTGGAAAATTAAATTAATTAATTAAATGAATTTTTGGTGCAACTAAGGGATCGGGTGACAAGTGTACAGGGGAGAGTATTTCCTAATAAATTTTTAATAAAAATAATCTAACGTGCATTTAGAAAATGGTCACTATGAGAAGTCTATAAAAAAAATGGCATAGAAGGATAATGGATCACTACTGGTATGCGTAATGTTATGTTGCCAGAATTTTTCTTGACTGGTTTTTCTTGTGGGAGTTGGGATACCTAGCTCGAATTGAGAGTGGTAGCTCGACCTTGCGAGGCGAGCTGGGAGATATCTTTTCTTTGTTTTGTGTGTGTGGCCCCTTTGCAGCTCAGGGGGAAGAAGAGTACCCATTTATGTCTGGGATCAATCGTTGGTATGTTGTCATAATTTTAATAATTTTCCTCCAAATGGGTTAATGTCTCTGGTCAATTTTCTTCCAAGAATTTGTCACCGAATATTAATTAGAGCCATCGTTTGCCTTTTAACAAGCGCAAAAAAAAACAAAAGCAATGTTGTCGATTGGGGTCTGCCATATGCTAGGAGATACAATGTTTGATTTTTATTGCCACCTGGTAAAAGACTATGCCGCTACCAGACTGATGATTTCCCACCAGAGAGATTATAGCGGCCAAGATTTCGAAAAATCAGAATACTACCATTGTTAAGTCTCTGTCGAGGCTAGAATGGTTGTTGCTTCTATCTACTCATCCCTTAGAGCTCGACGTGATAGAAGATCGCCATAGGTTCTATTCTTAGGGTTTTCCCTTTCTTTTCTCTCTGCGTGGTGCCATATAATTCGTTCTGCGACTAGGAAAATTTGAATTCGAAAATTTAGTTTTTGTTCTAATTAGATTCTTTAATTGCTCCCTCGGATTTCAGTAATGGCATTTAATTAGCTATGTTGAGATATGGTCGATTAAAATGTATCGGGCCCCAACTATTAAAATGTTATTCATGTTTTATTCATATTTAATAATTATGGAATAGAAATTGAAAATGATAAATTAGTATTCTTATTTTATTCAATTGTACTATGTGATTATGGTCTTGCATCCTTCAACAACTTGGTGAATGTATTTTACCTTATTCAATTTTAATGTGATGTGGTCTTGGTCAATCCACCCTTATCACATACTTTAGATGGTCCTTGACTATTGATACAAATAATACCTAACAAGAATAGATTGTTGAATAAATATTGTTGACCAAGTGCAATTTTGTTTAGCGAATAATTAAAGTTGTTGTGCCACAAATAATGGATAGTGTCTCTTGCGCATTGATTTTGTAGTGTCGATGAGTGATATAGTTATTAGATTGAATGTGCACACTGATTTAAATGGTTGGCAGTATTGCGCCTGAGTTTATTATGATGTACGTTGAATTTATGTTTAGTTTTCCTTGTGCCATACATACTGGATGATGAGATTAATTAGAAATTAGTTACTAATGTGTCTTTAATATTATTGAAGTAAGATTGATTCTCAATGGTATTCTCTTGCGCCTTGTGAATTTTAAACGAAGTCTCTTGCGTCTTGAATCATAGATGTGTAAATGATGGTTTATTGAATAGAATGCTCACGCGCAGTTCAATGGTATGATGTATGGCTAGTCAAGGATTTAGACTCCATGCGCACATTGAATTATAATGTACTGTATGGTTTTAGATGGTAGTCCCTTTGCACGAGATGAAAATTTTATTATACGGATGATGGCATGTGTGTTTGGGGTTTGATCCTTGAATTTAACTGATATTGCTTTTGCACCTTGGATTTAATATGGTCTTGATGTGTTGTTTGATTGTTTACTCATGCACCATTTTTAATTGCGGTTCAAGATTGATGGATTGATAAATTTACTTATCGTTGTTGTTGTTGATTTCGCTAGTTTCTTGGGATTGATTGTGTTAGAGGGATGTAGACACCTCCTTTTTCCTCAGAATAGTCGCCATCCCTAAGAACTTAAATGGTTAAAATCAATTGGAACCTGGGCTTGAGCGTTGCTTATGTGTCCTGGAGGTCCTAACCTTGCAGGGTAGGTTGGGCTGGTAGTATATTGTGTGATTCTTGTGATTATCTTTATGATCCTTATGATTCATTATGTTATCTTATGTTATCCTAGTGTTATTTGATGATTGTCCTTATGAGACGTGTTGAGCATTTAAGATTCGTGTTGTTATGCATCATTATTAATTATAGAATGAAATGATGTTGGGTTGTTGTTAATTATTGTGTTAATACATCGATATGTGTGTCGTGGTTCATGGTGATGATGCATCGGCATTGTGTCGTATTTGATTATAAATGTATTGATTTTGTTTCGTTAATATATTTGAATGATGTGTTGATGATGTTTCCTTTAAGTATGATGTTTATTTTTCTAACGCAAAGGAAAAAAAAATTGTTTGTTATATGATGCTTATGGTCGTAACAGCGAGGTAGTTACACTAATTACTAGATTTGCTTGAATTTATGAAAAGACAGAATTCAAAAATGAAATAAATGAGCAAACGAACACACCATCCACACACAAATGAACATATGATATATCCTGAGAAACCCAATATGGGAGAAAACCCAACTAGGAGGTGAGGCATGTGCTCTACTCTCCTTTCTTCAGTTATGGAAATGAAAACACAAAGAAAGAGGCACTCACTATGGAGTGGCCTTTGACACTGTGGCCTACATGGATGCTACAAAATCCATTTTATCCTATGTTATTCTCTCAAAATACCACTCCTAGCTACTCAGCTCAACTATGGAACAAGTATAATGCTAAAGAATGAAACCCTTTCTCCTCCTAGTGGCCTAGAATTTAACATAGCCTGATAGTAGCATAGGGTTAGGGTTTTCGCATCTCCAACCCTCAATTAGTGATAAGGTTTGGAACTTATAGAATATTATTGAAATCCTACACATCGATAACCCGATATGTGTGTGGAATGGGGGATGACATGGCATCCACTCATAGCATGTTGGTCAACAAGGTAGGTCAACTTGCAGGAGGCATAATTTTCACATACAAGCTCTGATTAAGGTGATTTTTCACCATTGAAAAGGTTTCGGTGTGTATATCAACATCAAGGGTGTGCACACAAGTTATAGACATTGTAACCCCTAAAAATTCCATTTAATTTGTCAAAATGGCTCTGGAAGGTTTCAGACCCCAATTTTCTAAATTGGGACCTATCACTAAAATGGCCCTGCAAGCCGATTCCTCCAAATTTTTCTACCTAGAAAGTACCAAGATAGATGAAAAATTATATGGTGATCCAATCTGGATCAATATACCTTATTGCAACATCTTTGTTGAACCATTTGTATTACATAAATAATTTATGGTTGTTTAAACAACAAAGTAAGCATGATATGACCCTTAATAGTACAAACATGACAAGTGTGCAATGACTACAGGTCGAATAAAGTAATTTTTGGATTGAATCTTTTAGCCAGAATATAATTTATTGGAATATGAATACAAATAGAACAAATATATCCCTTCAACAAGAAATTTAGATACATACAATCTTGTAAGGGAGAAATAAGTCTCATGTTTTCATATTCCATTTGTCAAATAAACATTCTATATAATGATATCCACACATAGTTATTATGAAACGATGAGCCTAAAAATTTACACACATGTTTGGTTTGATGATATAATTACATAGGTCAATATATTTAAATTGAAAGAAACCCTCAACCAGAGATAAGCTACCTTGTTTTTTTTAATGATGCCTAAAATCTAGGGATATGTCACTTGGGATTTTTGGTAACATTGAAATATAGGGATGTGCTACTTAGACATTTCAAGTAATATTGCAATGAAGAAGGAATGACATTAAGGATCCAAAAACACACAAAGGTCACAGGAACAATCACAATCACTAAAAATCACTCTCTATCAATACTTAACATTAGCATGCCCACCCATGATTGACCCTTCTCATAAAAACTCATGAGAAAATTGATCATCCTCCCTAGTACCATCTAGATAATATTTAATTTTCTCTTTCCTTGGGCTGAAAAATACCCCTATATTACCCATTTTATGAAATGCCCTATTATGTGCTATGTTTACATGGTTATCTCTATTCTTAGGATCCTTCCCATTGTTGAACTCCATTCTTGTACAAGGTCTTGTAATTTCCTATTTCCTACCAACAAATCAAATTAAACAAGATATAAAATAAGAAAATAACACTCCTTAATCATTGTTGGCATCAGGTCTTTGTTCACTAGGGGTTTAAAGACCCAGTGTTCATGAAGATTTACCAACAAAACACCAAGGTGTCGGTATATTCAATCCTCAATCAACGATCGAAGAAGGTCTCACCTGAGATGCCATGAGAATCAAAAATACCATTAGTCTTGTGATGGATGAGAAGGGACAACACATACATGAAAACCTCTCAGGAATAATTAACCCACTCATTCATTCATAGCTAAGTAACAAATTTCTATGCATAAGAAAGTAAACATATATACATGCAATCTATGACACAGGAGAATGCATAGAGGAATAACTTCATATTTCATTCATAAACTTCCAAGTCATTTAGATATAAAATCATAACAATAAATATGTTCCATGCACTCTACGCTCTTTCTTTCATACACAATTTCTAGCTCTATTACAAACTCATGAAAGAACTAGGACAAAAATGGACATGGAACTCTCTCCTACTATTCCAGTCTACTCTATGTTTCAATCATGAACTCTCTCTCTCTCTCTTTGTAACCTACCCTCCCCTTAGGTTCTCTTAAAGAGGTGGGGTTTCAAATTTTTACTTTTCCTTAACCATATCGAAGACTCTTTTCGAGGGCACCATAATCTTCTACTCATGTAGAGATTTCCAATGACTATAACCATTATCATATCAAATATTTAGATCAAAATTTATGGCCTCCTTAAGTTCAGACCTTATTTCCAAAACCCTCTCATGCCCACATGGCACCCACGTGGCATCCACATGGTCCAACTGGAACATACATGGCTAGTATCATGGTTAATGACACAACACCCACATGGTAGTTTACCCATCCAGGCCATCGTCATATCATCCCTTAGCTCCTCTGTACTCAACGCCACTTGACTTACATTCGGTCGATACCCGACATGTCGATATCGTCCTACTAAGTATTGGCCCATTCCGACACCACCACATCACTTGACTTACCTTCTTCCAATATCCAATATGTCGATATTGGCCTATCGAGTATCCTCCCATTTTCACACCACACCATCACAAAATCTAAATAAGCGATATGTCGGTAGTCTAGTTGGCACCTTGGACAGATGGCCCAATTTGGACCTGCCATCTAGCTTGACACATGGTACATGTAGACCCACACCCTTCACGCCTAATAATATTATTAGGTTAATTAATCATTATATTATAATCTCATGCCTTAGTTTTCTATTTATTAAATCCACATTAATGTCAATTAATCCTCATTAATTTAATACCCCACGTAATAAAAAAATTTCTTAGTCTAATTTATCGGACCAGTAAATACTGAGGGTTTAATTTACCCCAGTTCTATTTCTTTCCAAACATGTTTTTCTATCATTTTGCAAGCCCCGGTATTTTGGCGGGAAATTAATAATAATATTTTAATTAATTAACATTAACATTATCATGCCCACTCATGATTGACCCTTATCATAAAAACTCATGAGAAAATTGATCATCCTCCCTAGTGCCATCTAGATAGTATTTAATTTGCTCTTTCCTTGGGCTGAAAAATACCCCTATATTACCCATTTTATGAAATGCCCTATTATGTGCTATGTTTACACGATTATCTCTATTCTTAGGATCCTTCCCATTGTTGAACTCCATTCTTGTACAGGGTCTTGTAATTTCCTATTTCCTACCAACAAATCAAATTAAACAAGATATAAAATGAGAAAAGAACACTCCTTAATCATTGTTGGCATCATGTCTTTATTCACTGGGGGTTCAAAGACCCAGGGTTCATCAAGATTTACCAACAAAACCCCAAGGTGTCGATATATTCAATCTTCAGTCAAGGATCAAAGAAGGTCTCACCTGAGATGCCATGAGAATCACAAAGACCATTAGTCTTGTGACGGATGCGAAGGGACAACACATACAGGAAAACCTCTCGGGAATAATTAACCCACTCATTCATTCATAGCTAAGTAACAAATTTATATGCATAAGAAAGTAAACATATATACATGCAATCCATGACATAGAGAATGCATAGAGGAATAACTTCATATTTCATTCATAAACTTCCAAGTCATTTAGATATAAAATCATAACAATAGATATGTTCCATGCACTCTAGTATCTTTCTTTCATACACAATTTCTAGCTCTATTATAAACTCATGAAAGAAATAGGACAAAAATGGACATGGAACTCTCTCCTACTATTCCAGTCTACTCTATGTTGCAATCAAGAACTCTCTCTCTTTCTCTTTGTAACCTACATGCCCCTTAGGTTCTCTTAAAGAGGTGAGGTTTCAAATTTTTACTTATCCTTAACCATGTCGAAGCCTCTTTTCTAGGGCACCATAATCTTCTACTCATCAAGAGATTTTCAATGACTATAACCATGCTCATATCAAAGCTTTAGATCAAAATTTATGGCCTCCTAAAGTTCAGACCTTATTTCCAAAACCCTCTCATGCCCACATGGCAACCACATGGCATCCACATGGTCCAACTGGAACATACATGGCTAGTATCATGGCTAATGACACAACGCCCATGTGGTAGTTTACCCATCCAGGCCATTGTTCTATCATCCCTTAGCTCCTCTGCACTTAACGCCACTTGAATTACATTCGGTCGATACCCGACATGTCGATATCATCCTACTAAGTATTGGCCCATCTTGACACCACCGCATCACTTGACTTACCTTCTGCCAATATCCAATATGTTGATATTATCCTATCAGGTATCCTCCCATTTTCACACCACACCATCACAAACTCTCAATAAGCGATATGTCGGTAGTCTAGTTGGCACCTTGGACACATGGCCCAATTTGGACCTGCCATCTAGCTTGACACATGGTACATGTAGACCCACACCCTTCACGCCTAATAATATTATTAGGTTAATTAATCATTATATTATATTCTTGTGCCTTAGTATTATATTTATTAAATCCACATTAATGTTAATTAATCCTCATTAATTTAATACCCCATGTAATAAAAAAAATTCTTAGTCTAATTTATCAGACCAGTAAATACTGAGGGTTTACTTTACCCCGGTTATATTGCTTTCCAAACATGTTTTTTTGTCATTTTGCAAGCCTCAGTATTTCGGTGGGAAATTAATATTAATATTCTAATTAATTAAGCATTGGGGATTTATTAAATTAATTTACATTATTCTTATACTGGCCCTCGAGTATCTCATGTAACAAACACGCCTTCATATTTCAATATATTGGTGCTCGATAGCCCGGTGGGTTTGGTACTATTATAATATATTGGCCCCGATGTATACCACTCCCTCTGTATACCTTATATATATATATATATATATATATATATATATATATATATATATATATATATATATATATATCACCCGGTACCCTCTCCATCTTTGATTTCTGATAACCTGATGGGGTCTTAATATTTATTATATTAACATGATATTATATTGGCCATGTCGACCCCCAAGTCCATCACTCACCAACTACACATTCCTTCTCCATTCTCCTAGTGCGTGATAACTTGGTGGTGGCAAGCGTCCAATATTATTATAATAATATTATGTTTTATTGATCATGTCGTCCCTCGGGTCCATCACTCATCATCTACGCATTCCTTTTCCATTCTCCCGGTATGCAATATCCCGGTGGAAGTTTTAATATTTTTAAAATGTTGAAAATAAAGGAAAATATGCCCGAGCATAAGTAAGACGAAATGCACTATCTGGGTTCACTCCAAAGCTACAAAGTTAACCTCAGACCAAATTCAATAGATGGGTAACTTAGCAAGTTTAGTTCTTTGCCCACAAAGGAAAATTTATGAGCTTCTCCCCTTCTTTTAAACATGATAAAATTATATGGTTTATAATATAAGGCTTCCTCCCCTTAATATTCAAACAATTAAGACAATAAATGGTAATTTTTGGAAAAATTGCCAGGAGTTACCACCCTCCTTTCATCAATCAAATTTCACTCATAAAACAAATTAAAAAATATATAAATGCATGTATTTATTTATTTGAGTTTATTTCTATAAAATTAAATCTCTTGGAGGTAAAACGTTTTACAGTAAAAGTTCTGTTTTTACCAGAACTTACTGCCCACCTATTTTCAAGCAAATCTTTACTACTATTTATGGAGGAGACACTATTTTAGGTATTTACTTTTGGACATGATTTTACTGAGTAAATCTAGGTAAGAATTATATTCCTACCATGTCTTAATAAGACATAAATTAAATACAAAACACATATTATTCCTATTTTCATTTTATTTTACAAATTATTCATGTTAAAATATTGTATCCTCTTAACTAAATAGCCTAGAAATATGAGACGAAAGTTAAGATCAATATTTCATTCCAAAACTCCCCCTTTTCAAACTTTTCATGCTAGCTGGAAGTTAAAGGCTTTTACCCATGCCGCCATAGATTATTTAGCATTCAACTAAGGCTTCCAAGAAGGCCCTAAGGCTTGATCTTTAACTACAAACAAGTAACTTCCTAGAATTTATATAAAACTTCAATAATATAGGGAGCAACACTCATTTAATAAGAATTATACATTTTTATATTCATATGTTCTGCAAATACTTTAACAACTTAGTCTTCACTACTAACACATGACATGTATTGATACAAACGGGCTATAACCACCCAAATAACACTCATTTCTCACTTAGAGTTTAAAATAATTACTTACAGTAGTCTTTTAAAAATAGGGACAACCAAAAGGAAACCAACATAATATATTTTCCAAGGCTTATTTCAGATTTTACAATCAGCCAAGCACTTGGAGTAGCAATTTCACTACTAGAACAGAATATCCTATTCTTAATAAATCCAAAACATCACTTCCATAGTATTAGGAAACTTATCAAGGCATATGTAAAATACCGAAACACTTATCTAAGAATTTAAGTTAAATTGGAAATTGTCGATGAGTTAGCCTCTTTCCACCCAATCATAGGCACAATTGTTTTTTTTCTATCCTTGCAACTAGCCACCCCCTAGCCAAAAGATGATGCCATAAGGGAAAATTTATCACTCAATAACAAAGGTAAAAAGATGAGGGCCACTCTCCTTCACCAACATAAATTAGAAAGATATATCCCCAATCCCATCAAACAAGGTGGCCTTCTCTTGACTCAAGGAATCACAACAGTTAGCTTTACACAGATAAACACCCAGAATTAGCAACCCCATTTATCATATTGATTCAAAGTCTCTTACTCACCATTTCTAACTCAAAATCACACCATATTTTGTCTTAGTTTTCTTTGATGATAATATCATCTATAGTAAAACATGGACAACCCATCTTTCCCATGTGGATAAAGTTCTCCATCTACTCTCTCAACACCAACTTTTCCTCAAACAATCTAAATGTTCCTTTGGAGCCTTGGAAATGGAGTACTTGGGTCATATTGTCGGAAAGGATGGTGTAAGGGTGGATCCTAAGAAAATTGAAGCTATGAAGGATTTGCCTCACCCCAAAACTCTCAAGAGATTGCATGGTTTTCTGGATTTGACAGGCTATTATTGCAAGTTTGTTCAAAATTATGGTGAAATCGCAACACCTCTCAATTCTCTCATTAAAAAGAATGCTTTCACATGGAATCTAGTAGATGATCAATCCTTCCATGCCTTGAAAGAGGCTATGTCCACAACTCTTGTACTGGCCCTTCTTGAATTCAAGAATACTTTTTTCCTAGAATGTGATGCTTTTGGGAAAGGAATTGGAGCAGTCCTCATGCAAGATGGTTGGCCTTTGGCCTTCACTAGAAAACAAATTTCAAAATTACATTTGGACCAATCCATATATGAGAAGGAAATTGGCTATTCTGCATGTCATGGATCTATGGTGTCCTTATCTATTGGGGCAATGCTTCGAAATTAAAACAGACCATCAAAGCCTCAAGTATTTTCTAGAATAACGAATTTCATCCCTAAAGCAACAAAAATGGGTGACTAAGATCTTTGGGTATGATTATGAGATCAATCACAAGAAGGGAAAATAAAATGTGGTTTCTAACGCTCTTTCCAAGAAGTATGAAGAAGAAAGGTCCCTCTTTTCTCTCTCCTTCATTGTACCAACTTGTCTCAAATATGTTCCCTAGGAATGGCTGCAAGACCCAAAAATTTCTTGCTTGATCCAACGATTGCAAGACAATTCTCTAGCTTCTTCAGGGTACTCTTATTTAAGCAAGCAATCACAACTTAAATCTACGATGCTTTCTAAGCTTTATGCTTCCCCCATTGCTAGGAATTTGGGGTTTAACAAAACCTATGAAAGGCTCTGTTGAGCACTCAACACACCGTAAAAGTTTTGTGAAAATTTTCTCTTTTGGGTACCACTTTGTTTTTTGTTTCTCTCTTTCTAAATTGAGTCAGTCGTGTGGGGATCAATAAGTTTTATGTTCCTTTGTTTTATCATCGATCACATTCGGATTGGTTTGGATTTTTTGAATAGACTGACTTCTCTTCTAAAAATTAGACTTGTTTTTTTTTTAACTAAGTATACACGGATAAAATTTTGAGTTGTGCACCTATTATCAACATTGGCGCGATCTGCGCAGTAAAATCGACCATACGACAATGAAAAGTGTTGATCATCGATTGTCAATGTATCGTCGGCATCAGGAAAGTACAAAAAGGAAAATTTTAACATCGACACACCTAACGAACCTTTGATCATCGATCATCAATACATTTGAGGTCGGCGATATCCAAAGAAAACCTTAAACTCTGGCAATTTTTACTTCGACACAATGTTGAGCACCGATCACTGGTCAGTAATACATTTTTGGCATCAGTAAACTCTGAGGGATGAAATAACGAAGTAATAAACATAGAGACTCATTGATCGTCGATCCTTGACATGTCATCGGCATAGGTAGGATAGGTTGAGGTTCCTAGAGTCGTGTCTAAAGAAAATCCCCGATTCTAAATAAACTTTTAACAGAGGAGTGAAAATCAAACTCCATGTGTCATGATCACCCTTCCAGATCAGCATTTCCACATCATCATTGTACTAAAGTCTGGGTCAGCATCGAAGCTTTCACTAAAAGAGGTATTAACGAACGTTTTCTTAGAAAATCGTCGACACTGATCCACTTGTTTAAACCAATGGACTGATAGGACATCAACGGTAGGATGGGACATATTCGGTGAAAAATAAGATCAGATTTTGTTATTTAATAGGCCAATCAATGCGTTGATTAACACACATTACTAAGCTGTGTTCCGACCAAATAATAGGAGTTTGAAAATGTCGATGAACTACATAGTACCCCACTCCTGTGCCTCCAGCCTGCAATTGCATTTAATCTCGAGAATGATTCAGATCTTGGTGATGGATTGTGAAGACCACATTTACATACTGAATTCAAGAACTAACATGAAAAGGTAAGTATGCTCCATGTTTAAACTATAAAGACAAATTTGAACGCAGCATTCAGTACCCAAGTCTTCCATTTTTGGAGTAGTTGAAGGAGCGAGAAAGCGTTTGAAGAGCTCACAATTGATTTTTAGAATTATAAACCAAGTTAATCTTGTGTGAAGGAGAGGTATGAACTGTCTTTATCATTTCGATAGTTGCAATTGTTTATTTTTCAGTATCATTTCTGCAAGTCGGTATCTCATTCTGTTCTTTGTGCAGGAAAATGCCTCCAAGGAAGCCAACGACCAAGAGCTCGCAGAGAGAACCAAAACTAAAAGAAGTGGAGGTCAGTGAAGGATCTTCGCCTGGTGTTGCTAGACAACTCGATTTTTCCACTAAAGTGGATCCAGTCATCCAAACATATACCAAAAAGGCGTTGGCCCAGCCTCCTGCATTCGGCGACACAGAGGCAAGTACTGGATCGAGAGAGGTTCTCCCACAATGGGGATATTTTTTTAATATAATCAGCCAGGAAGATTACCCTGAGTTTATACCACACATTGACCCAGATGTTAGAATTCTTGACGACCAAGTATTCCCGAAAATTCGGCGATCCTTCCTGCACATGGTAGCTCGCCGAACCCTGGTCTTGCCTTGCATTGAATCTCTGGGGTGGATAATCGACCACACAGATGAGACAAAATTTGTGGTACATGATCACAATGGCGGATGTGTTGGGATTTTTCTCCCAATAGAGGTCCATAAATACTACAAAATCAGAGACCTGGAGGAAAGGTTAAATACCAATTTTGTGGTAAAATTCTATGAGTTCCATGACACCAGTAGGTTGATGGCCTCATGGTGGAAAGTGTTGGTTAAGGTTGGTTGTTTTTGATGTCAACCCTTGAAGAAAGCCTCATAGCACAAAGGTTTAGGTAATGGACCCAATAGTGTTTGATGTAAATATGACTCATTATTGTTTTTTCATGGTTGATAATAAGTAAATATGGATGAACTCCAAAGTGGTCCCCTTATGGTGAAAGCCCTCACGAGAAGATGCTTTGTGGAGTAAGATTACCCATGCTTAATTGTGGAATAATGAGATGAAGGAAAGTGAATTTTTCAGGGAAAATATCCTATATGGATAGTGCTTGTCATGTCATTTCCGGTGGTAGGTGGAACATCACATAATTCCTCATGGTTAGAGAGTTATGGCCATGAGAAGTTGGAGACCCCAGGTTTGGGTAATGGACCCAAGTTTGTTTGATGTGAAACGGTATGAGTTATGATATATTTTCCGATAATACTATTCTATATAGATAGTACATGTCATGCCATTTCTTGTGGTATGTAGAACGTCACATAACTCCTCACGGATTGAGAGTTATGGCCTTACGAAGTTGGAGGACCCTCATATGTCATCTAGAAGTCCCAAAAGGTCAAAGTAGTCAAAGTGGTTTAAGAGATTTTACAAGGTAAATAATAAAGTGAAGTGATGAGTGTATTATAATTCAAAGTGAATACAAAATAAATTATTTCAATAATAAATTTAATGAATAAATTAGAAGTGGACCCAACCCTAAAATAAGGAAAGTGGGGCCAAGTGACCTAGAAGATGTTTTTAAGGAAGCTACTTGGAGAGTATAAATAAGAGGCAAGGCTCTCTCATTTGAAACACACTTGAGAATATTGAATATCTATATGTGTCTAAGGTAACCAAGGATATCAAAACCGGAATTCTGAGTGAAGGTGAAGAAAAGAAGGCTGAAATGCAAGGAAGGATAAATTCTTTTGATGGTGCTTTCTAAGGTATGTTATTTACAGGTCATCTCACCATTTTCGCTATAACTTTTTTTCTATAATGATTCAGACCGTGAAATTTCTATGAAAGTGAGAAAACATATCCAAGTATCTGTGGTAAAAAATTCAGCTTTTGGTTCATTGTATTTTGGGAGTTACACTCCGTGGAAAATAGGGTTTGTGGCCAGTCCTGAAACTAGTCAAAATCAGGTGTTTTGGGTAAAAATGTCATAACTTCTTCATAACAGATCCAAATTCAATGAGACAAAAAAAATGTGTTAGGGTAAAGTCTGTAGTATTATTTTTTATAGTTTCAGATCAATTCATCAAATATTTTTTGTGGGGCACGCTCTACAAGGTCTCTCTCTAGAATAAGCCAGAATTCAGCAAGGTATGCCATTTTTTCTATAGCTCCTTTTCTGAGAGGTTCCAAGTAGTGAAACTTGGAGGAATTGCATAAAACACACTGAATAACATTCTGTATCAGTTTTAGATCTTTATATATTACAGGTTCAAAGTTATGATTACTTCAAGTTAGGGTTGTTGACTAATCCAAAAATAGTCTGTGAAACTAAAGAAAAGTTTGATGAAAATGATAGTATCTTGTTTTTAAAGTTAAGGAATGTTTGGAGTAATGTGATCATATACAATAGGTTTATTACAAATATACAAATCATATTTGGATGATGAAATTGATGAGGGATTTTGGTTGTGGTACATGTTGAGTACATGGTTGAGACAAGTAGTTGATGAGTTGGCGCACATACATGAGGTGTATAGTTGATGATGTTGGTAAATATTGATGAGTC
>ML791219.1:5774-20983 GCA_009831015.1 Picea engelmannii
TAAGTATTAAATTTGAATGAGAAGTGGGGTAAGGGGAGAAATGCAGGTGTCGGAGGTAGAGAGTGTAATATGTAGAAAGTGGGATGGCAAGTGAGGTAGTATGAGAAGGTGAGGGAATGTATGAGTCCTCGAACTCATGAATCCGCCATGGATGAAAAATTGGCTAAGTGATGATACTTCTCAGATGGGCTCATGAAAATGAGAAAACACAACAGTATGAGTATACGATTCCGCGAACCCGTGAGTCTTTGATACAAAAGTAGACTAAGTGTTGAGGTAGACTTATGTGGGTAAAGGGAACATAATACAAGTACAAGAGTCCGTGTATGTGATAAATTGACTAAGTATGGAAAAGAGAAGAGGGGAGAGGGAAAAATGGAAAAATGGTTAAGTGTGGAGATGGAAGGTGAGGGAAACAAGTGATGAGATTACTTAGTCATAGTTTGAAAATGGAGAGGAGAACATGATACTTAGAAAAATTCTTCATAATATCTTCGTCGGACCTTTGGAAACAATCTTGAGTAACTTAGGCATACGAAATCGTATTTTTATTATGCGAAATGTGTGAAGAATCTGAGACTGAGGGCTATGTAGAGAACTTATAAAAGTTCAGAAATTTTCATCTTTCGATATCATTATTTTATATTAATCCAAGAGAGGGAAAATATAGCTGACCAATTTTTGGTCAACATCTTTACATCCATCTGTTTTATTTCTAGATCAAATGTTGCAGCCAGAGACATTAGTACTCTAATGGAGGTTAAGTTTTCAACTGGGGAAAAAATATCACCGAAGTTGACTCATTCGACTTGGGAATATCCTTTTGCTGCCAGTCGAGATTTAAATTTCTCAACTTGACCTGTTGAGTTCATATTCTTCTTAAATACCCATTTACTACCAACAGGATTTCTTCCACTAGATAATTCGACTAAGTCCCATGTCTCCTTATTGTACAAGGATTCCATCTCTTCAACCATGGAGTCCTTCCATAGTTTTCCCTTTGCTGATTCAATTGCCTCCTTGACCAAATTAGGCTCATTGTCGATGGCAGTTAACACGAATGTGGAACGGAAGTCGGGAGAACTATACCTTTCGAATGGTTTTCTTACTTGTTTTGACCTCCTTACAACCAAAGTCGGTTGTTCCACTTATTCTTTTGATTCAGTCGACTTATATGAATCGTCTTCTTCATTCCTCAGTTCAAACCACACCTTCTCTAGATTATTCTTTGTTTGAACAATTTATTTAGGCTCAGACTTACTTCTAACTTCTCTAAAGACCACATCTCGACTGTACATTTTTTCCTTGATGCAGGATCCTAGATTTTATATCCTTTCATTCCTTCCTTGTATCCAATGAAAATACACTTGACTTCCTTCTTGTCCATCTTGCTCCTATTTTCCTTGGGAACATGCACAAATGCATCACATTCAAATAATTTGAGATGTGAAACCAAATGCTTCTTACCAAACCATACCTCATGTGAAGTTGTGTCAACTAGCACTGACGAAGGAGACATATTCAATAGAGTTGGAATACTAAGAGGGGGGGTTAATCAGTATGCACACTTTATTATCACTTTTAACCAAAATATGTAATCATTAATTTCATCAGCAGTATATCATCAATATGTCATGAGCATTATAAATCAACAGAGCATAATAGACATCCACAGAAACACATACATTGGGATTTATGTGGAAACCCAAATGGGAGAAAACCACAAAATGATTTTCTTATGTATCAAAAGAATACATTCATTGGAAGCACCAACTTCCCAATTCTCCAGCTACAACTAGAAGGAGACTACAACCCCCTGATTCTCGGGCTCCAACCTGAAGGAAGCTCCAACTCCATGATTTCTTTGGCACCAACTAGAAGGAAGCTTGAACTCCATGAGTTCTCTGGAACCAACTGGAAGGAGGCTACAACCCCTTTTCCTTGCCCCATCCTTCTGCCATGAAATATAAGTGTAGACTAAAATGTCACTACCACTGTCACATCACCCTGTAACCTGTCAACCTGTCAATATATCCAACCTGTCACTGTCAATGTACCATCAACCTGTAACTATCACTGTACCATCAACATGTAACTAATCATATGTTGTACCAAAACATGTACCATACCATGCATCAACTATGTACCAACAAATGTAGTATTACATGCATCAATCATGTACCATAAGATATCCCAAGTGTAGATACCATAACATCAATGATGAGTAGGTAATAATGTACTATGTATTTATACCATATCATCAATGGTATACAAGAATGTGCCTCAAGCCAGTATCACAAACATGTGCCTCTAATAAAGAACCATAACATCCATAGCCCAAATACGAAGAATATGTCTCAAGCATATATCACCTCAACCATAGCAGCCCTATGGCCAAGAGGCCTCCAATATATGCCTTAAGCATATGCCATACCATGCATGAAGCAAGCCTCAAACAAACACATAAAAGGCATACCTTTACTCCTAAAGAAGATCTGAATCATATCATCATAGACCAATAAACCAACCTGTACATATCATCTTCAAAAAACAAGATATGGCATCTTCTTCAAGGACTTTTCACATATTCGTGACATGTCCTCACTGCAACTTGCGGATGTTTGTGCCTTCCTTCACTACAAATTGAATATGTTCACACCTTTCTTCACTGTAACTTGCATATGACCTCAGAAAGTTAGCTTTTTATTCAACTTTCCTTCGCTACCTCAGACTATACTTCTTTAGACTTCGATACCTCAGGTATACCATGAAAATATTTTCCAAAAACACTTGAAAGATAGATAAACATTGAACTTGAGTGTGTGTTTGTGAAGGACTTCTTGTGGTGTATTTATAATTTTTCAAGATAACTTATTTCCTTACCTTGGGGATTTCTTGTTACAACCACTTTACCCTTTGACCAAGACTTGTAGCTATTTATTGGATTCATAAACAATCTTCAAGGCTTCCAACTTCATGAAGCCATAACTCCTCAACCATGGGGAACCACGTGGCATGCCACCTATCACCGAAAATAGCATGACGAGGACTATCCATCCATGAGTGATTTACCTGCATTTACACTATCCTTCATGACCTTTTTCTATGATCAACTTCGGGTTCCATAACCATACCTTTGGGGCTACTGGACTTCTTCAAGGGTTGACATCAATGACAACCAATCTTTCAACAATTTCACAGTGTCGACTACCTCTGCATAGAATTATTGTTCAATCCCAACACCATTGAGCATGCTCCTTGCCTTGTCCATTAATATTTGGTTCATTCTCTCAGCAACTCCATTTTGTTTTTGGGTATATGGTGTGGTATTTTGGCATTCTATGAAACACTGCTCGCAGAAATGATCAAAATCATTTCCACATAATTCACCATCATTATAAGTTCTCAACACCTTAATCTTCTTATTTGTATGGTTTTCTACAAGAGATTTAAACTCTTTGAAATTCTTGAAAACCTCTGCTTTCTTCCTCAGAAAATATATCCATGTCTTCCTGGAGAAATCATTTATAAGGGAGACATAATACAGGGATCCACCAAGTGAAGGAACTGAAACAAGGCCAAACACATCATTATGAACCAACTCTAAAATCTCCTTTTCCCTTGTCACTCCAGATGGGAACCTCGCCTGGCTATGTTTTCCATATATGAAATGTTCACAAAATTCAACTTCTAAATTACATTCAGGAAAATATTTTACCATTACTTTGTTGTGCATAACTCAAAGTCCTTTTCTCCATTATGTACCATCCTCGCATGCCATAACATGGTCAGTTCGACTTTACAATGACTTGTCGAGTATGTTTGAATCGAATCAGCCCGATTCGAGTCGAGTCGATTCGAAGTCGAGTCAATTTTAGGAACAATGATGTTGTTGCATCAAGTTGAGTCAACAATCCCTAATAACTTGTATAGGGTTCCAATATGAACTCATTTAATTAATATCATCGCACCTCTGACCATATTGCATGAATCCTTCTGAAATAGTGTGAACCCCTGCATCACTTATCTTGTTGACATATATCAGGTTTCTTTCCAAATTTGAAATGTGTAACACACATGTAAGGTTTCTACTCCTCCCATCCTGCAGTATCAGTCGAACTCTTCCTCATCCGACAATTTTGGTTATCAAGTCTTCCCCCAAGAACACATCTCATCCTTCATATTGTTCATATTCACATAACCATTCTCTATGTGGTGTCACATGATAATATGTTCTTGATTCAATCAACCAAACATCTTGATCCAACTATGTATTGGTCGACGCCATGTACACATCGTCTATCTTATATGGAGTCGTATTTCTCTTAGTCGGTTACTTCTCGTCGGATCCTATACTAATTTCCATTACCTTTTATTTTTATTCCCTTTTGTAATGCCCATGTTTGTCACATTTACATCATCTTCTCATTGACTGAACAAGGGATTCATATCTACCCTTCGACTTAGAGTTTCTATTGGAGAATTTCTATTTATCTCTGTCATTTGGTCGACCTCTCACCATTAATGCATCTTTGATCAATCCTTCCATGTTCTTCCTTCTCATTTATTCTGAAAGTAGAGATGCAACTACGTCTTCTAGTGCTAATGTGGTTGAATTGCTCCTTATATCTATCCTAGGAGTCTATAAAATAACATAATAGGCTAACACATTTCTCCTCCTTGGTGATTTTAATATCCACAAAATATAACTAGCTTAAAATGGTATTAAACGCATTTAAATGCTCAGTGACTGAACTTCTCTCACTTGTCCTCAGAAGATACAATTTAGTTTTTAGAAAAAACTTATTTACTAGGGATTTCAACTGATACAAGCTTCCCAACTTGTCCCATAGTTTCTTGGCCGAATATTCACCTGATACATTTAGCAGTATTGAATATGAAAGACAAAGTCGAATCATACTCCTTTCCCTTCTCTCGAGTTTCTCTCATTTTTCTGTCGGCATGGTACCTAGACAAATTGTTGCCCATTGTTCTCGATCTACAAGGAGATATTCAATTTTAAGCTTCCAAAGCTCAAAATTCTAGCCATTGAATTTTTCAATCTCTATTCTCGAGCTACTCGACATTCTTTAACACAATCTTTAAGTATTTATGACTTACAAATCTTACCAAACCTAGGTTTTAGCTCAGATAAGAGGTTGTTAAACCAAGATCTAATACCACATGTTAGGAAATCAGGAACACTTCCACACTAAACCTAGCAGAATAGAGGAAAAAAGATTTAAGTGAGAAAGTAAATGAAAAATAAAACACATAGTACACAGAGATTTTACCTTGGAAACCCAACCAGAAAAACCAACATTCCTTGAGCGTTCTGCTCTCTTGTTGTCTTATTCATTAAGAATGAAATTTCACATGCCTAACCTTGTTCCACACCTAAGACACAATCGACATCATAACTTCTTGATTTACACAAGAACAACCCTGTAGCCAATTTGGCTTACATTTGCATGACCAACAACCTCTAAGTATTGGTTATTCTATGATTCATTGGATTTTATAGCATTACAACATGCCCTCTTTATAGGATTTACAGTAGGAAAAATTCTAAAGAAAAGGTGCCCAAAGATGGTTAGAGATCATTGGCTACAAATATCATGAATCTCGAGATTCTATTACAATCGGATACCAAGTCAGATTAACAGTTGGCCTTCATTCAGTCTTCATTCAGTTGTCATAGGCCTTCATGTTGAACTCTTGTCGATTGACCTCTTCAACTTGTTTTCGATGTCTTTGAATTTGACTTTACCCGGTCATACCACCTCGACCTTCGACTTGTTTTCAATGTCTTCGACTTCGAATTTACCCGGTCGAGCCACTTTGACCTTTGACTTGCTGTCGATGTCTTTGAATTTAACTTTACCCGGTCGAACCACCTTGACCTTCGACTTGCTATTGATTCCTTCGACTTCAACTGTCAATCGATCCACCTCTACTAGACTTTCACTGCAAAGAATATAATAACCCAATAGTAATTGGGTATTTGGAGGAGGTTCTCATATTCTTTAAGGATTTATTGGATTTGTGCTCCACGCTCACATTGGTGTAGATTGTGTGTACTTCTAGTTTATTATGATATCATGGTTCATTTGGTACCTCATAAGTGTTCATTTCACACAATTATTTGTGTCATCGTGTTAACCCTTTCCATACCATATTTTAAAAAAATCTCTAGGTATGTTAAACTCCTATTTTCTTATGAAGTGACTCAACTCATAAAAAGCGTGTGTGGATTTGAACTACCTCGCACAACCATCAAACCAAATATAATTCTCTATAAATTATATCATGTTCTGTTTTAATGATTCATAGATCAACTCAAAGTAATGATAAATAAATAGTGTGTCATTCTCACAATCGTCACTAACATAAAAATCGTACCCCTTAATCGCATTGTGTGATTGTAGAGTGTTATCCTTGAGATAAATGCTCACTTTTGCATGTTTATACAAGACATGAAATAATCCAGACACTTGCACATACAAGTCATCCATCAGTAAAACTATAATTTTAGTGCACAATACCATAAAATGTGTGTGTGTGGAAACTACACATAAAATACTCGGTTGAAATGATAATACTCACACTAATATCTCTCTTTGGGGAGAAAATGTGTAATCCTCTCAAAGTTTATCATTGATAAGATTATGCCTAGCTAAAATACCTCATGAAATTGTCTAAATTGGAGAGCTTTCCACCTAGACCTGCTAGAGTGTTTGATATATTTATAAATATTTATTTGAAACTTCCCCATGAATTCTAAAGTATTCATATTGTCGTCAAGTAATTTAATTCTCTTAGAGGCCACAACTAAAAAAGAGGATGGATTCATAGTAACATACTTATATATCCTCCATGTGACCATGATATTTGACAATCCAAGGTGTGTGGGATCCATAGGAAAAACCATATGGAACAATGTCAAATTAACACATTCAAGGCATCTTCTTCCATCCCCACTTGTTTTAATAGAAAACACATCTTTAGAATTCCTTCTACACAATATTATTAAAATGAAATTCCACACTATGGGAGGAGGAGGGTCACCTTGCCAGAGCCTTTTTCATAAATCTACAAATGTGTCATAATAGAGTTGGAATTCAAAATGGTATCGACAACAATAAGTGTTGTGAACTTTGTTGGGCCTAATATACCATGATTTCACTTTATCAAGCATGTTAATAGAAATATTGACACCAAGATTGTTTTTTAGAAATTCCTCAAATAGTTAAACTTCCATCATCTCCATAACATGCTTACAATGGTCATTGTGCATTCCTCCGGATAAGCCCCACCACAAAAAATGTTTATGATTTGTTATAGCATGAGAATGGGTTTCCCAAAGATATACAACCTTATCTCTAATTCCCTCTAGAATTCTATATCGGTATGGCTACCTGCAAATATCATCCCAACAAATAGCTTCATTGTTTTAATCTATACAAGCCCTAAATTGAGTATGCTTTGTAATGTTCTTCTTGAAACATGAAGTAATTTTGACATCGTTGTGAGAATTTGACTTATTGAATTCCTTGGTTCCACAATGACAGTTGTAATTACCCTGTGTGTGGCTTGGATATCAAGTTTTATTGATTTTCCAATTGAAGAGAATGTTTTTGATACATTCTTATGTTCCTTTGCATGTTTAGCATCTCAAAAACCCAACGTCTTTGTTTCCTTTTAATTTTTTTCATTTTATCAATCCATATAGGATTTGAGCTTGTACAGTCACTGCATTTCACTAAAAAAAAACTTAATTATGTTATTGACATGTTCTCTAGCTATCTAATCAGGATTTGCGTTCCCAAAATTTTCTCTTATGTTTGCACCCAAACTTTCTAAAAAGTTTCCACCCCTTTCAAAACCACTACAACTCCTAGTTATTCTTGAAACTGAAGAGACAACAAGGTCTTCCAATGACCAATTAGATTATTTCCCTACAAGGTCCAATCAACTTTGTATGCACATGTGTTACATACAAAACGTAATATATTAATAATAATCTAGAGTATTAATCAAAACTATGAGTACAATATGCATTAGGGTAATGTGTTTAAAAATTATTGATATTTCTCTGAACCAGATACCCTGAAGAATAACTAGTTAGATGCACCAAAGGTTGGGCAATGAGTTAACCTAGATTTTATTCTTAGTGTTCTATCAATTCTTCTTGTATTTGTGTAATCCTCTCTCTAGAATTGTCTCACACTTCATCTCCGTCAACCCATTGGAAATCGTATATCCTTTCGAAGTTTCTCCAAATCCCCATCTTGATTGATAATTAAAATGTGGATCACTAGTAGATTGACACAATTTTCCCTTTTTTTTCCACGATAAAAAAATAACCAGGTGATTTGACAATTGGTGTGTGCAAAGGGTTTTCTTTTCTTTATTATTTAATGTGAAAATTCATTAACCTTTTCTTGTTTTGAAATTACAAAAATACCTCAATGAAGGTAACTTTTTTACATTTTTTCTACAGAACCTCAATCGAGCAATCATATTTTACCCATCAATACCTCGTTCAATTTGGGTATTTTGAACTTTTGAATTAAGCACTCAATTGAGCTTTAAAACAACCCTTTATCAAGGGTTTAAAAACATAAAAACCTAGCCCCTTTCTGCAATATTGTTTTCAAATGAAACTTTCAAGGGATGAAACTCCTTCATCTCTATCATACAGGGTGGTAGATTTGATCTCAGTGGATTCTCCATTGAATCCTTTATCCAATGACCTCTCATTTTCACAATTTTGATTTCATATTATATTTTTAATTTATTTTCTTCTAAAACTTATACTTAATTTTTTTCTCATAGTTCTAAATACACTCAAAGAAAAATCAATAGCACAAGAGATACACAATCAAAAAATTATAAAAAATGTGTGCACACTTCAGGATCTTTCCTCTTTAAAAGGGTATTTCTAGCTTTTCATTTTAAGTAAACATGAGAAAGCAGTTGGGAATAGAAAGGTGTATGAAATGTGATTCAAATATTAATTTATCAACTTAGAAAAATAATAAAAATATAATTTTCCAAAAAGAATTGTAGTGCAGTATTATATTCTATGTAGATCATGGTCATATAATTGTTTTTTGAAAATTATACATTTAACACTTATTTAAATGTCGGGAACAAAAATCATTGGTTAAATTTCCTAATATTTACGAGAAAAAGCATTGAATTAAATAAAAAAATTGACACATTACATGACATTAATATTTGTTGAAAAAAATATCATTAAAAATACAATGTAATTCTCTACAAACTGTTTTTTTACTACACAAGATTCATAAGTCATGCATGAGTTTTGAGAGATTGAATTTAAAAAATATATAAAATGTCAAATTTTCATCACCACGTTTTATTAAAAAGTGGAGCACATATTTATGGATTCACCCAATAAGGTGTATTAAAAATTTCAAGGAAACATATAATTTTATTATTTGGAAAGATGTAAGCAAAGTTACCGACTTAATGAGAACTGTGACCTTAAAACGAGAACTCTGGCCCAAAAAAAACATATTTTGCATAAAAAAACATCAAAATCAACCCTCAAATCAAAGAGTGGTGCTACCGGTAGCACCATTTTTTTAAACGGGGTCAAAATTACAACATTTTTCAAACATGGCCTTCAAAACTCAGACAGTAGCTCAGAAAAACCTTAAAATCAACAACTAAAAAAAAGATGTTTTTGAATTTGTTTTTTTCAAAACGTTAAAATTTTTGATAATTTGAAATCGTATTTTTAGAATTTGGTACCATTAAAACCAAAACCTCAAAATCAACCATCAAATTGAAAAGTATTGCTACCAGTAGCACCCATTCTAAAATTGGGGTATGAAAATGACACATTTTTATAAAGTGGTAAAAGAACTCATCATTACTATAAACAAAATCATAAAATCAACCCTTAAATGCTTACTTTTTAAATCTTACTTTATCACTCGAAGCACAAGGTAATACATAATGCCATGAAAATATCACAATATACTTTAAAAATTCAACATCACTTTTTAATGTTTTTTTTTACTTTTAATAATAAAAAAAGTAAATACAAGTTACATTGAATGAAACATAAATTATTTCTTAAAAGTATTGTTATATTGTCCATACTCAAAACATATGAGCTAAGAAATTTTATTATATTATCCATAATCAAAACAAATTATTCATAAAACATAAAAATGATTCATAACTCCATGTAAGATCATATGTAAGTTCAATGATCATTTCTAATTACCACACAAACATCATATGGATAAAAAATACATAAAATGTTTCATACACTTACTCAGATTGACTCATGGTTTCTAAAATACCATCAGAGTCTACATTGTCTTTGGATGAGTGATTGGATGAAGATGTATATTATCCATACTCTTCTCTATTGTTGATGAATGCACCATCTGAGTCTACATGCATGCTCAGCATTTCAGATGTCAAATACCTTTTAGATCTACGACTAGGTTCAGAAGGCTCTCATCTTACATTTATTTCTTGTGGCAGCAACCTCTTGATAATCTTTGTTCTCTTGGAGTGAAGAGTTCATCTCTTTTTCAAATTGAAGTCATAAAAAAGTATGTCAACAACATCTAATTTTAAGAGGTCAGTACGACGACGAGTTGTATTTTGACCCTTTCTTTTTCTCTTTCTTTTGACATGTTTCTCAACCACAGTCTTTGGCTTGTACACACCATTGAATGGGTGTGTACTTGTTACATACCAATGCACTTCATTTGCAATAACATCATCATTTTATTTCTCAATCTTTATAACCTTTACAATCCAGAATGGATAACCATGTGGATCTTTAGTCTCTAAGACTACAATCATGCTACCCTCTTTAATATCTTGTATTGAACCCCTGTAAAGGTCTTCCATGGCTTCACATTATGCACGTGGCCTTCGTGAACCAATATACATTTCTCTTTCCTATGCTTGTGTAAACTCAATAGCACCTTGAGATTCTTTTTTTTTGTGTAAACTCAATAACACCATGATATTTTTGTTGAACTTCAACAATGTTTGTTTCTTCATATTCATTTGGCATATTTTGTGGCCAATGAAATGGAGTCTTCAACAATGTATCTGCATTTGTTGAGCTTGAAATTGTGTCACTTTGACTATTGAAAAAAGACTCCCACCAAACAGAATCAACAACATCAAAGTACTCATGTGTGTCCTTAATGGACTTTTTTATTTCTTCCGGGCATTCATAATAATCTACATCTCTATTACGCCTCTGTGCATTATGAATTTCAGCAACTGATTGTAAAAATAATAACTTTGATGTAAATATTGGACGATATGGAATGAACTTAAAAAATGTTAAACCTTATGAAGGCCCTCATTCTGTAGTAGTTGAATATTGTTTTCCCCATATAAGTGTTTTCCCATCAACGTTTTTGAAACAAAATTGATGTTAGAAGCTAATGTCATTAATGTGATCAATACATTTTTCTTCACGATGCGATCCCTGAATAAATCTTCGCATCTCAACAGTTTCTTCTAATATATGAAAAATAGGCTCTAGAAGGTATGATTTATTAATACATCCAATCAATGATTGTAGGCTTCCAACATTTTTTCTGTTCAATGTTACTGAAAAATGACTGAACATTTGATCAATATCATCATGAGTGTGTCCAACAAGAAGGAAACCAACTTTCACCATTTGAAATATTCCCATTTCAACAAGCATGCTTAGATATCCAAACACAATTTGATTTTTATTTTCATGACTAGTGTTGTCCAACTGTAGATAGAGAACTTGAGGAAGATTTCCAGACCAGTGAGTGAGCACATGATGAATTATGTTGATGGTCATATTTGTATCGTTATGAATATTTGGAGCTGTGAAGTAAACCTTTGGACACATTTTTCCATTGAAAACCATAAAACCAACCAAGTGAAACTGAATGAAATTCTCTTCCTATAAATTTTTGGGTGTACAGACAAAATGTGGTAGAAGTGTTTTCTTTTGGTCCATGCCATCAATTATCATACCTAAATATTTTTTTGGAGCATCATAACTCTTTTTCTGATGTTTGTACAACTTTTTCCTTTCACTTGATTGTTGATTCTGATGTTCTTCAAGTGCTTTGACTATGGAATCTGCACTATGACATAAAATGAAAATATTGATCATATGTTTTCATAATTGATAAATATCCAAGTTAAAAAAAAAAATAGTAAATACATACCTATTTCTACCCCTTCAGATTTATCTCTTCTTGATTTAAGAGTAGCACATATACTGCAAATCCCCATACGTGACTTCTTAGGAATACGGACATTGTTGAATTGTTTCTTCCATATTCTTGTAAAATATGCATATGTAACAAAATTACCATTTCCTTCAACACCTTCAGCATATCCTTTGTATAGTAGATTTCCCTCCTTGAGAAATTATCTGGAATATGTATTATGTCTCTATCTAGCATACACTCTCCATGTTTGGAAAAGAAATCACGCATCCATGGAAATGTAGTGTTTTTCAATGGCCCACTCTCTCATCCATGATGTACCTTTGAATAAAATGAAGGATATTTTTCCAACCTTGTTTGGATTCTTGATAGACGAAGATTACCAATTGAGTGAATTTTTTTGAAAGCCTTTCTGCGAAGTAAAATATTTCCAATGTGATAATCATATCATGTATTGGTGGATATCATGCACCCCATCAAATATGAAATTTGCATGCTCTTATTCATTAATTAATATGTCTTCCTTTTATTCAAGGTATACATGTAGCCTATGCTTTTCAAACAATTATTTTGACAACTTTCACTTGAAATCAATTCACTAATGGAAATTCATTTAGTGAGAAATCATTTCTTAGACCTTGTATAACTAGAATGATTTGGATTGATATAAAGAGGTATAGTCCTAGTCCTAGAAACAATGTTTCTTTGCAATGTCTCTATTATTTCATCATCCTCACTAGAAGGATTTTCCTCATCACTAGAAGGAATATCAAGAAAAACATTATCAGGAGATTGAACAAGAGAATCTCAATCACCTTAATTTGTTGCAATTGAATGATTGAGAACATGATATTCATTTCTAATTCCATCATCTTCATTGATAATCTCGTTCATGAGAGGAATATCAAAATCACTAGAAACATGATTACCAAAATATTCACTTGAAGGAAAATCATCATCACCCATAAGACTGTCAATGCCATTAAGATTCTCACTTGGAGAAAAAATTTCATCTTCGTCATCGGTACCTTGAAAATCCTCATTTGGAGGAAAATCATCATCAACATTGTGTCCACCATTGACATAATCATCCTCACTACTTTCAAAATCCCCAATTCAGGAAAAATTTTCACCATCCTTCTTAGTGCCTTGAAAATCTTCATCAGTATCTTGAAAATCCTCACTTGGAGGAAAATCAACATCATCAACATTGTTTCATTTTAATTTATCACTCGGGAAAGAGTGTCCACCAATGGCGTAATCATCTTCACTACTTTGAAAATATCCACTTGAGGGAAATTCTTCATCATTCTGATTACTGGATTGAAAATCCTCACTTGGAGGAAAATCATCATCACCAACATCGCTTCCTTTAAATTCCTCATTCGGGAAAGATTGTCCATCATTACCATAATCGTCATCACTACTTTTAAAATCCCCACTTGAGGGGGATTCTTCATCATCCTCATTTGTGCCTTGGAAATCCTCACTTTGAGGAAAATCTTCATTAATACCTTCAAAATCCTCACTTGGAGGAAATTCATCATCACCAACATTGTTGTCTTTAAATTCCCCACTCGGGAAAGAGTGTCCACCATTGTCATAATCATCTTCACTGCTTTTAAAATTTCCACCTGAGGGAAATTCTTCATCATATTCATTGGTGCCTTGGAAATATTCATCGGTACCTTGAAACTCCTCACTTGGAGGAAAATTTTCATCCCAATCATTTATACGTTGATCATAGCATCCACTTCAATCTATATTTTTATTATTTTCAAATTACTATTAAATTGATGTATAGATTTATCACCATCATATTCCTCATATTCATCATTGGTTCCTTCAAAGTCCTTTGATTTAGGACTTTCACGAGGAACATGTTGAATAACATTGCTTGCACTATGATCAAACTTTTAACTAGCTGAAAAATACGACACCTCATTCCCATCACATTTGCTAGTCCCAATAGAAGAGGTATGCAAACAATTTGTTGATGTCTCGGAAATAAAATCTTCTTTATCCGAAAAATCCATCCCTTCTCTCTAATAACATAGATCGATACAAATGCTCACCCTCCCAATGACATTCTTATAACTTGCAGAATGATATTTTCCCTCTAAAATACCCCCCCTCCCAAAAAACAATTCCCTCTAAAAATGTCTGGGGCTTGGACATGGGGGGGCTAGGGAAATTTTCAACATCACCCCAGCCCCTAAGGCCAAGCCCTGGGCATGCCTCGCCCCAGCCCCCCACGACCAATCCCTGGGTGCTTTGGCCACAGGGTTGGTCGGGCTAGGGCGATGTTGGGCATCGTCCCAGCCCTCCCCCCCCCCAACCAAATTTTGGGGCTTGGACGTGGGGGATGAGGTGATTTTGGGCATCACCCTAGCTCCTAGATGCCAAGGCTTGGTCCCAGCATAGGCCTAATAACTAATTTAAATATATATATATATATATATATATATATATATANAGTTCTTATATTCAATGTTTTTTTTTTTAGTTTATTATAATGTAAAAGGCCTAATTTTATTTTTTTATCTTATAGGAAAAATGGTCGAAAAGAGATTATCTATGAATATATCTAGATCATGACCTGCAATAATGGCATCCAAAATTGCAACTAGAACCTCCATGAATGCTAGGCAACAAAATGATAGCATAACACCTAAGCTATCAAGGGCAATGAATAATGTTAGAGTGGAAATCTGTGGAAGGTGAAAACAAACTGCAATATTCTTGGTTTGTTAAATGACGCAACCCGCCCCTCTGCGGCACGATCGCTCTCACCAGGATCTCCTTTAACCACGGGCCCAAAGAGTCTAAGCTCTTCCAACTCCCCCGGGGTGTCTCCTACCCACAGTGCTCTTCTCGGCGACTTCCCCTTCGCTAAATCGGGAAATCGGTCCTCGCGTATTCGCGAGTTTGATGCTTGGGGTATTGGCCCTTCAGTTCCCGAGCCCCGATCTCCGATGT
>ML791219.1:28255-41769 GCA_009831015.1 Picea engelmannii
CCCCCCCTCAATAATACAACGGAGGGTGCCTATATTCTGTTTTCCCTCTCGAAAGTAAAAACTGTCTAATCTACAGCTAACCCTATCTACCAACATTAAAACTATTTAATGCCTCCTTATCTATATTACAATACAAGTGCGCTCGGCTTGAATGCCTTCCTTCAAACGACGGCGCAACACTCCCCAAAGCAATTTCAAAAGAAAACGTATGTGCTGGCACTGTCCAGCTGTATTTTCTTTCCCTCTACGCGCTGGCTCGCTTGATGGAGTCGAAGATGCTCCTGCATCATTAAGGACAAGCAAGGAGATAATGGAGATCATATATATTTGTATTGTACCAAATTAGAACATGTGCAAGGAAATTATCAGGAACTTGGCCTATTACGAGATATATGTTTGGTACCAACCACATATATCATTTATGCACTTGTCAAACAAGGAAGAACTTATATCAAGATTAGATATTGTTTCAAATTGAGCAATTATAACAAGAATGAATGTTTTTTAGAATTATGTGTATCCATCGTTGATGACATTGAAAAAGGCAATGTAAGTTTTTTGTTTTTTATTTTTGTGTCATTTATTATTTTTAGTATCATGGTAATTTTTTAATTTTATTTAACATGAAAATGTTATATTTTATTTTTACAGGATTTTGTTGAACGACTTTCACATATGTTAGTGGGGATTTACACTACATAGAATAATAGCATGGATGTCATCAACGTTTTTCATATTGAAAAGACATAAGAAGGAAGGAAAAAGAAACAGAAAGTAACGGAGGTTGAATCTGCAAGAGTAGACAGAGAAGAACATGAAAGAAGAAATAAAAATCATCATTCTAGAAATCCTAAAAGGGTTAATTTGAAAATGAGGAAACTCCAAATCAAGATTTTTTTGAGATTAGTCCTAATGAGGTTATCACTCCTTCTCACAAAAAGAATAAACAAGATAAACGCAAAAAGGTGTTGGTTGATAATGAGTCCATTCCTATTGATGATGAAGAAATCATTGATTCATATGAAACATATTTAAATCATAAGAGGAGGAAAGAAAATGTTGTTGATGATGTTCAAGAAGCCATTGTTAGCTCGAAGTATTATAGTGAAATTCCTAAAGGTAGCGGAGAAATAATAACACCAAGTGTTGATCTAGAGGGTGGTATTATGAAAATAACACAAAATGTCATTCGAAATAGATTGAGGATGACGAGCTTAGTTGATGATGGCCACACATTTCAGTTGAATGTGAATCAACTTTATAAACCCACAGAAGGGAAAGAAAAATATCAAATTAGAAAATTGCATCACTTGCATATTCACAATTTGAAAGCATTGATTAGGTACAATCCATATGCACATGTGGTTGACTACCTAGTTCTTGTTGACCCAATGGGAGTTCCTACGAGGGAATAATTTTATAGATCAAATTGTTTTGACTACAAATATTATGTGATTGGAGGAAATCATTATGCAGAGGCTAGAAGAGAATTGATGCAAGAATATCCCAATACTCCTCTTTTTGAGACAGTCAAATGCATAACTTATGTCGGTTTAACAGATTCAGAAGCAAATTTATTGGCATGGGATCATAACACAAACAATGAGTGTAGAATGTCCATGACTTTCATTCAACGGGTGAGATTTATCCATGATGATTTTTCTGAAATATTTCATGGGGAGAGATCAAATTTTGATGCCAAGTTTCGGAAGCAATGTTGTATGGAAATAAGATTCCTACTTGATGATGAAAATACAAAAGAAAATAATTGCAAAGGAAGTGATGTATTTAGAGTTGTGGATAGTTATTTTCAATTGGGATTTAGAACTGGATAGATATGGGATTTGATAGATGAGATCTTCACCCTATATGAAAGTATTAGTTAAAAAATCAGAGAGTTAAGAAGGCTAAACCATTGATATGTTGCACAAGTAAGACATGTCCTGAAATAAAAAATCTTCCAGATGATATGACTATAACACCTTGGAGATCAATAAAATGAGTGAAGAATGATAAACTTATCATAGCTATATTATCACATGTAAATTCGGGAGAATTGTCAATGGAAGAAATGTGTGATGAATTTAAAAAGTAGGTTTGTTGAGTTATTTTTATTTATGTTAGGACAAGAAAATTATTGTTTTTAGTTTAACATATCAATGTTCTAAATATTTTATTATATATATCATTATAACATTTATTTTTTATTTAGTCACAAGGTGTATATGAGAATACAAGAGTAAATGGTCGAGATGTTGAATGAATAAAGTTTGGATGATGTTAAACTCAACTATCCAGAGTCAAGCTCTACAGCAGTATTGAAACAATTTTTTGTTGCATTCAAAAAGGTATGTTGATTTATTACATTTATATTATTCGTTTGTAAGTTAATTTGTTTATATTTTAATAGTTATAGATACATAACTATATTTTTGTTTATTTCATTAAAGATGCCAAAGAAGAATACAAATGGAGTACCTGAAACTTTCAAAAGTTTTATTTAAAAAGTCAAGTTTGAAAGAGAAAGGAGATGTGTTCAAAATGTTCAACTTGATGACACCCTTGATCACTACATTTTAGAATGGGCTCGACACCGTTCAATATAAAGTGATATTAGGTGATTGTGAACAACTTGCAAATATTGTTCCTAAAAACGAATACTCCCTAGTTATTGTGGATATCCTTCATGGTTATAATATCTAAAACATTGGATATGATATTGAGCCTTATACTTACCAAGCTTTCAATAAAGTGGTTATGGGATTTACATACGTTACAACGTCACCATGTTGGAGATTTATGGTATTTCATTCAGACGCACAACAAGGATTAGTACAATCAAGCTTCAAGGGGAAAGAAAAGACAAGGATGTGGTTTATTTGGTAGGATATTGAAAGTGTATGTTTAGCAATTAAGATTAGAAAACAATTTTATTAATTCACAAGTTAATTGAATTTGCACTTATTTATGTTACAAGCACAAGCCTAATATTTAGTGTTCCAATAGAGAATCATTTAAACATGATTTTGAGAGTATACATCTTGCAACCTAGACAAAAGATGATTCCTATAATTTATTATTGTCAATGCAAAGGATGGAGAGACTCCTAGTAGTGTATTGGTATACAATGTTGTGGTTAGAAAACTAACGTATGAGGAAAAAGATTTGAAAGGAGAGATGGTTAACATTTATCAAAAACCATAATCATTAATTAATTGTCTTATAGATACATTTTCAAATGAACGAGATTAGGTTTTGGATTTGTTCTCGGGTTCAAGTAAGAATTATGATCTAATATTTATGAAATCATACTTCAATCTTATATTATTTTTAATTTATGTATTTTTACAGTATCTAATTTCATTATTCATTTTGTATTTGGTGACTAGGTACAACATTAGCATGTTTCTTACAGAAAGGAAGGAATTTCATAGCCATTGAAAATGACCCAATGTAGTGCAGTTTTATTCAACAAAGAATTAATGTTATTCCAACTCTTCCAGATGAAATGCAAGAAGTTGGATTGAGGAAAGGAGATTTCAATGAATCAAAGGTGGAAAAAATGTTAAAGGAACCTCAAGTACCATTAGGAGGAATGATTGGAAAGGATCACCTTGGAGAACTTGTGGATATCAAAGAGCCAATGGAAGAACAAAATGACACAATGGAAGCACAAAATGATGTCGAAGAAGATGATAATGTGTTTGTTGAGAATGATGAATTTGGGATATATGATAGTGTTGATTAGTTTTAAGATGCCCTTGAAGACGATACTCAATTTTGCAAATTTTTTATGAGCTATAATTGTAATGTTTTGACTTCCGGATTTTAAAATAAGAATGAAGATGTATCTATTCTTGTTTTGTGATGAATATTTTTATTGTTTTTTTTCATTTCATTTGTATGTGAATAATTATACATTGGAAAATTTTATTAAATGTTGTCATTTTTTACTTCAAATGTATAAAAATATGAAAGAAAATGATAATTTTTTATAAAATTTTGACTTCTTTTTGTTCAATTATGTCCATAAAAATGGTTTATTTGACATGTTATTTAAATTAATAGGTACCAAAATGTATAGTTTTTTAATTATATATGGCTATAAAATGTATATTTTCTTTCTAAATATTCAAAAATAGTGTTATTTAACTACAATTTTTTTCTATGTATTGAAGTAAAGGTAAACAATGTATTAAAAATGATGTTTTCCACTATATTTTAAAAGTATGGAACAATAAATTAATTGAGAAGACACAATTATATGAAAAATCGTAACTTCAAAATAGTAAATGGTAATAAATATTTTTAAGATTGAAAGAATCATGGAAAAATAACTAAAAACACCGTTGAATAAAAAAATAGAAAAAATTGAAAATAGATGAAAAATAAGCATTTAAAAAAATAATGTGGAAACATTGTGGATCAAAAAATTTAAAATATCGAAAAAAAAACACCTAAAAACGGAGGGGGGGTGCTACGAGTAGAACCATTTTTAAAAACGGGGTAAAAAATTGGACCCCCAAAAAAATGAGAACTATGTAGAGTTCTCATTAAGTTGGTAACTGTGTTTGTATTGAGAGGGTGTAAATTAACAATAAATTGTTGGGAGGTAGAAATGTAAATAGGGATATTCTTTAATATCCCATGAACATATGTCCTATGCCATAGGGTTACTAAATAAAACCCCCTATGATTGACCTCTAGATTTGATGGGGAAAAGGTTTATCAATTAGTTTCATTGCAACATTTAACAATGTTGGCATGTTCCGCTAAATGAAAATATATACAAAAGAAAAAGGAAAAATACATATTCTTATCATTGTTCACGAGGCTCAACAAGGAGAAGTAGCATTTGGTAACAATTTTGCACATTATTTTGCAACACCAGGTTAAAATCAAACCTTGGTTGTTCTTATGTATGATTAGTTATTTCAGTGAAGGAATCAAATGCCAAATATAAGATTTATGATGAATGTGGAGAGGGATCACAAACCCAAACATAATTATTGTTTTGGAGAGAGAGCAAGCTTACCATTATCTGTATTCTAATTATTTACTACATTTTCTTTTTCTTCAAGACATGTAATATGTTACATTCTAGTGTATTTATATGAGAAACTATTTCATTACAATTTGATTTATATGTTACAACCCCATCATAGGCATAGATGAGGAGAAAGTGAACAAAAATAATAATATCTTTTGCATAATAATAATAGTATTGTTTGCTACAAATGAAATACAAGCATTATTGTCTAAACAAAGACTCCATAAGAAATAAGAATAATAGAACAATCCAAGAGGAAATGATTTGATCAACTAAGGTTAAGGCAATTAATGAATTCCAACATCATCTGGAAAACTGGCACTACCACTAGCATGATCTAGAAATTGGAAGAGGAAGAAGGAAATCAATTCAAAGATAAGGACATTATGGATGAGTTGAAGTGTGGGAAATGGAGTTGTATGTTGATTCTTTAGTGACTCGTCTTTTATGTGTTCGTGGAAGATTTTGTGTGCATCTTGGCAAGTCAAACTCTTAGATGTATTATGCAATTTTGATTGGATCAAGTTGGATCAAAAAGGTATGCAAATTGAATCGGAGAGGTAAGTGGAATAAGAGGAGTTGAGCAACCATAGTATGGATGACACATAGCAATTTTCAATTAGCTACAAACATGTGACAGATAGCATATTGCAAAAGACCATTAACAAATGACAAAAGAATATGAAAAAAAAACATCTTCGATGTAATTAAATGATAAATGAAAACACATATCAACCACCATTTAGTTAGCAAGACTTTTGACTAATTAGTAAGACTTTTAGTAAAAAATTATCAAAACACGTGCCCTATAAAAATTATCTATATGTTTAGAAAGTAGTCATATGTATGGGTCCCCCTTTAGGGTATTATATAATCCAACTATGACCTCACCTCACCTATCGATTAACGCTCTTCAGACCCCTCAAGCTATCATACTACACGCACACCGAGCCTAACCTCCCCGAGACATCCCTGGCCCCTCCACAAAGAGGATGCATCTCTACAGGGTACGTCCTCGGGAGGCCCTCAGGTTCTCCCTCTGGTTCTAGTGTCTATTCCACCAAGTCATGGTGTTCCTGGGTTTCTAGGTCATCTCAGGAATGAAATTGGTTATACTTGTATGCAGGCCACTCATGCAGCGCAATATTGAGCAGACCAGGAATAATGAGCGCATAAGGCAATGGGTGCGAATAATAGTACGCCACACCTTTAAACAGGGCCTCACTTCAGAGGCCTTATGGCTTGCTCTGGAACAGCCAGTCAAGGTGGGCCCTCTTCAGGGTTGTAAATTTGGTTCGAGTTGTGATCCCTCTGGGAGACCACAGATGGGGTCTACAAACTTAGCACACCAACACCTGGGCTTGGTTCCAACTAGAAGGAAGCACCGTCAAGGGGCCCCTCAGCTGTCGATTACAACCTTTTTAACCCCCTCAACGTAGGTCAAGGCTTCAAGGACCCGATCAAGTCGTCAGCGGTCCCTCAGGGCTCACTCAGCTCTCCATGTATGAGGTTATGCTCACCATGTATGATGCTATGCTCAGATAGATTGTAAGTATTTTACCCTATGTCTACTGGAATAACCCAATGGCTCTCAACCAAATAAAGGAATATTTAAAACATGATGATTTTCAAAAATCACATGCCTAGCATGGTCGTAAACGTGCAGTCTGGCATGGCTCTAAACATGCATCCCGACATGGCTCTAAACAAGCTTCTTGGGTCCCCCGTCATTTCGACTTGGTTTGTATGTGATATTGTTCTATTTGATTGGTTTATATTGCATTAAAATGTATTCAGACATACTTAAAAGTATCATGGATTTGTTATATTCATGTCATAAACTCATGGGTGACATTAATAAAATGTTATATTACATTAGGTTACTGATATATTTACTCAAAATGATGCTCAGAAATAGAAAGAACTGGTTATATTTAGCTCAGATATTGATATATGTGGTTATGTTCTTTTTATATTACGCGAAGGTAATGCTTTATTTGTGTAGGAATATATTATATGGTGTTAAGATAATGCATTATTTATGTAGGATAATATTAGATTGCGTGAATATGATATTAAAGCCCTCAAATGAACCTATTAAGCCGATTAAGATCATCAAGGAAGGGGGATGGTACTATGATCCAAGGGTAATTCTGCACTCCCTCGAGATTCAATCAATCATGGTGCACCATTCAAGTAAAGTCAAGGAGGGGCCCCATTAGGGGGATTAAGGTTCCAATCTTGGGGGCCCCATCAAGTCCCTTCAAGGAGGGGCCCCATTTAGGAGAATTAAGGAGGGTGTTGCTTTAGATGGCAGTCTTCCTATCAAGTCAAGGTCAAGGAGGGAGATTCCTTAATCTAAGGAATCTTATTACCCTAAGGTTTCCCATCAAGTCAAGGTCAAGGTCAAGGAGGGGCCCATCATGAGGGGTTTTCTTGGTAACTGAGAGGGCCCCATAAAGTTATCCCAAGGGTTCCCTTCTATCTGGAATTAAAAATAAATAACAAAAAAATTATATAAATAATTAAAAAAAGTTGATGCCATATAATTTAAACCCCTTACCCTAATCATTTACCATTGTAATAAAATATATTTTAAAAATATTAAATATCCTTGTATGAAATCACTTAATATTTCTTATACTTATACAGAGAAAAGTTGAGTTAACATGTAAAACCACAAAATATATGTGTCTATCCCATTACTATTTTATTTAGCCCACTTAATTTCATCCCATCATTGGTGAGGTTGAGTTAACATATAAAACCACAAAATATATGTGTCTATCCCATTACTATTTTATTTAACCCACTTAATTTCATCCAATCATTGGTGAGGTTAAGTGGAAAAGTACAATAAAGAGTATATCCTTTTATTGCACTTGCTTAGTTCTACTGAATTCATTTAAGTCATTAGGTGAGAATCTTCACACACTCAACCAACAAGAAAGGAACTAAGTTGCTTTCCCAATTATATCAATATCTCCTAACATAAAGGGTAATGAATAAATTGGATGGTATAATGTGAACTCAATGACTAGCAATGTGTCTAACAAATTCTCTTTAATTTATAATTACATTAAATAAATAATATCCTTTATTTTTATTATTCTACACATTAATATATTTGATTTTTAAAACATCTCTTTAACTTTATTTGATTTTTAAAACATCTCTTTAACTTATAATAATAATAATATAATTAGAAACAATTACTCTTTCCCAAGATATCTCTATCTTTGTTATGGTTATTCCCTTCTTTATGAAATCCAAATCACTAAAATCCCAATAATGAAGTACCTCTCCACAATCATGCACGAGATTCCTTAATTGTCAAAGGTAAACCTAACTAAGAGACAAATTTGAACACGACTCAATGAATCCGATACCATGATAATCTTCCAAACTTGATACGGGACGCAACCATCACTTTGACAAACACATTGTGTATTCTTTCTTTACGTGTGGTTGCATGCTCCTTGCCTTTATTTGATAATACACAAAAGTTAATGTGATATTCGAGAATGCTACATAATTCTAATTTCCGTTTAATTCAGGCATCATTGAAAAAGAACAAATACATGGCACCATAAGGATGAGGATACTTTTTTTTTTAGATAAGGATATTTTTTATTTTTTAAATGGTAAAAATGATCAAATTATAGTTGTAAATTGATAATGGCGATATTTATTATTTGTTATTATTAGCAAATTTAGGTTGATTCATTATCATTGTTCAAGAAAAACCATGCTACCGGAAATGATATATTGGTGGTTTATAAGAGGGAAGAATTTCACTCTTGCTAGATGCCTAGGGGTCTTGTATCGTTACTCTCTTTCCTTACTTCAGAAAAAAAGAGTCTCTTAACCAATTAAAAATAGTTTTAGGTCTCTTTTCCAAAACCAAAAGACAATTTCAGCTTAGATAGTGTCTCAAAGAAATCATTATCACTTATGATCAGCATTAATGCTAAGTCCATTGAAATCATGTGAACTCATAAAAATACTAAAAATATTAATTATAATGTTGATTTGTTGTAAATTTCTTTAGAAAAATGCAATGTTGTATAGAGTAAACATGGTTTTTGTTTTATTTCTAAGTTTTTGTTGTTTTTTCTAGTTTCATTTTCCTTATAAACACCCCCTCTTTCAACATTCTTAAAATAATAATAACAAGGGAAGTTGTGAAGCAACAAGTTCCTGCCAAAAGAGTGGTTTTAAAAGAGCTCTTAAAAGAAAGCAGAGGAAGTATGCTATGAAGTCATAGTTTTAGAATTCAAAGTTCCATTCAGCTTCTCTGAGCACAACTTACATTATATAATAAAGCTCAGACTGTGATAATGATTCCTTATTGATCTGAATTTCACCGAAACGGGACTTCTTATTACTCTGCAAGTACTCCCAAGTTGACTCCGCTCTCCAAGCTGGCAAGTCAAGACAAAACTCCCAATCAAAATTTGACAACTTAAAAAAAACAAATATTATAACAACAAAGTTTTCTGGAATTTGATTCCATACAGACTGTATCGTGTTGTTCTGCATGAAGGAAAGAAAACTAATGTTAAGTGGAGGTTTGTCTCACAAAAGCATCCCATATAAAGTTATAAACATACTACTCTTTTATATTTTTTCATAAAGTAGAGGAAGCCATGTCATTAGAGTTCAATAGAACAGATAAATCGATATGACACATGGACATAATGATCGAGGTTAAGAAATGCTCGCCCATAAAAAAAAATGGATGCCCCAACTTCTATCTATCTGTTTGAAAACTAGATTGCTTTATTTCCTATTTTTGCTCAAATCCTTAGAGAATAATCCAACAGTGCGAGTTATATAGAAAGGTATTTTGAGTTTGTTTCCCTAAAACCCAATTGAAATGGAAGAGCAGAGGGATCTGCAAGGGAGTGGATCAATGGAGAATGGAAGCGGGCTTGCAGAAGATGATATGGGTTCTTCTATGGGGGCATTTCAGGGATACCCACACAGCCAGGAGGTGTACCCATATCCTCTAGCGGAGCACGAGGCATTGCTCATTAACCACGCATACTTATGCAATTTATTCAACATCTTTCATGCAGTTCTCGGAACCAGCATAACGTGAGTGGTAATTCACATTCACGTCAATAATCAATAATCAATTTTGAAAATTGATTATTATATGATATTTACCTAGCAGGCATGCTTTGGGAAGCGGCTAGCATCAGGTCATTGTGCAGGTACATGGAAAGCATGCGGTAGGCCATGACCATAGTTGCTAAGAGTATGTCGTTAGGTAGGGGCTCCCCACGCTCAGTTCAATTCTCCAAATTTTTCTACTTCGGATTTAGAATTTCACAACGTGGCAATATCTGCAAATTTGCGCAACAATTTACTATATATTTCTGAAAGGTGAAGAAACCGGTAATCGTTGTAAGGTTTGCAAATGTCCACAAATTTGCTAAATTTGAGGGCATAGTGCTTACATTTGTTAGGTGCTTCCCTGATAACAACAACGTTGCATGCCTAGTATTTATGGGTAGGCCTTGGTTTTGAACGAAAGCCTAGTTTGTGGCATGGGGGAGGTGGAAAAACAGACGAACGATAGGCGAGGGGGCATGGAAAGAGCCCTGGGTGGATGCTTTGTGAGAGGGGGATGTTATGATTTCATTTATACTAAGCAATTTGCAATGATTTGAAACAAGTTTTTAACCAATTTTTCTACTTTCTGTTCCATGTAATCTGTTATTATAAAGTCATCTCCTTCTCTAATTTCATGTTCTGTAGAATCCCAAACATAGCAGGCCATTATTTTTAAGGGAAATAAGAATAACCCTTGTCTAATTTGGATGTTGCGCTCTTCAGAAGTGCTCGTTATTATGTTCTGTGTACAGGTTTTGTGCATTTTAGGTTAGTTAGGCTAGGTGAAAGGTGAAGAAACTGGTAATCGCTGCAAGGTTTGCAAATGTGCACAAATTTGCTAAATTTGAGGTCATAGTGCTTACCTTTGTTAGGTGCTTCCCTGATAACGACAACGCTGCATGCCTGATATTTATGGGTAGTCCTTGGTTTCGAATGAACGCCTAGTTTGTGGCATGGGGGAGGTGGAAAAACGGACGAACGACAGGCGAGGGGGCACAGAAATAACCCTGGGTGGATGCTTTGCGAGAGGGGGATGTTATGCTTTCATTTATACTAAGAAGTTGCAGAGATTTGAAACAAGTTTTTAACCAATTTTTCTCCTTTCTGTTCCATGTAATCTGTTATTATAAAGTCATCTCCTTCTCTAATTTAATGTTATGTAGAATCCCAAACATAGTAGGCCATGATTTTTAAGAGAAATAAGAATAACCCTTGTCTAGTTTGGATGTTGTGCTCTTCAAAAGTGCTCCTTATTGCGTTCTGCGTACGGGTTTTGTGCATTTTAGGCCAGTTAGGCTCGGTACAATAATTTGTGTTTTAGGATCCAAATATTTGAAGGTATGTCTCTATTTTATGCTATTTCTATTTAGGTGAATACTTCGTGATTTGTTCGTCAATCTTGCTATTTGTTTAAATTATTACTTTTCCTAAACATCAAACAATTGCCCATGAAATTAAATTAGCTCTTGTAATGAGGCATCTAGCCTTGTGGAAAGGTACCTTAATTGGTCTGATAACATCGTAGCCTTAACTTGATAACATCGTAGCCTTAACTCTGTAACTTGTAACCAATGCACAAAAATAAGTATTGTAATATATCTCAGACTGATAGCTTGTTACACTGCACATAAATAAGTATTAATTAAGAAAATATCATAGCTCGTAAACATCAGAAGGAAATTTGCTATTTGGTATCTAGCATAAAATCTATATCCATCTTTATTTTGGCTTCTTGTTGCATGAAAGTTCTGATGGTGTTCTGATGGTTTTGTCACTTGTTTTCATGTTCAAAATGAAAAAAAAAAGGATATCAGTGTAGATGATCTCTAAATGTAGAAAAACAACATTTAAATGAAGTCCAAATTGAAGACATAGTCTATTTTTCTTTACCTGCAGGTCATAATGGTTCCAAGCCGTGAATGAAGAAACATGCACCCAACAATTGAAGAAGTTGGCACAGCAGAAGGAGGTAGTTCTCAGATGGACCATCGAGAATGAGAAATAAGAAGAAATCGACAAAATAGAAGGGTAGTTCGCAGACAGACGTAGGAGTAGAAACCATCAAGGAGCGGCCAGCTTGAAGAAAGAAAAGGGAGAATGAAATAGAGGATTGGTTGTGCTTGTCTGATGACACATTCAACAAGACACATAAATGTGTCATGAAGAGCACTTTGTACATGTAATCAACGCAACTATCTAATAAACATTAGAGGAAATAAATATGAGAGGAAGCCTAACATTTAATGTTAGGACTGATGCTAGACATGATGTCTAGCATTAATACCTACTATCCAAAACTCTCTCAAAACTCTTTCATCAATGTAAAATTTGTCCTAAGTTTGCCTCGATATGAGGCCAAATAAGACCTCAAAATAAAAAAGTTTGGATAAAAAATGAAATTTGAGTTATAAAATTGTATGATTAGAGAAAACTTTGATTAAAATGGTAATTTTGTATTGATTTGCGTGCAACAATTGAGAAACCGATTACTAATAGTCCCCCTCAGGACTAATAATATCTCCCAAAATCAAAACATATAACAATAATATTATATTTAAAATTTAAAAACAAAATAATGTTAAGAAATAAAGACAAATAACACTACATAACCATTAAGTATGAAATAAATTATTCAATTATATATACAGAGAATAAATGATATCAACCAGCTGGATTCATTCAACTCTTAATCTAGGGATCAAATCTCTGGAGGTGCAAACCTCTCCATGCTTCATAGATTCAGAGTTAAATGGATCTAGGTTGGTTATTATTCATTCAATGTGTGTGTAATGGAGTCGACATAATTTTTTTGTTTTTATTATTATTTTTTTATTTTTTACTATTATTTTAATGTATTAAGTTACATGAACATCTCCCCATACTCAATGTTTGTAAAATGGATATATATAAATAATGGAGCCAACATAAAAAATTATTGAATTTTTTTATTATTATTATTTTAATGTTTTATTATTATTTTATTTATTAGTACTTAAATGTTTTATTAGTATTTTAATGTCTTATATTACATGAACATCTCTCCCATATTGGGCTCGAGGAGAAACACCAATAAAACTAATTCTTCATGGAGACATAAACAATGTACAATGACGATGATAGGGGTGGTGCTCTATATGTAGCTACTCAATAGATTGGGTATTTTCATGGATTTGAGCACTGAGGAGGTTAGTATTAATGGAGGGGCATGTTTAAGTATTGAAAGCTCTGAGGTGCAAGAGTACGAGATTTTTTCTTCTTGTCATAGCCTTGAAGTTGAAGATAAAATAAACCACGCAAACAAACACGGTGAGGCTACGCTCACTTCTTAGTATTCAATGAAGAC
>ML791219.1:45612-59149 GCA_009831015.1 Picea engelmannii
CCGCAACAGGGTTCAGTTCGGTTCCATTCGCAATGTTCCAGACACCATAACCCTCCATGAGCGTCTGCATCTTGAATTTCCAGTTAATGAAGTTCGAGCCATCTAACTTGATGGCTTCGTTGAGGTAGGTCTCTACCAGCGGATTCGCCATCACTGCAATTTAGTCTCTGCAAGAAAATCACCAAGGATATGCAACTTTTTGTCGAGTGTTGAGCAGTCTGTCGCTCTGCCTTTCGAATGCACTGATCCAACTATATTTCTATTGTCAACTTAAAATCATGCATGCATCTGCCTTAATATCCAAAATCTCCACTTTTAAAAATAAACTTATAACTCCCTCCTTAAAAAAACTTTTTTAAAAGTTCACCTTAGGTTTTAAAAAGTATCCACTTAATAAAACAATGCAATGTTGCACTCCCATTCACAGCTTTTCATATAAAATTAAAGCTTATATATAAAAAAAATTATATAAAAACTCCACATGCATTCACTTTTAATAATAATAATAAAAAATGAGTAAACTTTAAATGCTCCACTTAATCATATATCCACTCAAAGAAAACTCACGCATGCACCAGAATTAAACTCACGCATGCAAACTCCAATCAAACTCCAATCAAACAATGCAAACTCCACGCTCTTCACTTCACAGTTAAAAATAGATGCCCACGCTGGACTCTCACGCTGATGCCCACGCTCGACTCTCACGCTGCATGCTCGACTCTCATGCTCACGCTGGAGTAGCTCGACTCTCACGCTGATGCCCACGCTGGAATTGGCTGCGGGGAGTTTTGGCGGAGTCCGCACCTCACTCTATAATTGGCTGCGGGTAGTTCGCACCCTAATGGACAGCAGCCTGCGAGAATTTTTGCTTCCGAGCACGCGTGAAAGGCTGAGTAATATAGGTTCGCACCCTACTAGAGGAGGGACCTGCGAACCTCTAGAATTCTCGCACTTCTCCCCGTGGCTCTGATACCAAGATAAAATAAACCACGCAAACAAACACGGTGAGGCTACGCTCACTTCCTAGTATTCAATGAAGACGGATTACATGTTTATATAGGAAAAGACTCTCCCGAGTCGGCTACATGCAAACCAAAAGACAACTAGACAACTGGCTCTTAACTAAGAACTGACTCTTCTAACTGGCACTTACAACCCGCGCTTATTATTGGCGCTTACAACTAGCGCTTTCTCCATTATTTCCAAGTGTTGAGACACTCTATCCATTGTTTGAAAAATTATTTGGTGAGAAAAGTGTTTGCCAATTATTTGAAGAAAATTCTCTATACTAGCAAGAGGTTAAATGTGAAAGTGTTTTTAGGAAAGTCTAACATTCTACTAATGAATTTTGGGGACTTTGTTGTGGTATTAAAATGAAAGCAAAAGAGAAAGGATGGGATTCCCTTCAATCACCAATGACTACTCTTTGTTGGCAATGAGTTAGATGATAAGTACCTGATAGGAGGTTATGGTATTTACAAAGGCTCCATTGTGCATTTGGTGGTGTGTCTTCATGGTGGTACCTTGAGCCAAAGCATACCCTCTTCTTTAGTGCCTTGTTCCTATAAAGACGTTGTTTTAAAGAATTCCTCCCCCCTTTTGATTTCTTCCATGGGAGCTTTCATAATGGAGAATTTACAATGACAGATGCCAAAGATCAACCAACACCACCATGCTATGATTTGTAGATTAAATAGGCTTTGGCCATGAGTGAGTTAGATAACTTACATGATAGATTTTGGGCTCCATCACTGACCCCAAGGTTTATTATGTTTACTAAGACTACCAAACAAAATTAGAAGAGGATTCATGGTTTAGGGATTGGGTTGGGTGCTTCATTACACCTTGGTTTCCTAAATGCAATCCACCAACCATGTTTGTGACTACCACTTACAAGTGGATGTGGATGATGAATCTCCCTATCTTTTTGTGGGTTTTATCGACATGGGAACTCATTAACATATACTCTTGGGAGGTTTAAACACTAATATCAATTGAGCCCGACAAGGAATTCTCACCTCTGACCACATTTGTGTTGATCATGACTCAAGTCGAGGTCCCAGACTTGATTGTTCTACATTAGAGCAACTCTCACTAACACCCAGACTTAGATTACACATGATATGTCAAAAAAATTATCATTTAAATGATGCATGTCCCCAACGCAAGATTTCATAAGAGAAAAAGGAAAAATTCTCAAACCTCATTGTTGGAATATAACCCTTGGAGCTCCTCCCATATTAATAGTTGCTTGCTCCAAACATATTGGATTATCAATAATATCAGTGTCTCTCTCTATAGAAAATGATGACCCTTTGACATTGGTCAAGCAACATGAAACAATAGTTCATGGAGTAGCAATGATCACATGAATCATGTCTTTAATTTAAAAAGGTACTACAACTATTCAAAAAGTAGAATGTTTAAACTATTACCTCGACATTACTTGTAATGGAGAAGAAGTCTATTTGGATATAACCTTCACCAACTTTGGCACATTTCATTGAAATTCCGCACGGTTTGCGCCGCCCCGGCCGGGGCCAAATTCATAAATCCTGCACACCATGCCCCCCGCCGGGGCCAAATTTAATAATTCCGCACACCATGCCCCGCCGCCGGGGCCAAATCGAGCCTGATTGATTGTTCATATGTCTCATTGGCTATATCAGGGGAAGGAATCAAATGCGGACTACCAGATTTCCGATTAGTGTGCAAAGAGATCACAGTCCTTAGTATAATCGTTGTTTGGAATTTTCTCTTTCAAAATACAATCCTTCATTTTTTATTTCTTAAAATAAAGACAACAAGGCTTTCGTAAGTCCAGCTCTGCGCATGCAGTGTTATAACGAATAATATCAATCCACGTGGCCACGTTAAAACTACCGCATGCCTATACTCGCATTTTTTTGGCTGTCTCGCCGTCAAATTGGAAAAATTGTTTGCTGACGTAAGGTTTTCTTAATTTAATATAATGTCGACGTGTCATGAGTTGACATTAAAGGTAATTTTAATATTAAATTCAATTCAATCCAATCACGATCTCATCACACCGACAAAACGGTGATTTTTTATTCGAAACGTTATTGTCAAATTCGATTCTCATTTTAATTAATCTCTATTATTATTTATTGTTGCTTTTCCACCAAGAGTGATCCGCATAATATAAGACTGCTTTTATTTTTATTATTAAACAAAATAGAACATTTTCTTTTTTTTACAAAAGTGAACGCGCATGATTTGACTGTCAGGATAAATTATGCTCATGAACCATAATAATAGTATAGAAATTAGTCTCGGAGTTTATCTGAGTTAATAAGTTAACAAGGGAAGAAATTTATCAGTAAATAAATTTAATTTTTTGAATTTTTTATTTTTAAGTTGAGATAGTTTGAATAATTTAAAGTATTAAAATTTGTATAATCATAATTTATATTATTTAAATCGAGTTATAACTTTCGACAAAAATTAATATTGTATTTTTTTTTAAATTGAATTTATTTATTTGACATAAAAAATTTAGAAAAGTTTTCATTTGCAACAGTGTTTTTATTAAGTTTTAAAAAATTTAAAGTTTTTTTTATAAAAACTTCAATGATGATGAGGATGATTATTAACATTCAGTAAGATCGAATTGGTCTATCGGACCTTAAGAGGGTAAGTGATTACTTATCGGACCTTAAGAGGGTAAGTGATTACTTACGATTCTTTAGAATTGCTCAAAAAGCATTAAGAGAAGCTTTCCAAGATCACCATACTTTTGTTGAGTTAAGAGGTTAGGAAGACTGGTAGTGTGACAAATATTTTGAAAATGAGATCTAACATGGGTATACAATGGACAATCTAAGAGAAAGTGTTTTTCATCTTCAACCTTCTTAGTGTCACAAAGGTGACACACTCTTTCATCCCATGGCGTTTTAGGAATTGACCAACGCCCAGTTTCAATATGGAGCTCGTGAGAATTTGTTCTTATCTTAGCAATGCTTATTTTTTTCTTTATACTTGGCAAAATAGATAGATAATTTTGATCTTCTAGATTAGGGTTGATTACATACTTGTAATACCTTAATTTTCTTTTTTCCTCTAACTCTTTATCACACCACATTTTCTCCTTAAATTTTGATTTGACGATTTTTTAGTAGTATCTTTATTCTGCAAAATGGTGTCTTCCATGATTCCCCAATAGTTTAGCTGAGACCGGGCATCTTTATGTCATCCTCGCTTGAGTTGATGGTGGTTATAACTCAATTTTGAAGCAATTTTGGGAAGCCTCTTGCCTTCCATGTTCTTTAACTTGTTCTTATACATTAGGTATCTATTCATAGCCATGCTCTCAATGGGGGAGAGACTTGTTTCTAAGAGGAGGATGGGATAGGGCGTATTTCCCTTAATTTTGAGATTATAGGTTATAAAATTCTTTTGTATTTGTTCTATCTTTCTCCAGGATTCACGAGAGATACTACAGACCCAGACTTCACATCCATAAAGAATACCAAGTGTAACAAGAGTCTCAAAGAGGAGTTTCTTGTTATCCCAACTCCAAAGATCAGCTGATTTACAATTGTTTTCAAGCCCATAATAAGCTTTCCATCCCCCAATAATCATTTTCTCAATGCTATAATTCCAATTGAGCTTGTGGTGAATATCAATTCCAAGATATTTGTATGAAGTCACTTCCTCCAAGTTGTTGTTGTCATATACAAAGGTATTATAAGTGATCTTATTGGATTTAATAATCATGACCTTAGTCTTATCAGTATTAACATTCATACCCATATTGGAGCAAAAATCCTTGAGAATACTTAGTTGGTTTTCAAGATCATGGGGACTCCTTGCCATAAGAACGATATCATCGGCATAAAGAAGAAGATTGATGACTATACTAGTGAGAGTAGGGCCGACACAACCTTGTTTTTCCAAGCAATCTTCTAACTTGTCAATGTATATGCCAAAAAGGGTGGGGGACAAGGGACAACCTTGTTTGGCTCCAATATTGTTGTTAATCTCTTTTGACCAGCTCTCAGTGTTTTTAAACTTAGCAATAACGTTCTCATACATCCTTATTGCAACATCCCTCAACTCGAGAGACACTTTTATCTCTTCCAACCTATTCCAAAGTTTTTTCTTAGGAACCATGTCAAAATCTTTTCTAAAGTCAACAAAACAACAAAAAAGATTGGTTTTAGTATTGTGGAATTCCTTTACAATGATCCTAAAGGTAACAAGATGGTCCACAGTTAAATGATATCCCCTAAACCCAGCATGGCCTTTAGCTCTTTTATCGTGACTTTCTAGCCAAAGGCTAATCTTCTTTTCCAAAATAATTCCATAAAGCTTGGTTAAAATCAGGCTAATCATAATGGTCCTATAATTAGAGCAAATGTTTTTATCCCCATTTTTAAAAATAGGAACAATGAGGCTTTGCGTCTAGGGTTTAGGGAAGCCATGCTTGACTGCTAAATTGAAGAGCTTGTGTATGTGAGGCATAAGGATAGGCCCTCCAATTTAAATTTTTTTGTCTTGGTAGCCTTCAATGTCCTTAGCTTTCCCATTTGCAAGCCGCTTAACCCCGAACTCTATGTCATCTAAAGAAAAAACTTCTTCCTTTGTAGGGACAATAGGAATGGTTTCCATGGCATTAAGGAACTCGTAAAGACTTTTAAGGTAGGAATTCCAGTCCCTTAAGGGAATCCTATTATTTTCTTTAGTATCGGGGTTTAGAATTTGGCTCCAAAACTTCTTAGGATCCTTATATAGTTGTGAAAGTTGCTCTTGCCTTTTATTAATATAGTACCCTTTTTTCCTTTTAATTAGGGCTTTGTAAGTATTGATCTTATCGAGTTTTAAGGACTCATTAGAAGCATCCCTAATGGCATTCCTAGCAATTTTATATTCTTTATCATACCAAGGGTTGGTCGTTTTATTATTCTTTTTATAGGACACCTCGAAAGAGAACTTGTTAATAGAAGTGGAAAGGGTAGTTGTAAAATTATGATAGAGTTCTTCAATGTTGTCCATATAAGTTAGGAGATTTAATTTACTATTTAAATCCTTTAAGAAAATGTCGACTTTACTTTTGTCAAAGCGCAAATTCCTTTGATTATCAGAATTCTCTTCAATGACATTCCTGTGCATGGAAAAGTTTAGAGTTAGGGTTAAAGGTTTATGATCAGAGTTGGGCTCATGGTCATTTAAAAGGTCAAAAGTTGTTATTTGGTTGGAAACGAGGATATCAGATATCACATAATCTACGACACTACTACCTAGCCCATGAATACAAGTCATATGGTTGGAGTTTGGCCACTTCATTACTTCATTGCAAATTATTAGGTTTTGAGAGCTGAAGAGCTTGACCAACTCACTATCAAACAAATTCTCAATTAGGTCTTCAAAGTTTCTTTTGTAACTATTAAATAAAACAAGGTCTTCATGTAGCCATAAAGGATTATGGTTGGAATCAATACTTAAAAAAATATCTTGTTTAGTTGCAGTCGTAGCATTAAAGTCCCCTAGCAAGAGGATATTACCTTCATTTTTCAAACTATAAATATCTTGTTCTAAATTATTATAGGGACAATTGTTATCTAGATTGTTTTTCTTATTAAAAGTAGAATTAATATGTGCAAAATAGCAAATTTCTATATACATCTTCTTAGCATTGGTGTCTCAAATTTCTATCCAAATGTATTCATTGAGAAGGCCAATCTTATGAAGTTGAATGTGAGGAGAAATGTTCTTTCTAATATAACAAGCTATGCCTCCTATCCATATAAAAAAAAAATCCATTTTGCTGTGGAATATAACTTGAAATTGTTTTTGTTTAGCTAAGAGTTTGTCTTCGGATGATGTAACCACCCAAGACCTATAGAAGGCATTTGGCAGAAGTGAAAGTTTGCCCCCTTACAAACCACTAACCACTTATTCCAAGAGATGTGGTTTTTAACCAATAATAACTATCCCTACTACAATTAACAACTAAATTATAATAAATTTTCTTAACAGCATGTTAAGAAAAATAAAAAATAAAAAATAAAAAATTCTCCAAATTTATTCCAAATTTATTCCACTTACATAGACTTTAAAATACAATACAGTAACCGAAATACCTTACAATAATATTATCATGTAACAAGTTCCAACGATTTAACGGCCTTTCCTTTCACATTTGACTTTTAACAGAAGTTGATAACTGTGGTGGAAGAGTACAACTGTTTATATTGATCTAGTGTTGTAGATACTTGTTATACCTTAATAAAAAATTGCTTTAATGAATTGAATCTGATCCTGTTTCAATTATACCTTCACACATTTCCAAATGGGCCACAGCCCTATAAATTCAATCAGTAGTATCGAATTAGACATTGATGAACACCAACACTTTAATTTCGATGACTTAAAGCTCTGGTTTTCACAAATTCGCTGTTGAGTTTGATTCCTTGACATCTAGCAATTTTTGGTAGAAAGCCCTGCAAAATTCCTTACCTAATTTTCACCCTTTCAAGTGTTCCAGTGGACGGACACCAACTATTTATCACTAACGCTGAGCAATTCTGAGAAAGAAAAATATTGAGTACCTGGAAAGAGCATATGTGCCATCACAACAACAGCGAGACCCACTTAGTTAATTTCTCGCAATTCTCTGCATGCGAGAAAATTTGTATGTGTAGAGGCTGCTGTTATGGAAGCTTCAGTAATGGGCAGAAGAAGTCTCAGATTGAGGTGCTTGTGGGCTCTGGTTTTGCTGTCTGGTAAGTGTTTGTTTGAATTCTGTTTGTTTTGTTTGGCATTTGGGTGTTCTCTCAGGTTGTGGGATGTGAAATGGATCATGAATTCTTATTGGATGATTCAAGAAGCGTTGATTATGACCTCAATGTGCTGTCATTTTTTATTGTATGAGGCATTTTCAGAGTCTTGGATATTGAGTTTAAGTTTGAATGAATACCAAGTTGGGTTTGTGCCAACATCCATGTTGTTCCGGTGGCTTAGGAAGTCCACGCCGGCCACTTGTGAATGTTGTCTTAAGAATTCCCATGAAGACCATCTTCATGAATCTTAGCATTTTTCCGTTACGAAGCGGAAGGTCTTATTTAACAAAGATACTCATCGCTCCTTCCTTGAAGTATTGCTCCTTTCTAGAGGTAAACCAAGACATGATTTCAGTCCGAAATATTTACTCTCCACGGCACTTCTTACACCCAAAGAATCTTCAATTTTTTGTTGTTTTATTTTGAGTTGGTGTAGCTTAGGCTTGAAACATTACTCTATGGCTATCAGGCACCCATGTTTACTGATTGCATATCTTCTTCAATTCGGATAGTTTCGGTTCTTTTTCATTCTGACTTCAGCGTTTTTCTTTGCACACTCTGCTGTAGAGGCCTTGTGAGGTTTTGTTAAGTCGGGCAATTTTAAGCATTAATAGGGCCTTGGTGTACAATGGAGGACCATGGGATCCCAGTCTTCTTCCCTCTTTGCTCCTTTGAAGATACATCGAGCCAAGAAAGAGGAAAACATGAATGCTGTTCATTAGTCTGCATAGGCACAGCCTCGACGATGCCTGCACGAATTCTTAATCCGCTGAAGAAGAAATGAGAATTGAGGAGAATGATAGATATAGGTTCCCATGCTAAATAAGGTTTCAGAGCCTTAGGTTTTGAGTTTGAGGAGGTGCAAACTTGTAAGTCTATGTTCGTTAGGCACCTATGTTCTCACAGTGGCTGAGGAGGTCGCAATGGCCGGTTGTGAATGATGGCTATGAATTGCCATGACTAGCATTTTCACAAATCTAGGCATTCTACACTTATTGAGCTGAAGGTCTTCTTCAAAAGATACCGGCTCCTTCAATTGTTGCTCCTCTTCAAGGGATCTATCTTTGATGCAAAAGGAGAGGAAAAGAGAAAACATGGTTTCAGTCCATGATATTTACTCTGCACAGCACTCCTTACACCGAAACGTTTAGTTATTGTTTCTTATTGTTTTTTAGCCTCTGGGAGTTGGTAAAAGCAAGTTTAGAGTTGAAACATAACTTTAGGCGCCCATGTTATCACCTGGTTTCAGAGGTCTTCAATATGTCATATTTTGTGAGTCTTTCTGTTAGGCTGTTGAACAAAAGGACAGGGGCTGAAACATAACTCCACGGATGTTAACACCTGTGTCCTCATCATGGCTTGAGAGGTCTTCAATATGTCATTATGTGTGAGTCTTTCTGATAGGCAGTGAAACGAAAGGATAAAAACTGTGTGCCACAGAAGGCAGCATGTTGGAAGTGCCTTGCACAGTAGTCTATGGGAGATATCCTCCACTGTTACTCGAATTTGTCCTAGTCTATGGAAAATGTCCCAATTCTTGCATTTCTGTTTACATTAGGACCATTTCTGTTTACATTAGGATACTGCATCTTACACTTGACGTTAAATCTTTTCAGGACTGGCTCTTTCAAATGCTCTGTCCAGCACAAGTGCCACCACAACAGGAATCAACTATGGACAAGTTGCAGACGACTTGCCATCACCGGAACTAGTAGTGGGTCTTTTGCAGACCAGCAATATCAACAGAGTAAAACTTTACAGTGTAAATGAGACAGTCCTGAAAGCATTTGCAAACACTGGTATAGAATTGATTGTTGGAGTGGGAAATGAAAACGTTGGCAACATGACAGATCCAACTAAAGCCACCGAATGGGTTAATGAAAACATTCAGGCCTACTTACCAGCCACAAAGATCATAGGCATAGCAGTGGGGAACGAGGTTTACTCAGGAACTGACACACAGTTAATGGCAAACCTGGTTCCTGCAATGACAAACATTCATTCAGCCCTTGTCAGCATTGGTGCAGACACGAATATTAAAGTTACCACTCCCCATTCTCTTTCTGTACTGGGGACTTCATATCCTCCATCTGCTGGTTCCTTTGAATCAAACCTGGAGAGCCTAATGGAACCGCTTTTGGCTCTCCTGTCTCAGATTGATTCTCCTTTCTTCATAAATGCTTATCCATACTTTGCATACAAGGCTGACCCAAGCCAGATATCCCTGGCTTATGTACTATTCGAACCAAATGCAGGTGTTTTTGATTCGAGCAGTAATACTCGCTATAACAACATGTTATATGCACAGGTTGATGCTGTTTATTCTGCACTATCTGCACTAGGATATCCTAATCTAGAAGTCATAGTCTCTGAAACTGGATGGCCTTCAATGGGTGATGCCGATGAAGCAGGTGCAACTCTTCAGAATGCCCAGACTTATAATGGGAATTTGCTTCAGCTGCTGGCTCAGAAACAGGGGACTCCTTTGAAACCGAATGTTGTTTTGCAGGCTTACCTATTTGCATTATTCAATGAGGATATGAAGCCTGGCCCAACCTCCGAGAGGAACTATGGGCTCTTTCAGCCAAATGGAATTGCAGTTTACAATGTGGGATTAACTGGATCATTGTCTACTGGTTCTACTACTAGAACTGTGTCTTCTGGTTATCCCACTGCTTCTGCTGATACTCCATATTACCATGTTTCTAATGCCAAGGTATGCCTGTCTATTTCTTTTTCATTCTCATTCTGTTGTCTTTTCTATATACACTTAGAAGAGAATAAATATTTTATTTTATTTAAACAAAAAAGAAATTGCAATGTTTGGGTATTTTTCTTCTAGGTTTCTTTCTCTCAGTTGCATCTCTGTACACTATTTCAGCAGTATGCAAGCTTAAAGAACAAAATTGTGAAAACCCTTATAACTTTGGCTATTGTCATTTTCAGGAGACCTGTACTGTTATCTCCTTCTACAATCATCTCCACGTTTTGGCCCTCTCTTCTTTCTTTGTTGTTCTACTGTTTCTTCCATGATTGAAATTTGGAGCCATGGAAGTCCAATAGAATTTACATGTTCCTTTCCTTCAGCATCAGCTCAAACAATGAAAATTCAGAGGAAATCTTGTGGCGGATGACTAAATATTTACACTGCTGACAGTGAACCAGCAGGCATCTTCTTCTACACTAACACACTGATAACTAGAGCATCCTCACTTATTAACGAGCAGCTGTTGTCAGATACATGGCAGTGAGTCTCAGAATTACAACATTGCAGACATCAGCATGGCCCTGGCTGATATTTTTTACATGAAGGGTTTTATTTTATTTTTTAAGAGTTAAAAGTACAGTCATCGGCTGTTATTTTTTAATTTTTTAAAATATTGTATTTGGTTAACTTATTATCAATATTATCAGCAGACATTACATATTTCTTTCAAATCGATTGATGTTGTAAAATGCATCTTGTTTCTCTCATTACAATAATGTGATCAGGAATATTAGTACAATAATAATATAATCACAAACTATTATTACATATTCTCTCCATACCATAATGTGATCCCAAAATATTACTACAATAATAATATAATCACAAACTATTATTACAATTTCTCTCAATACAATAATGTTATCTCAAAATATTACTACAATAATAATATAATTACAAACTATTATTACAATTACATATAATTACAAACTATTATTACAATTACATATCGCTAAACTATTATTACAATTTCTCTCCATACCATAATGTGATCCCAAAATATTACTACAATAATAATATAATCACAAACTATTATTACAATTTCTCTCAATACAATAATGTTATCTCAAAATATTACTACAATAATAATATAATTACAAACTATTATTACAATTACATATCGCTGTTATAATTGTTTTAAATCCAAATCACTATAATGTTGTTTTAAATCCCAAATCACTATAATGTACAAAGAAGTACTCTGTATATGAGATTGTATAATTGTAAAGTGTTCAAAATTGATAAACTTGATCTCCAACCAAAGTTAACAGTGAATTTTACCTTTTAAATCCCAAATCACTATAATATACAAAGAAGTACTCTGAAATTGTATAATTGTAAAGTGTTCCAAATTGATAAACTTGATCTCCAACCAAAATTAACAGTGAATTTTACATTTTAAATCCCAAATCACTATTTACAAAAAAGTACTTTGTATATGAGATTATATAATTGTAAAGTGTTTAAAATTGATGATCTCCAACCAAAATTAACAGTAAATTTTATATAAAATGTAGAAGTTAAACATTTTAACTATCACTTCATTAATTATATATATAATAATAAAATAAAATATATTAATTATATATATATATATATAATAAAATAAAGTGATAATTATAATATATATATAAAATGAATATCAAAACAATGAATAAATGTAATGTTTATGATGAATATTCAGATATCCAATTTATGTGAATATTAATTAAAATAATAAAATATATATTGATGTTTATTGTATTTAAAAAAATTATATATTTAAATAAAAACTAAATTTAATAAACAAATTAAACTTATAATTTTTTTTTGAATAAATAAAATAAAACAATAACTAAATTTTGATTTCTCATTAAGATACATAATTAGGAGATCCTTAGTTTGGAATGAAATTTCAAGGATATCTTAATTAATGTAAACTTAAGATTTGTGTGATCTAAAAAAAAGTATATCATACAATTTGCATTGGGTATATAAAGATATAATCAACCTTAATCTAGAAGATCAAAATTATCTATCTATTTTGTCAAGTGTAAAGAAAAAAAAAGGCATTGTTAAGATAAGAACAAATTTTCACTAGCGCTATAGTCAAACTGGGCATTGGTCAATTCCTAAAAAGCCATGGGATGAAAGAGTGTGTCACCTTTGTGACACTAAGAATGTTGAAGATGAAAAACACTTTTTCTTAGATTGTCCATCTTATACCCATATTAGATCTCATTTTCAAAATATTTATCACACTACCAACCTTCCTAACCTCTTAACTCAACAAAAGTATGGTGATCTTGGAAAGCTTTTCTTAATGCTTTTCAAGCACAAAAAAAAAGTTCTAAAGAATCACAAGTAATCACTTATCCTCTTAAAATCATCATCATCATCAATAATTTTATTTCCTCTCTCAAAATTGTTATCTATATATCAAGACTATTAATATTTTATTAATTAAATTAATACAAAATTCAATCACGAGCTAAACTAAAAGTTGAAGCCACCGCCCAAAGATTAGATTTATTAGCAAACGCTACCCTCAGATTCAATCTATCCTCGTTTTAATGAACAATTATTAATTGCACTCGCTCACGATAATTAAGGAATCACATGACACTGGTTTCGCTATTATATAATATGATCCAATATAATCGGCCAAAATGTACTCTATCTGTTTGACTTTAAGTATAAATTTATGTTCATCCATCGTAGAGATTTGCATCCATTAAGATTTGTAAAGATTTAGTTCATGAATCATAAATTAAATTGAGTGCATTGTCTGAAAGTTTGATTTTTTTGAACTTTTCATTGAAATGTGGAAAAATATATTTCCGTGAATTTTTATTTTATTTAAATTATATTTTTAAATATATAAATAGATTAAATATCTTGTAAAACTTTCAAAACACTCAAAGTAGATAAACTCAATCACTCAAATAAAATTTTAACAATTTTTACACTAATTTCAATAAAAAAA
>ML791219.1:60162-95862 GCA_009831015.1 Picea engelmannii
TGGGAATGTACTTAAATTTCAATTCAAAGGTTGATATCCCCTTAGTTGTTCCCGTTTAGGTTCCTTTGCCTCATTTGCCCCTTCATTGTTTAGGGGATGATGTTTTGAAGAGCATTAGAGACACCATTGGTAAGTATATTGTCTGAACCTAAGCCTTCTATGTAGTATGTTTGTGTTGGTATTTGTGTAGAAGTGGACTTAGAAAAGGGTTTACTTAAAGTCATATATTTGACCTTACATAAGTGGATCTGTAACATTTCAAAAAAAAAAAAATTATTATTGAAGTCTGAAAAATATTTAGGAATTTATTTTCGTTTTTGGTAAATTCGAAATTGGAAAATTATTGTCATTTATGGCAATTCCAAAATTTTAAATTTAGTTAATTGTTATTTATTTTTTGTGATTATTGGACAAAGATTTGATTTGCCCAACCAACTCTTTGACTATGACACTTGTAAGAAACAAATAATTTTTATATTTATTGTTGAGAAACAAATGGAACAACCAAGTTAAAATCAACTGACCATGACTCTATGAGTGGGGAACATGTTGGAACTACCTCAGGGTTGAATGTTACAAGTGAAAAATCAGGAATTTGGCCATTGGCAGCCCCTGAAAATCACGGATTTGTAAAACTACAAAAATTCTCAAGGGGAAAAGACCTAGGCACATGCTTTTGGCATATATAGCATATGGGAGGAGGCATAATGTTGCCTAGTATGCTAAGGAGAGGATATCACTTGCTGTTATGAGCACTGACTTCTGAGTGTGAGGCAAGGAGATTATTTTTTCTGATTCTAGAAGAGGACAATAGCTAAAGAGGAGTTTAGAGTTTACCCTCATGGATTCATGGTCAGGCTAGGGGGTGATCGGAGCAAGTAGATTGGTTGTTCTGTTCTATGGTTGGGAGGAACTTGGTTGTTCCTTTTGTTGTCCCAACTTTTTGTTCAGATAAGTACTCCTATCTATTGTTGTTGAATTGTTTTATTGGATGATGGCTAAGTGAAATAAAACAATTTGTAGGATGAACCTTGGAAGTGATTTTGTTAATGAATAAAGTAATAAAGCTATTGTGTGTTAGTTGTTTAGGTACAGTTTGATGTTGTTAAATAAGTAGTGAAGTTGCTATGTGTTAGTTGTTGTAAATACAGTCTGAATAAGTTAACGAATACAATGATGAAAACCATGGTGTGTCAGTTATGGTAGGTACCTAGGATATACTTGTAAGTTGAATAATTGAGAACCTTTTCAGGGTTATTTTAACCTCTACCAGGCATGTAAGTACATACATATAGATGTTCAAATTCAAGTAATATTTAACTATGAAAGTGCTAGACATAAATTCTGGAAACATATAAGCATATACGCGTATACCCATTTCTGTACACTGAAATATGCACAACTATATAAATAACTAAGGGACGTTTGATTGTTGCTATAAATATCAAAGTAGGCCCATAAGAAATCTAAAATAGAATTTCGTATGTGAATGCATGTTGCTGCCAATACCTAGTTTCTGAGTGATATAAATATTTAATATACAAAAACTATTTATTGATTGTTGCATAATTTGAAACTCGAGTCTTTCCCATTAAAACTAACTATATAATTGGAGTAAATAGTATAGTCCCGTTTCATTAGAATAACGCAGAGTCAAGGGTTTGGTAATGTAAATACATCAAACACGTTTCATAATCTCATAATCAGACTAGAAATTAAATGAATATTCAAACTCTACAAAAACGCCCCGATCCATAATAAATTAATAGTGGAATTCAGATCCAATGCAGGGTTTTCCCCCTCTGTTTCTCCTTATGGATTTAAGATACAAACAACCAGTTTGATAGGAACCGGGCGTGAAAACTAATACAATAAAGAGTATCCTAGGTGAAACCTGTATCACTGGAACAAAAACTTGGATGGTTATTTTTTCCTTGAACTCTACAAGGTGGAACTCGAGTACCTTTCGAGTGGGGCACTCATAATGACCCAAGCCGTCGAGTGATCCAACTTTACAAGAGAAGATTAAAGACATCAATATCAGAGTTATGGAAACATATCAACAACAGTAAATATCAATGAATGTGAATATCAATGAAATAGTAATGGTCAAAATGTTTGTTTTTGTGAAATTAAAAATAATTTAAATACGAACAATCACTTAGCTTGGAGATGACGTGGGGTTCCTTGCCTCATTGTTGGCGCTGAGCGAATTGTCCATCACCGAAGGGGAGGAGTGGGTTAAGATTTGGCTGATGGGTACCCTCGCCACATAAACAGGGGTCCCATCATTAGTTATTGTAACCGAATATACACTAAATCAAATGCACAATATGTAATAAAACATTTAGAACTCTGTAAATACATGTAACATACATATTGCATAATCCAGAACGGTAAAAGATACACAATATAAATCACTTCTTACAGAACTGCCCATTTCGGATCATCGATAAGGTTGTAAGTTATGGGCCCCAGATTTATAAAAGGGGGTTACCGAGTAAGGGCATGATAAACGCAGTGGAGTTTTGGATACGAATAATACTTTCTTTTTCGATAACAAAGTGGATATTGACAAGCGTAAACATTGATTCCCATAACAGTGCATTCGAACAAATCACAAGATGAATTTAAGACTGAAATTTTAATCCACAGTGGGAGTCAAATAATTGTAATAACTTTATGTATAGATATGATGAATGCAGTGATAAACCAATCACAAGTCTACACAGTAACCAAAACCCCTTATCGTACCTCAGGAAAGGATTCGACCCAACAATGAATAACCGTGGGTGGAGTAAGTTGGCTGCCAACGTCGGGTGTATAACTTTTCATGAACCAAGACTTCTAAAGACCCAATACTTGATCTAAAACAGAGAAGTAAATAAGAAGCATGCCGAGAATTGATTCATAACTTACGAATATAAGGAATAAGTAAAAAGAAGTCTAAGGTCTTTAGCGCAGGGTTATGTTCTCTCAATAATCATACACAAACCAAGAATATCAAACATATTACAATATGCAAAAGGAGTTGGATATAACAATATAACCACGGGTGATATAGTCGAATCTTTACTTGTGATAGACCTTACGATACATAGTCATATGGGGTGGAGGTTCGATACCCTCGCAGAACGAGACTAGAGCTAGACCTAGAGGGACAAGCACAACCAATAAAGACTGAGAGGTGCCTCATTATAGAACTATTCAGGAATGGATTACGAGTAATGAAAACCCTGAAGCAACGAATGTTTATCCTCACGGGTTAGACGAAAACCGCAAGCCACTATGAGATAGGGTTCGGTTTCGTCATACAGAACCAGGATAGTAGTACTCTGGAAGCTTTAGAGCAGCAAGAACGAATACACATCCAACCAACTTAAATGAAAATAGTTACAGAGGTAATCCCAAAAATTCACGAATGACTTGTTCTACAACCTACTATAACTTGGGCAAGAAAAGGTTGGCCCAACATACCTGGTAAAGGAGTGACCGTTGGACGTGTAATGCCTTCGTTCCTACATTAGACATGAGACCTCCTCTTCGTCGGGGTTACACACCGAGTGAAGTTGCAGAGCTATTACAGAGCGATTTCTTTCCGAAGTTACACAACGCAAGGGAAGGAATGAACAATAGCCTCGGGGAAACCCTCCGCCTAATGGATTAATGGTGAGAGTTACACATTGTACCTAGACCATGTGATTAGGGCGAGGTGGCAGAAAATTCAATGGGCATGGAGGTCGAACGATGGACCAAAGGTATACACTACAAGAGACACTTAAATTTCGCAGACATAGCTATTTAAGTCGTGACAGTTATATCTCTGCAGTTTCTTGTCAACATTCATGGTGAAGGGAACGACAGTCCGGTTAGGGTTATGGTTTAGTTTCCTGGAGGTTTTCACTTCTTGATTCTTACATATCGGATTGTTAATCCTTACACCAGACTTGGTTACCTTGGGGTCGTTAAAACAACTAAGAATGAGAGTTTGTTCCAACTGTGAACCATAACCACCTGAGTATTAATGCCTATGCGCATTAAGGTCATATTAATAATGACTATGCGTAATAGGGACACTTCCCACATGCGAACTGGAGTGGACCATACATTACCCCAATGGTCGTTGTGTTTATATATTAAAAACTAGATCTTGGTATGTTTTATGTGTTGCGCGGGTAGAATGGAAAGTTCTAAGGAATATATATATATATATATATATATATATATATATATATATATATATATAATCGTTTTATGAAAATAGAAGGGAATCTCTAAGGTATTTATATATGGTCATGTTATACACATATCATTAAGTTTTCCAAGTGAAATAGTTGTTAGTTATTAGGCTACTATTTCACCCTGTTGTTGAGAATAGGGTTGAGTGAGCCATAGATAAATACATATAAGTAACTTGCACCTGTGACGAGGAATAATATGTGTAAGTTATGTAGTATAGTTAATGAACGCCTGAAAGGTTGGAATGACGAATGATCAACTCTAAGAACCCCTATGAATTTTTATTTTTTTTAAGTTGGTGAATTTGGGGAACATTACATATGGTATTAGAGCAAAGGTTACAACACTTGGACCTTAAACAGGGCCAAAAATATTTTCTTAGCACATATTTTCTGTTTTATGAAAAACTGACAAAACAATTACTGTTGCAAACAGAAAAACTTTATTTCTGTTATGATCATGGCAACACAGAATGAAGTTGAGATTAGACTCGAGGAGAATCATGAGAAAAAACCTCTTGAAGAATAGAGGCAAAACAATGACATAAGTTCACCTACCGAGGTTCTGGAAACTATGAGAAATCTCATTATGGAACTGCAAGTTTTCAAAGCAGACAATGAGAAACTGAAAAAGGCACAACAAGAACAGTAGAAAATAAATGAAGTACTGCTACGTAGCATAGTAACAAAGAAGAGTCCGAAGGACAATAATGAGAAAGAAGAGGTCAGTAAAAGGGCCTCCAAAATTTTGGTCCGGAAGGAGAAAAAGGGGACAACTCTTTCGAAGGTACACCATCAACAAAAGATAAAACAACCCCAGGAAGAAAAAGGAAACATGTGGACCATCTTGAGGGAGGGTTTAAGAAAATCAAATTTTCCACCTTTGATGGGGAATCCAGGACAGGAGAGGAGGCTGAAGCATGGTTCCTAGACATAAAAAAGTATTTCCAAATCTACAACTATTCCAACAATATGAAGGTTAGAATGACCATCTATAATCTGAAAGGAAAATATAGCATATGGTAGCAGGACCTGAAGCTGGACAAGGGCCTAAATGAAAAACAGATGGAGTGGTTGAATTTTAAGAAATACTTAAGAAACAATATTTATCTGAAAGTTACTATGAAAGTAAAACCAAAGAGTTTTATGAACTACGACTCAGTCAAATGGCTATGGATGACCTGATAAAAAAATTCCTAGAATTATTAAGGTTCGTGCCTTATATCTGGGAGAAAAAAGTAAAAATCCAGTGGTTCCTAAGATGTTTACCGCAATCCTATAAGGACAGAATCAAATTCGACAATCCCAAGTCCTTAAGTGAAGTTTTCAGGAAGGCTCGAATGTGTTACGACCAATACAAACAACGGTCGGAATTTCCCAAGGCTTAGAAAGACAAGAAACAAGACAGAATGAACCAACAGAAGGAGGGATATCAACCAACCCCCTTCCAGAATGCAACAAAGAGTTTTCCAAGGAAAGAGTTTCATAACACCCAAGGAGGTGGTAAACCAGTCAATCTGGGAACAAAGAAGTTTGGGGACAACCCCAGAGAACCGTTGAAATGATGGGAATGTGGAGAACCTCACTTAAGGAAGAAACTATCCACGATAAACCTCTACAACCAGGACTACGGTTCACAACCTATAGGAAGCCTCTATGGTGGGAGATGTGGGCAGAATTTTACATTGGATCAATGCAGTTGTGGATGGCCGACAAGTTGATCACCAGTCCACCGTAGTGGAAGTTGAAGGTAAAGTTAACAATACTTGTGTTTCTGTTTTAATTGATCCAGGAGATACCTTAAGTTATATTGCTCCTGGTGTAGTGGAGTCAAATAAAATTAAGAAAACAAGACATGCAAAATCTTGGCTAGTACAAATAGAAACAGGAACAAAACGAAAAGTATTTGATTTTATTTCCAGCTGTCAGTTCAGTTTAGGTGGTCAAAACACAAAGATAATTATGAATATTCTACTGTTAGGGTCTTATGATATAATTATCGGAATGGACTGGTTAGAAAGGCATAAAACAATTTTAGATTGTTATGAAAAATCACTCAAGTATAAAGATGAAAATGACACTATTAGGACAGTTCAAGGCATATAGAAACCAATCTCAGTTAGGTATATTTCAACAATGCAATTTAAGAAGTGCATGAGAAAAGGTTGTAAGATTTACGCTATCCAAGTGACAAATCTATTGGAAAAAAGAAAATAAACCTAGCTTAGAGGATTTTGTCGTCTTGCATGATTTTAGAGATGTGTTTGTTGATGAGATACCTGAATTTCCCCCAAGGAGAGAGATAGACTTTTCTATCGATCTATTGCCTGGTTCAACTCCTATATCTAAGGCTCCCTATTGAATGAGTTTACCCGAATTAATAGAATTAAAGGTTCAACTACAAGAACTGTTGGACAAGAAATACATCTAGCCAAGTGTCTCACCATGGGGAGCACCAGTCCTTTTTGTTAAAAAGAAGGACAAAACTCTAAGATTATGCATTGATTATAGACAGTTAAATAAAATGACGGTTAAGAACAAATACCCCTTACCTAGGATCAATGATCTGTTCAATCAAGTAGGTGGGGCAAAGATTTTTTCTAAATTGGATTTAAGATCTGGTTATCACCAAGTTAGAATAAAAGATGAGGACATAAGTAAAACAACATTCAGAATGAGATATGGACATTGTGAATTTGTTGTTATACCATTTGGCCTCACTAACGCGCCAACAACTTTTATGTGTTTAATGAACAACATTTTTAGTCGGTACTTGGATAAGTTTGTTTTGGTATTTATTGATGTATCCTAGTGTATTCTAAAACAGAAGAAGAACACGAAGAACATATGAGGATAGTTACACTGCAAACCTTAAGAAAACACAAACTGTATGCTAAATTCGATAAGTGTGACTTTTATAAAAATAAAATACAGTACCTAGGACATGTAATATCTGAAGAAGGCATTGCAGTTGACCCAGAGAAAATCAGATCCATCATGGAATGGCCGATCCCTAATGACGTAGCAAACATCCGGTCATTCATGGTGTTGGCGACGTAAGTCACTCCCGGATTGCTAGTAGGAGCAGAGCCCGACACCCATCAATTTTATGTCACAGTGGTTATAGATGGGATGACCGAATGGAAGCCAATTCAAAACAATATCATTCCAACTCCAAAACTAGGCCAGGCATGCATAGGTGAGTGAGGTCTTATATAAACTTTAGACAGTGAACTGTAGTAAAGGGTGAACAGGCGGAAGACTTATGTAAGAGGAAAGCAGAGGTCTATTATTAACATCGGGTTTCTAACAGGCTGTGGAAGAAGACGTCCAAACACAATATCTTCTTACATTCAAACGCAAAAGCCAGAGAATGCAGTAATGCAATAATAAATCTTTTACCATAACATAACTGAAATAGACCGCGTGAATCAGTCAATCATGAACTCTCTTAGCATGAGACAAAAATTAGATGGAGTAAGAAAAATTGTCTGTCATAAAACAAGATATCTCATATACAGAAGCATAACCCGCAAACTAGAATATCTGTTAAAACTTTACAGTAGGGAGCTCTGCTCTCCCATCGATTCCTTCCAAAATACAAAAAACTGGGTCTATATACCCAGGAAAATTCACCTCTTAGAGGCATGTCTAGTCACCCAAAGCTTGGTGTCCCTTCATTCAAACTCGTACCAATGTCTATCTTTAAATGCCACCTTAACCAGGCATGGCTCCTGTAAGGAGGGTAGCTGAGACATTAAGTTCTTGGCTAGCATGTGCAGACTTCTCTGTCGAGTTGAGGACTTCGGCATGGTCTTTTTGAGAAAATCGATACACAGGACCTCTGCGAGCAGGCGGCTCGCCAGACCCTCTATTCTCCTTATTCAATGAACGACTGGAGGTTTAAACCACCCGATATTGCCCTCATTTACTTCAATACTAGGAACATTATTAAGATCGGGTCCGATGGCGCCTGAAGGTCGCGGTGATCCTCTCTGCAACTGAACTCGGCGCCTTTGGCCTTCTTTATGTAGCTCCTTCCTTTCCTCAAGTGACCATGGGCTGTGACCATATGCTTTCGGCGTTCGCGAATGTGAAAGGGCTAACCTTTGCTGATTGAAATTGCGATGAGCGATATGCCGAGAAGGCTTAATTAGGCACCACGTGTCCCTCTGAGATCTGACGGCCTTGAGCTCACCCGATACCTTTGTGGGCCTGGGTCCGGGACTTTCCCGGCATCTTGTGCATCAGAACATAGCGGAGTTGCTTTTTTCACCTTGGAGTCGCGACGGGTGAAACGCCGAGATGGCTCAATTTGTCGCCAAGTGTCCCCTTTGAATGGACGACTGAAAATGCTTCGTGATGTCGCAGGCCCCAACTTCTATTCTTTCGACACTATCGGGGTTCGGGGTTTCGCGACGTTAAACAACACAAAACTCTCACCCCATGAACTCCTGAACGCCGAAATACCGACGCGGCCGGATCTTGCAACACGCATCCCTGGATCAGACGACCTAGATTCAGTCTTGAAATATAAGGACTTTCTTTGGTGCTATATGTCGGGTAACTTGGTAACCCCGAGATCCTGATGACCGTTGATCTGCTTCGTGGATGGATCTCAGCTGTAGGCATCAAAACCTTGCCCGCTCGCTTGACTCGTAACCGAAAAGTTGGTCCTTCCGCTGCTTACCGTGGGCATTTTGTGTGCAATCTATAGCCCTGGGTGCTTTTGCGCCTAATGACAAAAATAATCACTAACATTAGGCTCCATGGGGGATAGAGTCGTCCCCGCGATGATCTAAGAACTCTTTCCGCAGCTTCAGTGCCTTGCTATTGGGCTATGGAGTCACTTATTAGGCCGAAAACACGCAAAAAGAAACTAAACAAAGAACTAAAGGACAATATTTACAAACAAGGGAGTCGTTTGAGGCTCAAATAAAACATTTCTTCAGAAAATTCCCATTCACAGGGCTGCTGAAAACCTCTTCTCCTTCCAGATCTTGCAACCCATATGTGTTGTTGGAGAAAATCTCAGAGATTTTAAAAGGGCCGATCCAGAGGGCGTCGAACTTGCTGTGCTTTCCTTTATCCTGTCTGGGTGCGTCCCACTTATATACCAAATCCCCGATCTCGAACTCCTTTTTCCTGACCTTCCTGTCAAAAACCTGCTTGATCTTCTGTTGATGACTGAAAGATGCGTCCCTCACTTGTTATCTGATCTGCTGCACTTCCACTATCTGATGAATTCTTCTGATCATATGATCTGGTTCTCCCTCGTAGTCTTGAAAGAACTTCGCCACAGGTAAGGCGAGCTGAGTAGGGAAAACTGCCTCTACTCCGTAGACTAGTTGAAACGACGAAGTGCCTAGAGACTTCTTCATTGTGACACGATCGACCCACAGAACAAATTTCAACTTTGAATCCCAGGCCCTTTTGTTGTCCTCCAATATTCTTTTAATGATCCTTATCAGGCTTTTGTTGGAGGACTCTGCTAAACCGTTTCCTTGGGGATAGTAGGGAGTGGAGTAAACTAGTAAGATCTGGAACTGCTCGCAGAACTTAATTAGAGGCTCAGACCTGAAAGATGTAGCGTTATCGGTGACGATCTTGCTGGGACAGCCAAATCTGGCTATGATATCCTCCATGAAGCTGATAATTACTTTGTGTGATGCGCTTCTGGTGGGGACAGCTTCTATCCACTTGGTGAAATAATCTGTTGTTGTCAGATTCCATCTGTGTTGTCCACTTGAGGGAGGATGCATTTCTCCAATGAAGTCCAACCCCCACTGCTGAAAAGGTGCTGGAGATACTATAGGCTTCAATGGTAGCGATTTGAGTTGTTGCTTTCCTGAGAACTTTTGACATTTGGTGCAAGCTATGATCTCCCTGCAAACATTGGGGAATAAAGTGGGCCAGTCATACCCAGCTCGGAGTATCTTGTGGGCTGTGGTCTTCCAGAAATGATGACCTCTGCAAAGGCTGCTATGAAAATCAAATGTAACCTTCTGGGCCTTCTGCGGGTCCAAGTATCTTAGAAATACCCCTAGAGGGTCCTTCCAGTACAAGGTTTGGTCAATGAGGCAATACCTGACCGCCTTGAGCTTTAGAGCCCTCGCTTTTCTTTTTCCCATTCCATCGGGGGGCTTCAACTCCTGCAGAAAATACAGAATGTCATGATACCAGGCACATTCTGCTAGCGATAAGCCATCTTGAGAGCATTGGCTGGGCGATTCAACTTGCTGATATCCTGAGCGAGTATTGATGAAACTGACTCCCAAGGCTTCACAGTTGGATTCAACCAGTAGCTTGGATAAACCTTGCCCCTTAACCAACTTGGTGGGTTTTATCTCTAAGTCAAATTCCATAATTTTAGCGATCCATCGACCTCTTTTCCCATCTACGTCGGGCTGCACAAGGATGTCCTTCACGGAAGTTGAAGGAATGTATGTTGTTACTTTTGAATGCAAGACATAGACTCTGAAAGATTTAAGAGCTTTCACTAAGGCATAGGCATGCTTCTCCATGATTTCATACCTGCTCTCTGCGTCTCTTAACGCCCTGCTGAAGAAGGCAATGGGATGCTCACGCCCTTCCTCATTTTTCTGCAATAAGACCGCCGCAACTGTATCCCAGGAAGCAAAAGAAAAAATAAGGAAATCCTTGGAATAATCAGGAATGATTAGCACAGGTGCCTTAGTCAATGCCTTTTTTATTCAGTCAAAAGATGCCCAGGGCTCAGCGGTCCATCTCACTTCATTTCCCTTTCTAAGAATTGTTGTGATGTGTTTTACCAGTTTAGAAAAATTTGAGACAAATCTCCTCAGGAAGTTAATCTTTCCTAGAAATGCCTGGACCTCTTTTTTAGACCTGGGAAGTGACAGGGCTTGAATCGCCTCCACTCTGCTGGGATCAATTCTTACTCCTTTCACTGATACTATATGGCCTAGCAGCTTGCCCTCCATCATAGCAAACAGGGACTTCTTGGGATTTAGGGAAAGACCAAATCTCCGGCACTTCGAGAAAACCTTCCTTAAGTGACAACAGTGCTCTTTATCAGACCTGGAGAATACTGTGATGTCATCTAGGTAGATCACTACGAACTGGTCTTTTTCTCCGATGAAGGCTATATCAATGGCTTGCTGAAATGTTGCTCCTGCATTCACTAACCCAAATGGCATTTTGGCATACATGAATGTGCCCCAAGGAGTGGTGAAGGCTTTCTTCTCCCTGTCCTCAGGCATGACCGATATCTGATTATAGCCAGAAAACCGATCGATCATGGATATCCTGGATGCACCAGTTACCCTCTGCAATATATGTTCCATCTTAGGTAGGGGGTAATTGTCTTTCTTTGATCTTCTATTCAGGTTCCTGAAGTCGACACAAAGCCTGATTTCTCCGCTTTTCTTCCTTACTGGGACCAAGTTGGCCACCCACTCGGAATATCTCAAGGGGACAATGATTCGTGCATCCAACAACTTTTTAACTTCCTTCTCCATGACGGGAAGCAACATGGGGTTTATCTGTCTTAGCTTCTGCCTGAATGGCCTAGCCTCTTCCTTCAATGGGATCTTGTGCTCAATGACAGATGTGTCATATGTCTTGAGGTCTTCGTATGTCCATGCAAACACATCGGTGAACTCTCGCAACAGCTGCGTATATTTGTCCCTCTGTTCTCTGGTTAAACTGCTTGACAATTTGATGAATCTAGCCTCCTCCTGTGAACCAATGTTGCATTCGGTTGTATCAGCCTCTTCATTTGAGACCTTGCCCTTTACTGGCACATCATTCCCATCGAACAATCTTTCTAAAGGGACACGTCCTCTCGGAATGTGATTGTTGGGCAGCTGAATGATTTGATGATTAGCGATTTTATTTAAAAACTCCTCAGGACGAGGGTCACCTTCCAGGTCGGGATCCTGGTCAATATGCAACGCAGAAAATTCATCAACTGATTGGAGAAACCTTTCGAGTTCTGAATCATCCTCGAACATCTTCCAATGCTTGACATTGTCCAGCACCGAGGGCCTATATCTTATATCAACATCATTTTTACCATAGGCAACAGAGGAAATTTGAGCACACTAGCTGAGACAGCTAAAGAACCGGGCAAAGTATTTTCTCCCCTCGGAATGAAAGAAATGTTAAAAGCCAAGAAGAAATTATCAACAAGGTTCCATACCCCATTCCGATAATTTCTGAGCCGAGGATTATGGGCACGATAAGCATTCCTTACCTGCTGAATAATCAACTCAGCATCTCCGAATATTGCTATCTCTTTAATTCCCATTTCCTTTGTGGCCCTCATACCCAGAACAAGAGCTTCATACTCTGCCACGTTGTTGGTGGCTTCGAATTCCAGCTTGTTTGACAGGGACACGACTTCTTGACAAGGTGACATGAAAACCACTCCAGCGCCAGCGCCCTCGCTAGAAGAAGCTCCGTAAAAAAAAAACTTCCACACAGAGGAGATTTGAGGGGAAATCAGATGATCAGGGTTGGGATGCTTTCTGATTAGTAAAGAGCTTTCAGGGGCATCGGTAAGCTGCAACAAACTAGACCCCAAGTCAGTGTCAAGTGCAAAGATGGGGTGATTGGTAGGGTCTGCTTCATCACTGACAATATAGGCTAGCTGGGCTTCTCTGTGTAATATCCTTTGTTCCCCTCCGAAGATCGGAATGGTGGTGTATGTGAGATCCATCTGTAGCATCCCTCCAAGTTTTTTGATCCACGATCTAGACAATAGCATACCGAATTTGGGGGGAACATCGGCTACCACAATATCCATGACCACACTTTTCATGGGCAGCCGAAACAGGGAAACCACCAGGTCTTTGATGACTCCTAGACACTGCACTCTCCTTGAATCGAAATAATATAAATCATGATAAGTTCTTGTCACCTCCAGTCCCAATTCTTCCATGACTATTTTTGGCATAAGGTTATGGGAAGCCCCCGAATCCATGAGGCAGTTATGCAACACTTTATCATGTATGTTTAGGGATGTGTAGAAGGGGGGGGATGAGTCATCTCTGTCTTCTACCATTGGGCCTAAGACGACAACTGGCTTCTCATATTGAAAGTTTACCGAGACAGAGGGGGGTTGGGGGAACTCGAATTGTAGCAGCTTGGAGAGGGATCTTTTAAAATCTCCGTTTTTAACTAGCTCTGAGAGGGGGATGGGGATCCTGATCTTTTGAATTTCATGTTCAAAATTAAAGGATGGAATGGGCTTAGGAGCTTCCCTTACCTCGGTGACGGGTTCTTTGACTACTGACAAAGCGCTCTGAGCTTTTTTATCTTTAGTAGCGGCTGTTGCAGATCTAGTAGGTCTTTCTGCTATGAGGGGCTGGTCTGGGCTGTTTAAGTCTCCTTCTTTCCTTCTCGACCTGAGATTATATCTATTAGAAGTGTGACCGACCCTTTGTCCTTTCCCCAACTCATGAATTTGAGCACTCATCAGGGATTCTTCATATGCGGACTGCGTCAAATGGGGAAAAGGGGGAATTTCTTCAATACAGTGAATTTCAGGGCCAAACTCGTCTATCTCCTCTCTTTCCTCATGATCAACTAGGTTGTTTTGGAGGGGGGTTTGAACCCTTTGATATTCTCTGTCTTTTCCCCTTTGTTCCCTCAGGAAAACCTAAGGCATATTGTTAGTAGGTCATCTGAAACCTCTATTATCAATGTTCTGGGGATTTTTGTACATGGGTTTCCCCTCTAATTCCTGCCTTTCCATCCTGACAGAAAGCGATTTTAGTGCTCTAGCTATCTCATCTGTCTGATGGGGCAGGGGAGAGGAACTGGATGAGGGAGCTTCAGGCCTGTTCTTGGACGTATTTCTATCACCTGCGTTCCTAAGTCGGTTGACAGCCAATATGTTAGATTCTACCTCTACGGCCGCATCCTGCATGTGGGCCAGCATAGTAGCTCTTCTCTCCTTAGAAATAGGCAAAAATTAGGATCAAAAGTGCTGGAGTAAGTGATCTTTGCAGAGGCTTTGGAGGGTTTTATCTCAGTAGGGATTTTGTTGTACATTTTATTAAATCTCTTGGAGAGGTCAGAGATAAACTCTCCTTCCTTTCTTTTCAACGACCCAAACTCTGTCATGTAATACATGAAATCTTTTTTATCTCCCCACTGTCTCAAAAAGGTACTATATAAAGCTTCGATCCCATCAATAGATCCAGGAGGCAGGGCCTTGAACCATTTTCTAGCCTCTCCTTGGAGACTATGGACAAAAATCCTCATCCACACATCTGCATGCATGATAACATTATCATCCGCGAAAGTATAAAAGGCTGCTAGGTGCTCTTCAGTAGATATGTCCCCCTCACCTGTAAACTTGGGCATATTCTTTAGGTATCCATCTGGTGGGAGGGAATTAAGAAGTTATGGTAAGACAAGAGGAGCATACTTAGCGACTATGATGGCCTCCATTGTGGTCATAGGGGGATTTTCTCCGGCCATATGGATACTATGTAAAGGGGAACTTGGAGGAGAAGGAACTTGGAACTTGGATACTAGGGATGAGCTCTTAATGGGAGTGGGAAACAAGAGAGGATTTAAGGAGAAGGCTAACGAGCTCAAGTCAACAGGTGCTCCTCCTTGTGCAGGAGTGGGGAAATCTTCTGTGGTCCTGGATCTACACCAAGGTACAACTTCAGAGGAGAGGGGAGTGACAAGGATTTCTCCCTCCAATCCCAGACCAGGAGGGGAAAACTCAGTTGGAACACTCCCAAAATTCAAGAAACGGGAAACTTATGAAGGAGGTCTATTAAGAAACCAAGGAGGAGAAAACGAAGTTCTTACAGAAGGAGATGGCGGATTACCTGTTTCGGCGGTGGAAGCTTCTTCTTCAGGGGCCTTTCCTTTTCTGAGAACCACCTCTAGATCGGTTCCAGGTGTAGCTAGGGGCAACTGTGGATGAGACCGCGTGTGTCTGCCTCTGAAAGCCACAATTAATAGAGAAGGTTCTCCCTAGCGGAGTCATCACAATGGATTCGCTAGGTGCACAACAACAATCTTGATAATCCTGATATCTGATGCACCTTCAGAATCAGTTAATCATTGTCGTCAATCCCGGGGAAAATATTCAACTTCGTCCCCGACAACGGCACCGAAAATGTTGGCGATGGAAGTCACTCCCGGATTGCTAGCAGGAGCAGAGCCCGACGCCCATCAGTTTTATGTCACGGTGGTTATAGATGGGATGACCGAATGGAAGCCAACTCAAAACAATATCATTCCAACTCCAAAACTAGGCCAGGCATGCATAGGTGAGTGAGGTCTTATATAAACTTCAGACAGTGAGCTGTAGTAAAGGGTGAACAGGAGGAAGACTGATGTAAGAGGAAAGCAGAGGTCTGTTATTAACATCGGGTTTCTAACAGGCTGTGGAAGAAGACGTCCAAACAAAATATCTTCTTACATTCAAACGCAAAAGCCAGAGAATGCAGTAATGCAATAATAAATCTTTTACCATAACATAACTGAAATAGTCCGCGTGAATCAGTCAATCACGAACTCTCTTAGCATGAGACGAAAATTAGATGGAGTAAGAAAAACTATCTGTCATAAAACAAGATATCTCATATACAGAAGCATAACCCACAAACTAGAATATATGTTAAAACTTTACAGTAGGGAGCTCTGCTCTACCATCGATTCCTTCCAAAATACAAAAAACTGGGTCTGTATACCCAGAAAAATTCACCTCTTAGAGGCGTGTCTAGTCACCCAAAGCTTGGTGTCCCTTCATTCAAACTTGTACCAATGTCTATCTTTAAATGCCACCTTAACCAGGCATGGCTCCTGTAAGGAGGGTAGATGAGACATCAAGTGCTTGGCTAGCGTGTGCAGACTTCTCTGTCAAGTTGAGGACTTCGGCATGGTATTTTTGAGAAAATCAATGCACAGGACCTCTGGGAGCAGGCGGCTTGCAAGACCCTCCATTCCCCTTATTCAATGAACGACTGGAGGTTTCAACCACCCGATCTTGCCCTCATTTACTTCAATACTAGGAACAGTAGTAAGATCAGGTCTGATGGCGCCTGGAGGTCGCGGTGATCCTCTCTGCAACTGAACTCAGCGCCTTTGGCCTTCTTTATGCAGCTCCTTCCTTTCCTCAAGCGACCATGGGCTGTGACCATATGCTTTCGGCATTCGCGAATGTGAAAGGGATAACCTTTGCTGATTGAAATCGCGATGAGCAATATGCCGAGAAGGCTTAATCTGGCACCACGTGTCCCTCTGAGATCTGACGGCCTTGAACTCACCCGATACCTTTGTGGGCCCGGGTCTGGGACTTTCCTGGAATCTCGTGCATCGGAACATAATATAGTTGCTTTTTGCACCTTGGAGTTGCGACGGGTGAAATGCCGAGATGGCTCAGTTTGTCGCCAGGTGTCCCCTTTGAATGGACGGCTGAAAACGCTTCGTGATGTCGTGGGCCCCAGATTCTATGCTTTCGGTACTATCGAGGTTCAGGGTTTTGCAACGTTAAACAACACAAAACTCTTACCCCATGAACTCCCGAACGCCGAAATGCCGAGGCAGCCGGATCTTGCAACACGCGTCCCTGGATCAGACGACCCAGATTCAGTCGTGAAATATAAGGGCTTTCTTTGGTGCTATATGTCGGGTAACTTGGTAACCCCGAGATCCCGATGACCGTTGATCTACTTCGTGGATGGATCTCGGCTGTAGGCATCAAAACCTTGCCCGCTCGCTTGACTCGTAACCGGAAAGTTGGTCCTTCCACTGCTGACCGTGGGCATTTTGTGTGCAATCTACAACCCTGGGTGCTTCTGCGCCTAATGAAAAAAATAATCGCTAACACATGGGAATCACTGGATATTACTGCAGATTTATAGAGGGATTCTCTAAGATTGCTTACCCTATCACATCTTTACAAAAGAAGGGAACCAAATTTAATTGGTCATAGAAATGTTGGGACAATTTTAATAAGTTAAAGGAATTGCTAACAACTGCACCCATTTTAAAGGTAGCAGACTCGGATAAAGACTTCACAGTCTGTGTAGATGCGAGTAAAGAAGGTTTGGGAGGTGTCCTAACTCAAGAAGGGCACGTTATTTGTTATGAGTCCCAAAAACTAAAAGATAAAGAACGAAACTATGTCACTCACGAATTAGAGTTAACAACTGTCATCCACACATTAAAGATGTGGCGACACTATATAATGGGCATCAATTTTTTTTTGTTAACTGATAACAGTGGTGTGAAATTTTTGTTTAGTCAACCAGACCTTAACACAAGGAAAGCAAGATGGTTGGCCTTCTTGAGTGAATTCGACTTCGAGGTAAGACACATCAAAGGTAAGGAAAACAAGGTGGTTGATGCTTTAAGTAGAAGAATTCATGGGTTGTTTGAAATGAACATTAGCAGGGATGAAAGTGATCTTGAGAAGATGATAAAGGCTACAAGTAATAATGATGAAAATTACATTAAAACAGTGGCAGATTTACGAAATAATGCAGAAAATTTAAACATAACAGATCTGAGTTTGGACAAAAATGGTCTACTAAGATTTAAAAATAGATTATACATACCAGATTATGCTGAATTAAACTTAACTGTTTTGGACGAAGTACACAAGAAACCATATTCTGGTCATCCGGGATACCAGAAAATGGTAACGACACTAAGGAAGTTATTTTATTAGCCTAATATGAAGGGCAAAACGACAGAATACTTGTCCAAGTGCCAATATTGTCAACAGGTGAAAGATTAACACTAGCATCCAGCCGACCTATTGCATCCTCTACCTATGTCAGAATGGAAATCAAAGACTATATCACTGGATTTTATCTTAGGTTTTCCTAGAACTCAAAAACAAAATGATTCAATCATGGTAGTAATTGATAATCTTAGTAAGCATGCACACTTTATTCATGTAAAGTCTAATTTTGATATTAACATCGCTGAAATATTCATGAAAGAAATTTTTAGACTACATGGTATTTCTAAAATGGTGATTTCAAATAGAGACGTAAAATTTACATCTACATTTTGGAAAGAATTGTTTGCAGGGTTAAATACTAACTTTCAGCACAAGGTACCATCCACAAACGGATGAGCAGACCGAACAAACAAACCAAATCGTGGAAGATATGCTACAAATGTATGTAAGCACGAAACCAAGTAAGTGGGAATACTACCTGCACTTGGTGGAATTTGCGTACAACAATGGTTACCAGACATCGGCTAAGATGAGCCCCTTCGAAGTACTGTACGACAGAAAGTGTACAACTCCAATTAGCTAGGATAACCCAGTTGACAAACTCATTGTAGGACCATAAATTCTCCAGGAAATGGAAAATACGGTAAGAAAAGTACAACAAAATTTAAAAGAAGCACAGGACAGACAGAAAAGTTACCCAGATCTGAAAAGAAGACACCAGGAATTCCAAGTTGGAGACCACGTTTATTTAAAAGTCAAATCCAGAAGAAGTTCACTAAAGCTAGGAAATTGTTCTAAGTTGGTGCCAAGGTTTTGTGGCCCTTTCGAGATCTTAGCTTGAATTGGACCCGTGGCATATCAACTTGCACTTCCTGCAAATCTGAAAATTCATAATGTATTTCATGTTTCTTTGTTAAAAAATTATGTTCATGATCCTACTCACATGATCGATTGGAACACGGTGCAGGTGGAACTAGAAGGCGAGTTCCAAGTGGAACCTCTATGCATTCTGAACAGGAGAGAAATAAAACTACACAATAGAGCCGTTGCCCAGGTAAAAGTGCAATGGAAGCACTTTAGTCCCGAGGAGGCCACTTAGGGATTGGAGAGAGATTTGCAGAAATCTCATCCAACCCTGTTCCAAGAAAGGAATGAACACTGAGGACAATGTTGTACTGAAGGGGGAAAGAATGTAACATCTCCAATTTTTTTTTATTATTGAAGTCCGAAAAATACTTAGGAATTTATTTATGTTTTTGGTAAATTTGAAATTGGAAAATTATTGCCATTTATGGAAATTTCGAATTTCGAATTTAGTTAATTGTAATTTATTTATTTTGACTGTTGGACAAAGATTTGATTTTCCCAACCAACTCTTTGACTATGACACTTGTAAGAGACAAATAATTTTTATATTTATTGCTGAGAGACAAATGGAACAACCAGGTTGAAATTGCTGACCATGACTCCATGAGTGGGGAACATGTTGAAACTACCTCAGGGTTGAATGTTACAAGAGAAAAATAAGGAATTTGGCCATTGGCAGCCCCTAAAAATTAGGGATTTGTAAAGCTGCGAAAATTTCCAAGGGGAAAAGACCTAGGCACAAATGCTTTTGGCATATATAGCATAAGGGAGGAGGCATGACTCTGCCTTGTATGCTAAGGAGAGGATATCACTTACTGTTATGAGCATTGGTTTCTGAGTGTGAGGCAAGGAGAATTTTTTTCTGATTCTGGAAGAGGAAAATAGATAAGGAGTTTAGAGTTCACCCTCATGGATTCATGGTCAGGCTAGGGGGTGATCGGAGCAAGTAGATTGGTTGTTCCATTCTATGGTTGGGAGGAACTTGGTTGTTCCTTTTGTTCCCAACTTTTTCTTCAGATAAGTACCCCTATCTATTGTTGTTGAATTTTTTTACTGGATGATGGCTAAGTGAAATAAAACGTTTCGTAGGATGAACCTTGGAAGTGATTTTCTTAATGAATAAAGTAATAAAGCTATTGTGTGTTAGTTGATTAGGTACAGTTTGATGTTGTTAAATAAGTACTGAAGATGCTATGTGTTAGCTGTTGTAAATATAGTCTAAATTAGTTAATGAATACAATGATGAAAGCCATGGTGTGTCAGTTATGGTAGGTACCTAGGATATACCTGTAAGTTAAATAATTAAGAACCTTTTCAGGGTTATTTTAACCTCTACTAGGCATGTAAATACATACATATAGATGCTCAGATTCAAGTAATATTTAACTATGAAAGTGCTAGGCATAAATTCTGGAAGCATATAAGCATATATGCTTATACCCATTTCTGTAGACTGAAATATGCACAACTATATAAATAACTAAGGGTTGTTTGATTGTTGCTATAAATATCAAAGTAGGCCTAAAAGGAATATAAAATAGAATTTTGTATGTGAATGCATGCTGTTGCTGATACCGAGTTTCTGAGTTATATAAATGTTTAATATACATAAACTAATTATTGATTGTTGCATAACTTAAAACTCGAGTCTTTCCCATTAAAACTGACTATATAATTGGAGTAAATAGTATAGTCCCGTTTCATTACAATAACGCAGATTCAAGGTTTTGGTAATGTAAATACATCAAACACATTTCATAAATCCCAGAATCAGACTAGAAATTAAATGAGTATTCAAACTCTACAAAAACACCCTGATCCATAATAAATTAATAGTGGAATTCAGAGCCAATGCAGAGTTTTTCCCCTCTGTTTCTCCTTATGGATTTAAGATACAAACAACTAGTTTGATAAGAACCGACCGTGAAAACTAATACAATAAAGAGTATCCTAGGTGATACCTATATCACTGGAACAAAAACCTAGATGGTTATTTTTTCCTTGAACGCTACAAGGTGGAACTCAAGTACCTTTCAAGTGGGGCCCTTGTAATGACCCAAGCCACCGAGCGATCCAAATCTACAAGCGAAGATTAAAGACATCAATATCAGAGTTATGGAAACAGATCAACAACAATAAATATCAATGAAAGTGAATATCAATGAAAGAGTAATGGTCAAAACGTTTGTTTTTGTGAAATTAAAAATAATTTAAATACGAACAATCACTTAGCTTAGAGATGATGTGGGGTTCCTTGCCTCATCGTTGCCGCTGAGTGAATTGACCATCACCGAAGGCGAGGAGTGGGTTAAGACTTGGCTGATTGGTACCCTCACCACATAAATAGGGGTCCCATCATTAGTTATTGTAACCAAATATACACTAAATCAAATGTGCATTATGTAATAAAACATTTAGAACTCTATAAATACATGTAACATACATATTTCATAATCCAGAATGGTAAAAGATGCACAGTATAAATCACTTCTTACAGAACTGCCCATTTCAGATCACCGATAAGGTTGTCAATTACGAGCCCCAGATTTATAAAAGGGGGTTACTGAGTAAGGGCATGATAAACACAGTGGAGTTATGGATACAAATAATAATTTATTTTTCGATAACAAAGTGGAGATTGACAAGAGTAAACATAGATTCCCAGAACAGTGCATTCGAACAAATCACAAGATGAATTTAAGACTGAAATTTTAATCCACAATGGGAGTCGAATAATTGTAATAACTTTCTGTATAGATATGATGAATGCAGTGATAAACCAATCACAAGTATACAAAGTAACCAGAACCCCTTACCGTACCTTAGGAAAGGGTTCGACCCAACAACGAATAACCGTGGGTGGAGTAAGTTGGCCACCAGCCTCGGGTGTATAACGTTTCACGAACCAAGACTTCTAAAGACCCAATACTTGATCTAAAACAGATAAGTAAATAAGCAGCACGCCGATAATTGTTTCATAACTTATGAATATAAGGAATAAGTAAAAAGAATTCCACGGTCTTTAGCGCAGGGTTATCTGCTCTGACCGATCATACATGAACTGAGAATATCAAATAGATTATAGTATGTGAAAGGAGTTGCATATAACAGTATAACCACTGGTGATACAATTGACTTTTTACTTGTGATAGACCTTATGATACAGAGTCATATGGGGTGGAGGTTTGATACCCTCGTAGAACGAGACCAGAGTTAGACCAAGAGGGACAAGAACAACCAATAAAGACTGAGAGGTTCCTCATTACAGAACTATTTGGGAATGGTTTACAAGTAATGAAAACCCTGTAGCAGCGAATGGCTATCCTCACGGGTTAGAAGAAAACCGCAAGACACTATGAGATAGGCTTCGATTTTTTCATACAGAACCAGGATAGTAGTACTCCAGAAGCTTTAGAGAAGCAAGAAAAAATACACATCCAACTAACTTAAATGGAAATAGTTACAGAGGTAATCCCAAAAATTCATGAATGACATGTTCTACAACCTACTGTAACTCGGGCAAGAAAAGGTTAGCCCAACATACCTGGTAAAGGAGTGACCATTGGACATGTAATGCCTTCGTGCCTACATTGGACATAAGACCTCCTCTTCATCGAGGTTACACACAAAGTGAAGTTGCAAAGCTATTGCATAGAAATTTCTGTCCGAAGTTACACAGTGCAAGGGAAGGAATGAACAATAGCCTCGAGAAAACCCTTCGCCTAATGGATTAATGGTGAGAGTTATGCATTGTACCTAGACCATGTGATTAGGGCGAGGTGGCAGAAAACTCAATGGGCATGGAGGTCGAACGATGGGACAAAGGTATATGCTACAGAAGACACTTAAATGCCGCAGACAGAGCTATTTAAGTCGTGATAGTTATATCTCCGCAGTTTCTTATCAACATTCATGGTGAAGGGAACGACAGTCCGGTTAGGGTTATGGTTTAGTTTCCTGGATGTTTTCACTTCTTGATTCTTACATATCGGATTGTTAATCCTTACACCAGACTTGGTTACCTTGGGGCCGTTAAAACAACTAAGAATGAGACTGTGTGCCAACCGTGAACCATAACCACCTGAGTATTAATGCATATGCACACTGAGGTCATATTAATAACGACTATGCATAATAGGGACAGTTCCCGCATGTGAACTGAAGTGGACCATACATTACCCCAATGGTCGTTGTGTTTATACATTAAAAACTAGCTCTTGGTATGTCATATGTGTTGCTCGGGTAGAATGGAAAGTTCTAAGGAAGATATATATATATATATATATAGTCATTTTATGCTAATAGGATGGAAGTCCTAAGATACACACACACACACACACACACACACACACACACACACATATATAGTTGTTTTATGCTAATAGGATGGAAGTCCTAAGATACACACACACACACACACATATATAATTGTTTTATGCAAATAGAAGGGAAGCTCTAAGGTATTTATATATGGTCATGTTATACACATATCATTAAGTTTTCCAAGTCAAATAATTGTTAGTTATTAGGCTATTATTTCACCCTGTTGTTGAGAATAGGGTTGAGTTAGTCATAGATAAATACATATAAGTAACTTGCACATGTGATGAGGAATAATATGTGTAAGTTATGTAGTATAGTTAATGAATGCCTGAAAGGTTGGAATAACGAATGATCAACTCTAAGAACCCCTATTTTTTTTTTTCTTTTTCAAGTTGGTAAATTTGGGGAACATTACAGGATCCATACTCAACAACTTGACTAGGAGCAATTCCTGTTCAAATGAAAAAATGTCATGAATATGGCCAATTTGTGAAAAATTGTAAGAAGAAAACTCAAGGACTACAAATGAAACCTTAGATTAGGGAGGAGAATGACAAAAAGTCAAAACAAAATTGCCTCGTAACAGAGGAGTTGGTCAGGGTCCTGTTCCTTCCAATCAAAACCTGAAAGTTCACCAAAGAAACCTAACTCTAGAAACATCAATAGAACCAATCCAACCCCCCAAAGAAGGTCCGTCTGAAACACCTAAAATAATAACTTCAAATCACTTTGAGTCACTGGAAAGAGAGTTTCCTGAATCAACAAGAGAGTCACATTCCAAAAGACAAGAATTTCTCGAGCAAGTCATTACTCTCCAGAACTTTCAACATTTTCACAACTCGAACCAACTAAAATAAAGGAAGAAATCTAGAGGAGGATTAGCAAGAAGATACAACCACATACATTAGAAAAATGTCAACACGGTTAGGAAAAATGATAACTCGAAGGAAAGCTCACCGGGCAATGGAAAAAGTAAAAATACAAGAAAGGTCCATTTAAAATCTAGGAAGGAGAACCTTAATGGATATTAGGTGTTATTGGATAAATCCGTAAGTGCGGACACTAACCAATCTCCCTAGATCCACCTGGATCTAGAACAAAGCAAGACAGAACAATACTCTTTCCCTAGATTCTAACCATTGAATTAAATAGGAGGAAAGAACAATTAACATACCTTATTATCTCTTCCTATGGTCTTTGTTACTCCCACTTCGCTCCAGTGCTCTCGTGCAGTCAAGACCAAGACAACACAAACCAACCAAAGTGAAGATAGCACAATCTATTCAAAAGTCAATCTATGTATATGATCAAGGAATTATACAATAAAGTGGAATTAACTTTATGGGAAAGGGACATATTACTGTATCATATTAATGGAAAGTAAAGATTACAACCTGAGCCTTGATGTCGCAAAATTCCTTTCGATGGCCCTTGGCTCCGACACACACACTTGCTCACTTACATGAAGAAGATCAACTCCTTTGGATAAACTTGCTGGAGTCTCCAAGCTGCTGTAGCTTCAGTCCTTCACACAATTCTTTCACCAATTCTCCAATGAATCTTGCTTAACCTTTTCCATGAGAATTCCCTCAATATATAGGAGAGAATGAATTAGTTACTTGGATAAGAATGATCCCAAAATATCAGGGAATCCAGTACTAGGATAACCATTTGAATNCCATCTCATCCTTCTAGAAGATTCCCTTCTAGAAGCACCGAGAATTCATCTTCTTCCTTGCTTTATAAAGAGTTCGCACCCTAGCAGTTCAACACAGTGCGAACTTCTCGCACCCTGGCTTAAGGTAGCCTACGAGAATCATGCATTCTCGCAGGCAAATATACTAGCAGCCTGCGAACAATATTCAAAAATGAGTTTTCTGGAAGAGATGAAAATAATTTTTTCTCAGGAGAAAGTTCTTATGAAGAGCCTGAGTACACCATCATCAATACATAATCATGATGACCAAAATCATGGGTAACAGAATGCCCCCCAAAGTATGAGGTTAGAATCAGTGACAATCGAAAGATTTTGTAAGCTGCATGTGTGTGTTGGGAACGAGGAGCACACCTAATCGGAAACCTGCGAACAACCAAGCATTTGCAGAATATCATATAGACCAATTCTGAGGTAGGCATTCCCATACTTAGATCATAGACGGATGACATCGTAGACATAGGTCATGGCCACCAATCATAGACTGTGGATCCATGCCGTCAAAATATAGCATAGCCACCAAGAATACACTGTGGATCTATGCGAGAAATTTCAAATTGAGACGACATAGCCACGAGACATACACAGTGGATCTATGTGTCACAGATTATACATACTCTATCACAACCTGGACAAAAGAGGTGATATCCAGGGTCTTCGATCTCGTCGCCCAAAGTACAAATATAACCATGTGATTACATGTGTTGAAGTCGAACATGGCAGAAACCACTTGATTACCGGTCATTGATGAAACCGTTAACAAGTGCGAGGGAAATCACCATTGATGTCAATGACTCCCAAGGTACCCTAGTACAATCCATCGAGTGTGAATAAATGAGTTGAAGTCGAACATTCGATGGAATCTTTCGATTAGGGGTCAATGACGTAACCCACTGTCGAAAGCGAGGAAACCTGCCATTGAGGCATGCAAGCTCCAAGGTACCAAATAATTTCTAAGTCTTGATTCCGGATAATGAGCTGAAGTCGACGGAACAAAACTCATCACAGGAGGGCCTTGGTGTATCCCCCATCAATGACACGAAATGAGTAACAGATTTGGAAGGTGAAACAGAGCATTTTGAAAATTGGACCGGACACAGGGAAGGCCGACACAAAAAGAATGGACAACTGCAGATGTACGACTCAATATAGGTTTCAGATGGACTTCTCTTGAACATATGAACGACACGACCAATGATTTGGTAGCATTGACTCAAAGATGATGCAGGTAATGACCTGGTAATAAATCGAATGAGAGACAAATGGATTTCCCAAACCGGCTTCAAATGCGATGAATAGGGGGTGTCATGTTCAAGAGCGACACTTACTGCCAATTAATACGAAGATGAAAACATATTCCTTTCCCAAATTTCCCCCCACCATTTCTGGCGAGTACCACTTTATTTTTACGCAAGCTTGAGGAGGATAAAATATGATTGTTGATATAAGCTCATCCTTCGGATGAGTCCCTCGGAGTATATTTAATGAACCCTAAGAAGGAGTGGTTCGGTCCCATTATGGGTCTGTCAATGTTTGTTTAACGAGTCCAGAGATAGAAAACTTGAAGGTTTTTCATGATTATAGAGTCTGGAAAAACACTTAAAAGAGAACTCTCTCAGTTCCTTTTTCGTAAAATAGTCTAGATGAGACCGAAAAAGAGATAAATTATCGCTCACCAGACGCTTACTTCAAATACTTTATTGAGCGTGAAAACAGCAAAGTCGCTCAGCGATCTTTTCACGTTTAGAGAGTCTGAAAAGAGCTTAAAGAGGACTCCAGGGGGGTTCCTTTTTCATATAACCTTTACGAGTCCGAAAAAGTGATAAAAGTATACTCGGTTGCATTCTTGTTGATTTACGAGCATGAGAAAGAACAAAGACTAATCTCGGTAACTTATTCTCGTGTGTTTACGAGCATGAGAAAGAACAAAGACTAAGCTCGGTATTGTTTTCATTTTTACGCAAGCTTTAAAACAAAAAAAAACTATGCTTGGACCTGGTTTCATTTTTACGCAAGCTTGAACAAGAGGGAACTATGATTGAGGTAAGTGGTTTCATTTTTACACAAGCTTGAACCATAGAAAACTATGCTTGCGACTTCCCAATGCATAACACATGGAAGGTTGGTACTGAGCCCCTAGCTTAAGAAACTAGCGGCTCTACTTCAGCATGAAGTCCAGAGGCTGGAAGTATTGCCCCCCCAAGCTTCGTTTCATCCAACAAAAAAGGAGGAGGAAATGAAGCTTCAAATACTAGACGAAGGACTTGACTCAAATAGAGAGGGGGAAAACCATTTCATTTTTTAACGAGCTTGACACAGAAACAAGAACTATGCTCGTAACCTCTATTGCATTTTTAAACAAGGTTGCCACAGAGACGAAAAAACTATCCTCAAAACCTCTGTTTTATTTTTTAACGAGGTTGTTACAAAGACGCAAAAACTATCCTCGGGTGGTTCCATTTTTTAACGAGCTTGAAATTAGAAAACTATGCTCAAGTCTGGTTTCATTTTTTAATGAGCTTGAAATCAGAAAATCATGCTCAAAGACCTATGTTTCATTTTTTAACGAGGTTGCCTCAGAGATTCAAAACCTATCCTCAGGACCTTCTTGATCATGGATTCCAAGAGAACAATGCTCCTGAAGGAGACCATGTCAAGGGAAAGAACTCGGTCATGGCTTCCAAGAGGTCTTCATTTGACGGAAGAAACACACTCTGGAAGGACACCATGTTGGGGGTTGTGACAGGAGTAAAGAGATCAGGCTCTAACAACCCTATCGAAGAGATCACCATGTCAACTACTGAATCTAAGTCATCAGAAGTTGAAGTCATGGGCGACAACGCCACATGATTGACCTGTGGCTGGGGCGGTACCGTCTGCATATAAGAACCGTTCAGGGAGGAAATCCAGACAGGGTCAATGAATGAAAGTTGATCAATAGTCACAACTCGTCCATCATGAGGGAAAGATATCACACGAAAGAGAGTAGACACGATAGCTTTCATGGAATAGACATAATCTCGCCCAAGGAGTAAAGAAAAATCCAAGGGGTCTTGGACTACCATGATGTCAATAAAGACAGTTTTCCCTTCCAAAGTTACAGGAAACGGAGGAAGGGTCCCTAAAGGTTGACTGGTTCTTCTGTTAAAAGCTAACAGATTTTGTGTAACTGGCGCAAGCAGAGGATAACCCAAGGCTTTCCAAGCAATAGAGGAAAAAATACTAACAGATGCACCTTCATCTATCAACGTTTGAGGAACGTCCCGACCACAAACCTGCACTGTAATCTGGAAAGGAAAGTGAGAGGGAAGATGAGGTCCAATTAGCACACCCCAATCAAAACGGATGGCCTCATTACTTGGAGGGGTTTCCATGGGAGAATGAGGAATACCCCTCAGCACGGGAGATTCTGTATCAACAAGAAAAATGTAGGCAGTATCGGGTTTACTCTCTAACGGGAGAGTAGGATTGACCGATGGAGAGATCAGATTGACCACTTGAGTTTCATTCTCCAAGGGACGAATGGGGTCGACAGGTGGAAACAGATCGACCGCTTGGGTGTCACTCTCTAATGGGACAGTGGGGTTGACCGAGGATGGTATCAGATCAACCACTTTGTCAACTGGTTCAACTAAGGACGTGACCAGATTGACGACATGATCAACCAGATTGACCAGTGAAGGGGCCAGAGTGATCATTCCATCAACTACAGGTGGGTCGAGAGAAAGCTTGCGATAAGCGGCTAGAAGTTGAGGCTGTGAAACAGTCATGTCTTCCAGTAATTTTGAGGCTTCGTCCATATGAGGGAAAAGGTGAGTGAGATGACTCCCTTTGCATAACATGCACGAGAACTTGACTCTACTTTTCTTCTTCCCAACCGTATCATGACTAGCTGACAGGAGGTCATCAGTATGTTGTTTAGAGGATGATGACATGGGTTGGTCAGGGTGTGTATACCATACTTCTATAACCTTGGATAAACTAGGGCAATCCTTAAGAAAATGGCTACCCTTACAAAGCCTGCAAGGGTACTTGGGCATACAGGTTGTTTGGGTGATCTTGACATCATCAACACTCCCAGCACGAGTAACAGTAACTGGTTGTTTTCCAACATGTTTGACAGTGTTTGGAGGTTTGGATCCTTGCTTAATTTTCTTCTTCTTATTCTTCCTTTTCTTCTTCTTCTTATTCACCGAGGTACTAGCGTCAGAACTTTCACTCGACGAAGAAGATGAAACAAAATGAGACCTTGCAAGTGAAGAAGGCGAAGAAGAACTTACTTGTGAAGAAGGTGAAGGATCAACATGAGGTTGATGCTCTTGGGGGGAAGTGTTTGTGACTGAAGCACTAACTGCATTCAGGATTACCTGAGTGGAAAACAACCACATCGGTAACCCAATAGTGAGACCTGGAAGGCTCAAAGTAGCAATGTGAGGAGGACCGATGTTTCCATAGAAAGGAAAAAAAAAGGTTCCCCTGGAACAGGGGTTCCTTCATTGGTCATTCCGGGAAATGACGCCATTAAATAAATCCAACCTAGAGTCTGCTAGGGAAAACAAACAGCACACGCTAAAAATCTAGGAATCAAGCAAACAAACAAAACCTTCTCACAATGAGCACACTAGTTGGTGATGAAATCCAACGTCGCAGGAACAAAGTAAGAAGGGGCTGAGATAGAGCGGGTGGAAAAGTTACGTTGACGACCTACTTAACGGACTTACACCCTGGTGCAATCTCCCACACATAATCGTGGGTATACCCTCCAAGGAGCCCGAGTGAGTTTGGCCAATGTTGATTCCAGGTACCGTGAAGACTTGCCCCTCCACAGTCACCTCGGGTAAAGAACCTAGAAAGATAGGCCAATAAGGTTACCACCAACAACAATAAAGCCTAGGGGGACAGTCGACAGTACRATCCACATGCAAGGGCAGGGTATCTAGCCTGAAATCAACTGGAGAGGCTTCCACTCATCATTGTGGGTATACCTTCAAGTGACCCCCATAATACGTGCAATCTCTACACCAAGACCAACAAAGAAGGGTGAGTAACTCTGCCAGTCTCAATCCGACCTCGTGATTGACCCTTGTGTTAGAAGGGCTTCCCAGGACAAAATGAAGTAAGTGGATTTAACCGCTCCCTAACTCAAGATTCTATGTTTGTTTGCAGCTTTGGAAAGTTATCTTTCACACCTATTCCAAAGCCCTACAACTAATCTAAGGTAGGTTTTCTACCATAAAATATAAAAATGTCTAATCAATTTTTATAAGCGCTTTATTTTATGGCTGTTGTTACTCAAAAAGAAGATGGCATGAATAATACGATGTTTTGACCGACTCGAAATTTATGCAAAGAGATGAATATGCAATATTTTCATTTCGATGAAAGCTATGCTACGAGAAGGAGAAAACATTTATCATTCCCAGATGCACAATGTCCCAAAATCTTAAAAACTCATCAATATCAAGATTCTCAAGAAATGAGAAAAAGGTACTGTACACCAATGCCAAGAATCATGGAATTTCGCTACTTGAAATGCAAGGATGCCCCCAATCTAATATAAAGGAAGAAATTAAATCTTTTTGTTTCAAAAATTTCACTAAAAGCAATAATGAACTTTGTTAAAACAAAGAAACCCAAACTAGTCTTTTCAATTGCATGAGGAAGGTGATCTTTCAAACAATAAGAAAATGATAAAGACCAAGAAAACTTAACTTTCAACCAATCACTGGTTCTTGACTAATCAAACACACTCAGATTATGAAGTCAGAGAGAATGGTTTTGCCATGAAAAGTCAAGAAACGAAATTCAAGACAAAAATGACAAGAAAAGCCTTGAAATCCTAAGACTGTTCATGCATGCAAACGAAGACAAGAAAGACACCAATCAATGGTCCAAGAAACTCTTATGAGGCACCTAAACATATCTGGGCAGTTAAAGATGCCAAATCTCAAAATCCAAAATGTGAAAAAATGAGTTCGCAGGCTGGTAGTATTACACAGTGCGAGAATTAGGCATTCTCGCAGGTGGCCCTTGAGCAGAGTTCGAGAACCTCGCACTGAAACCTAAATGCAGAGTGCGAACTCTACCTATTCTCGCATGCTACAATGAAGTACAGTGAAAGAATGTCTGTACATAATCAAAATTTTGGAAAATGAAGCAAAATTGAAAAAGGCCTCTGGACCCAGAGGGTCTATCAGGATATCCTGAAGACTCAGAGATTGATAGGACAAGAGAAAATTAAAACCAGAGAAAATGGCCACAGAAAAACACCAAAAGTCACAAAGAAAATGGGTTCGATCCCCAGTGGAGTTGCCAATTTTGTTATTGGATAAATCCATAAGTGCAGACACTAACCGATCTCCCTAGATCCACCTGGATCTAGAACAAAGCAAGACAGAACAATACTCTTTCCCTAGATTCTAATCATTGAATTAAATAGGAGGCAAGAACAAGTACCATAACTTATTATCGCTTCCTATGGTCTTTGTTTCTCCCGCTTCTCTCCAGTTCTCTCGTGCATTCAAGACCAAGACAACACAAACCAACCAAAGTGAAGATAACACAATCTATTCAAAAGTCAATCTATGTATATGATCAAGGAATTATACAATAAAGTGGAATTAGCTTTATGGGAAAGGGACATATTACTGTATCATATTAATGGAAATTAAATATTATAACCTAGGCCTTGATGTTGCAAACTTCCTTTCGATGGCCCTTGGCTCCGACACACACACTTGCTCACTTGCATGAAGAAGATCAACTCCTTTGGATAAACTTTCTAGAGTCTCCAAGCTGTTGTAGCTTCAGTCCTTCACACAATTCTTTCACCAATTCTCCAATGAATCTTGCTTAACCTTTTCCATGAGAATTCCCTCAATATATAGGAGAGAATGAATTAGTTACTTGGATAAGAATGATCCCAAAATATCAGGGAATCCAGCACTAGGATAACCATTCGAATGCCATCTCATCCTTCTAGAATATTCCCTTCTAGAAGCACCGAGAATTCATCTTCTTCCTTGCTTTATAAAGAGTTCACACCCTAGMAGTTCAACACAGTGCAAACTTCTCACACCTTGGCTTAAGGCAGCCTGCAAGAATCATGCATTCTCGCAGGCAAATATACTAGCAGCCTGCGAACAATATTCAAAAATGAGTTTTCTGGAAGAGATGAAAATAACTTTTTCTCAGGAGAAAGTTCTTATGAAGAGCCTGAGTACACCATCATCAATACATCATCATGATGACCAAAATATGGGTAACATTAGGAAAGAAAAAACACATATGGATAAGGCGATGGGGACACAACAGGCCACTGAAATCTCTTTGAAATCAGTAGGATGGTCACAAGGAAATAAAGGGTAGGAAACCTAGACACCTCATGGAGGTGATTCCAACCCTAACCCTAAATAATGATTGTGTTATCATGGAATTGGAGGGGATGGGAAGAATCTCTAAAGGACCTTATTAGAATAGGAAAACACACTATAATACTTATCTAGGAAACAAAATTGAAGAGGAAGGAAGCATTGGATGTCACAAAAAAGCATTGGCAAGCAAGTGAAGGAATTGCAATAAGTTCAAGGGAATCTTCTAGTGGAATTTGTACAATTTGGGATTCAAGGAAGGTTGCTTTGGAAGGGGCCTTTTGTTCACAACATTGGATAATCACACAGTTTCAACATCTTGAATCAGGTATATACTATATCTTGTTAGTGTCTATATGCCAGTAAGTTATGTAGAAAAGATAGGTTGTTGGGACTCATTGTAGGCCCCAAGTAAATCACAATATTGTGGTAGGGGATTTTAAGATGGTAATGTCAAGTAAATATAAAAGGGTGGAGGGAATGTGGTTATGGATCCTATGAGAGAAAGAATGGAGGATTTAATCTCATATTAGAACTTAGTGGATGTAAAACGATCTAAGGGGAAATATACTTGGAGTAACAAGGGATTTGTCTTAAGGCATGCCCGTCTATATAGGGTTCTAGTTCATGATGAACTCTTTTTAAGGGACACTCTTATCTCATCAAAAAATATTTTGTTTGGGGTTTCAAATCATAAGCCTGTAGTTCTCTCTTTTGATCCATCCTATAACTTCGATCCCATTCCATTTAGGTTTAATCCTCTCTGGATTCAGAGTGAGGAAGTACAGTGAATAGTGGACAAAATGTGGGAACAACTAGTATGTGTCTCTCCAAACTATATTTGGAAAACCAAACTAAAATGAATGAAATAGGGCTTAAAACACTAGGCTGAATATGTATACGTCCCACCTGGAAAAAAAAGAGATTCAAAACTAGTTAGATGAGGTGGAAAAGATCATGGAAGAAGAGGAGGTTTATGATCATTTGTGTTGGATTACTGAAAGGGGGGGTGAATCAGTAATAACGTAATTATAATCATTTTTCTTCAAATGTTATATCAATGTAGAATTATTATACAATAATGAGCAGTAAGAAATAAACAATCACACACATACACAATACACCAGTGTTTTACTTGGAAACCCAAATCGAAAGAAAACCACAGAATGATTTTTCTTATATGTCTTGAAGAATTACATTCATTGGAAGCACCAACTTCTTTTGTTTTCCAGCTGCAACTGGAAGGAGGCTCCAACCCCCTAGTTTCTCAGGCTACAACCTGAGGGAAGCTCCAACTCCCCAATTCTCTGGCTACAACCAAAAGGAGGCTACAACCCCCTATCTTCTCTGGCTACAACCGGAAGGTGGCTACAACCACTTGTCCTTTCCCCGTCCTTCCACCCTGAAGTAGAAGTAGAATGATGGAACCACTGTCACACTATCACTGTGAGATATACTATTGTAATCATGTACCAATAAATCTGAACCATGGATCAACTATGCATCAACCTGTACCTCAACCTGTAATCAACCTGTACCATAAACAATTCCACAACCATGCACCAACCTGTACCAAACAACCTATAATCAACCTGTACCATAAACAAGTGCATCCAACCATGTACAAAGTATGAACCAATCATGTGTCAACTACTCATCAACTATGACTCATCAATATGTACCAACATCATCAACTATACACCTCATGTATGTGCCAACTCATCAACTACTTGTCTCAACCATGTACTCAACATGTAGCTCAACCAAAAGACCTCATCAATTTAATCATCCAAATCTGATTTGTAGCTCTATAATAGACCCGGTGTATATGATCACATTCCTGCAAACCTTCCTTAACTTTAACAACAAGATACTAGCTTTTTCATCAAACTTTTCTTTAGTCTCACATGCCTAGTTTTGGATTAGTCAACAACCCTAACTTGAAGTAATCGTAACTTTGAACCTTGAATGTATAAAGGTATGAAAATGATACACAATTTTGTTTAGTGTGTTTTATGAAATTCCTCCAGGTGTCACTACTTGGAACCTCTCAGAAAAGAGTCATAGCAAAAATGGCATACCTTGTTGAATTGTGGCTTATTCTAGAGAGCGACCTTGTAGAGCGTGCCCCGCAAGAAATTTTTGTTGAATTTATATGAAACTATTACAGAGAATAATAAATATTGTACCCTAACCAACACATTTGGTCTCACTGAATTTGGATCTATTATGAATAAGTTATGACGTTTTTACCCGAAACACCTGTTTTTGACTAGTTTCAGGACTAGCCACAAACCCTATTTTCCACAGAGTGTAACCCCAAAAATACAATGACCCACAAGACGAATTTTTTACCACAGATACTTGGGTATTTTTTCTCAATGGAAGAGAAATTTCACAGTCTGAATCATTATAGAAAAAACGTTATAGAGAAAATGGTGAGATGACCTGTAAATAACATACCTTAGAAAGCACCATCAAAAGAATTTATCCTTCCTTGCATTTCGGCCTTCTTTTCTTCACCTTCCCTTAGAAATCTGGCTTGGATATCCTTGGTTACCTCAGACACCTATAGATATTAAATATTCTCAAGTTTAATTAAAATGAGAGAGCCTTGCCTCTTATTTATACTTTCCAAGTAGCTTCCTTAAAAACATCTTCTAGGTCACTTGACCCACTTTCCTTATTTTAGGGTTAACCCACTTCTAATTTCTCCATTAAATTTATTATTGAAATAATTTATTTTGTATTCATTTTGAATTATAATACACACATCACTTCACTTTATTATTTACCTTTTAAAATCTCTTAAACCACTTTGACTACTTTGACCTTTTGGGGCTTCTAGATGACATATGAGGGTCCTCCAACTTCGTAAGGCCATAAATCTTAAACTGTGAGGAGTTATGTGACATTCCACATACCGCTAGAAATGGAATGACATGTACTATCTATATAGAATATTATTACCTTCAAATATAGAAAAAATCATACCGTTATCCATCAAACAAACTTGGGTCCATTACCCAAACCTGGGCTCTCCAACTTCACATGGTCATAACTCTCTAACCATGAGGAGTTATGTGACATTCTACACACCACCCGAAATGGAATGACAAGGACTATCCATATAGGATATTTTCCCTGACAAATTCACTATCCTTAATCTCATTATTCCATAATTAAGCATGGGTTCTATTACTCCGCAAAACGTCTTCCCGTGAGGGCTTTCACCATAAGGGGACCACTTTGGAGTTCATCCATATTTACTTCTTATAAATCATGAAAAAACAATAATGAGTCATATTTACATCAAACAATCTTGGGTCCATTACCCAAACCATTGTGCTACGGGGCTTTCTTCAAGGGTTGACATCAATGACAACCAACCTTAATCAACAATCTCCCCCTTTGGCATTGATGGCAACACTCTGATGCAATATTGAAATCATATCACTCATGCTCCCCCTGGAACCATGCCTCTGT
>ML791219.1:104332-136701 GCA_009831015.1 Picea engelmannii
CTTCACTTTATTATTTACCTTTTAAAATCTCTTAAACCACTTTGACTACTTTGACCTTTTGGGGCTTCTAGATGACATATGAGGGTCCTCCAACTTCGTAAGGCCATAACTCTCAAACTGTGAGGTGTTATGTGACATTCCACATACCACCGGAAATTGAATCACATGTACTATCCATATAGAATAGTATTACCTTCAAATATAGAAAAAATCATACCATTATCCATCAAACAAACTTGGGTCCATTACCCAAACTTGGGTTCTCCAACTTCACATGGTCATAAATCTCTAACCGTGAGGAGTTATGTGACATTCTACATACCACCAGAAATGTCATGACAAGCACTATCCATCTAGGATAGTTTCCCTCACAAATTAATTGTCTTTCATCTCATTATTCCATAATTAAGCATGGGTTCTCTTACTCCGCAAAGCATCTTCTCATGAGGGATTTCACCATAAGGGGACCACTTTGGAGTTCATCCATATTCACTTCTTATCAACCATGACAAAAAAATAATGAGTCATATTTACATCAAACAATCTTGGGTCCATTACCCAAACCTTTGTGCTACGGGGATTTCTTCAAGGGTTGACATCAATGACAACCAACCTTAATCAAGAATTTGCTACAGGAAGAAAGGAAGATCCGTAAAAAATCGCACTCTGCCTTCAAAGAGGACGAAGAAAATTGGAGGTTTAAATTGTGTAGTCTTTGGCTACGAGTAGGGGATAGGAACACAACGTTCTTTCACAAAAAAACTCAGGAAAGTGATCTATAATCTGTCGTGGATATTCCATTGGAATAGTTCGTCACAACAAATCTAATAAAATACTGAAATCTTTACTATTAAGTGTATTTTTCCTTTAGACCTCCCGAATATTTAGTTATCGATTTTCTGCTTATCCATGAAATAGATAAAATGCGGAAAATAGATAACAATAAAATACAATCACACCATCCACAAATTAACACGAGATATGACCCAGTAAACTCAATATGGGAGAAAACCTAGCTAGAAGGTGAGGTTGCTCTGCTCTCTTTTCTCTGGTATAAAAATGGCGCAAGTACAAATGAAGAGGCATTATCTGTGGATTTTCATTTGAAACTAGTAGAAAAAGACAAATTTATGACTAAAAATTGCATATAAATGACTAAGTTTAGTCACGTGACTACTACTAGTATATTGTCGGACATATATAACGTGACCAAATATATGACTAAAATGTTTTAGTCATTTATTTGTTGTTTTGGTTGATCGTTTTGGTGGTAACTTTAGTCATTGTTTTAATCATTAATTGTTGTTCACTGGTAATTTATTTGGTTGTGGTGGTAGTCCATTATTGTCGTCAACAAGTAGTAAATTTAGTCATTTGTATCATTTATTTCCTTCATCTCGTAGTATATTTAGTCATTGTAATCATCATTTTCCGTCAACGGGTAGTATATTTAGTCATTGTAATGAGCATTTTCCGTTAACTAGTAGTATATTTAGTCATTTTTATTCTCTAATTTCCTTTCATTGGTAGTATATTTAGTCATTGTTATAGTCATTGATTGTCATTAACTAGTCATTTATTTATTTGTGGTAGTCATTCCTTGTCGTCAACAAGTAGTAAATTTAGTCATTTGTATGAGTTATTGTTGTAAACTAGTAGTATATTTAGTCATTTTGATTCACTGATTTATGTAAATTGGTAGTGTATTTATATAATGTTTATTAGTTGGATAATCATTATATTTACTACATGTTTAGTAGTAAATGTCCAATTATATAATGATATGAATAATTTATTATTTACCATAAATTAATTGTGTAATGCAGAAATAAACATAGTACTAAACTTAAATTAAAACATTAAATAACTTAGTATTAAACTTAAATTAAAACATAAAATAAAAGATAAAATATTGATTCTAACATGATCATGATAAAAAACTAAAACAATCTGACATAAAATCAAATTAAAACATATAATATTGCAATTTAAATGAATTGCAAAGTGACCATATATATAATAAAAAATGTTAAAAGTAGTACAGTGTTGTGACTGAGAGTTTCCAAGTATGCAAAGATACCATAATATAATATCCATGAACAATTTACATTCAAACTACTATGACAGTTGTTTGAAAACCTTTACGGTGTATTTACAGACTTGGAAACTCTCAGTCACAGTTGTTTGAATGAATGCATGTAATGATTTTTATATTATGGTGTATTTGAAAACTTGGAAACTCTCAGTGACAGTATTATACTACTTTGACATTTTTTATTCAGACTATATTCACTATATTCAATATCAGATAAAGGTTATGCATCAAGCAGAAAGGGATACCACCTGTATAGGAGTGGACATTACATCTTATAATAATTACCTATAGAATTTATCTCAATAAAAAAAAACTTATTTATTTTGTATTTCTCTTGTATTTATATATTTTCATCTGCAATACCAAATCAACAAAGGAATCTTAATAATATACTGAGTTTTGTGGAACCTTGGGTTGTGAACTGGTATATTGTCACAAAAGGTAAGAATGAGGAAGAAAAGAGGTTGAATGCAACCTATATGATCAATGTGGCAAGGAAGCTTGGATGCTAAATTTTCCTTCTAATTGAAGACATTGTTGAGGTCAATCCTAAAATGATACTTATATTGATTGCGAACATTATTCTTTGGAGTCTTACAAAGCAAACCAGTGAAGATGCATGGATTTCAGATAGTGAAAATGGAAGTGTAACTAGCAGTTTCTCAAACATTGTTATTGATGACAGTACTTCAGAGGCTTATTTACCACTTGATAATGGAAGTGGCAGGATATGTGGAAGTATTGGTTTCAGATCCTTGGATTTAGAGCCAATTCACCCAGGTGGAGCTTCAAAATTTAAAATAACAATATGCATCCATGAAGAAGGAGAAGGGTGAATTAATTGTTGAGGATTTGTGCTCTGGAATGACTAAACTGAAAGATTTTTGAGGAGTTATTCATCGAGGAGGAGGTAGGAGTTGATGTGGGGAAATACCATTCGAATGAAAACGAGTTTTGAAGAAAAATAACACTAAGAAGGATTAAATATTTCTGAACAGAAGTAGAATTAAACTCTTCTCTTTCCTATGATTAAAACAAGACAACATCAATGAATATCATGAAAGTAGTGCAATTTTATTTATATAAGTCTGCTACAAGCATATCATTTACTCAAGATGATTTTACATATATTGTACGACCTCTACAGATCCATAATTCTACTAGTAATACTTATTAAAACCACAAAATACAAAAATGGAACTGCTACTCGATTTATATTTGACAGGTATCTTCTCAAAGCATAGTTTATACCATTACCTCTGACCTGGGAACACTTTCCTTTCAGACTAAAGGAGTGTATAATCCGAGTGTACATCCTTCAGAACCAACTCGACCTCTATTCCTTGATTGTGATGAACGCTGGCCCTAACTTGGCTCCTCGTCTAGGCAGTGAGACCCAAATTTCTTTCCCTAAATCGACTCCTTGTTCACATAATGAGACTCGAAATACTTGCCTTCTTATGCACGCATACATAACTGACTTTATCTTAGGTTACGCTTGCCTCCTTGTGCACATAGAGAGACATGAATTGGTCTTTATCTCGTCCCTTCTTGGCCTCCTCTTGTTTTTTATCTTACAAACCCCATCTCTGTCCTCTTTGGAGCTCCTCTCTCTAGTCGACCTCACTCTCTTTTCTCTTATATTGATAGTGAGGCTTCCAGGTTACTTGTAGCCCTAGCATATTTTCCACAATCATTCCTAGTCCTCATATCCTCTCATTATGAACTTGATCCAAGGGTGGGGACTTAATCAAGCATTGAGATGCATCAATGGTTGAGATGCAATATTAGCTTGAGTTAGGTGGTCCTTGCCATTTAATTTTCTTTTGTCTAGTCAAAATATGGGCTTCCTCCTCATTACTAGACACCCCTAATGGGGAGGAGTTACATGCCCAAGCTATACTCTAACACTCCCTCTTAGTGAGGGAGGTAAATTCACTAGAGTTGTCTTCTCCAGGATCCACCTCACTATGTGTTTCTCCCTCTGATTCTGAGAGGCCCAACCATTCCATGTCTGAACATTCTATTTGTTCTTCTAGGATGGGTCTGCTACACCCTATACCAGGATTATTTGAGTATCCCCATTCATCCAATTGAGTCCATTCCCACTATGTGGGTCTACTGATAATAACCTCTCGTTCTCTTACACTTTGACTTGCAGACTCATTGCTTTCTTATGTGAGTCTGTAAACAGGTTGTCCCCACAGTTTATATAGCTCATATTCACTTATCCCTATCATTACAGGTGGTCTTGGTTCTTGAATTTTAACTGAATGAATGTGTACACTATAGCCAAAGAAGCTTGCCCCATAGCCTTGATGCTCCAAGGCCGACTTTGAGAGAAAGTTGATTCTCAAACATGGTAAGTATAGTACTTCTGGTATCCTGAAAATTCTTCCTGATTCTAGTTGTGGTGATACTGCCCCTTTTCCATGAAATTCCATCATACTGGAATGCATCCCACACTTAACAATTCCTTAAGCTTGACTTGAGAATTCCTGAATTGCAAGTATATCACCTATCATGTGACTCATGGCCCCACTGTCTATGTACCTGCCTACCCTATTTTTGTCCTCTGTATCCAAGAACATAGTGTATTCATCCTTAAACATTCTAGAAAACTCTCTAGTTGTGGCAACCAAATTCTACTCATCTTCCTGTTCTTTGTTTTCAACTTCTGTTGAGGCTTCAATCTCTTTTCTTCTCCCTCTTTCACCAAATCCCTTATTAGCTTGGGTGCACTAGCTAGAAAAGTGTCCAAGCTCTCCACACATGAGAAATAAATGAAAACCATACACTTTGTCTCAATTCTTCAAAGTCCATTGGATGCAAAGTAGTAAATATTGGAACACAGGACTTAGTTGAAGGGTGGCCTCATCTTGTCCTTTCAAGTTTCATAAACAAAATCAAGTTTCATCCTTGGACAAAACGAAATCAAACCACATATGTTATGTTTTATTGAGTAGAGATTCAACACAAAATGGGACCATTTTTTTGTATTTCCACACACATAAAGGGATACCACCTGTATAGGAGTGGACATTTACATCTTATAATAATTACCTACAAAAATTATCTCAATAAGAACAAACTTCTTTATTTTGTATTTCTCTTGTATTTATATATTTCCATCTGCAATACCAAATCAACAAAGGAATCTTGATAATATATTGATTTCTGTGGAACCTAGGGTTGTGAACTAGTACATTGTCACAAAAGGAGAGAATGAGGAAGAAAAGAGGTTGAATGCAACCTATATAATCAATGTGGCAAGGAAGCTTTGATGCTCAGTTTTCCTTCTACCTGAATAAATTGTTGAGGTCAATCCTAAAATGATACTTATTATATTGATTTCAATCATTATTATTTGGAGTCTTACAAAACAAACCAGTGAAGATGCAGGGATTTCAGATAGTGAAAATGGAAGTGTAACTAGCAGTTTCTCAAACATTGTTATTGCTGAAAGTACTTTAGAGGCTTCTTTAACACTTGATAATGGAAGTGGCAGGCTATGTGGAAGTATTGGTTTTATATCCTTGGCTTCATAGCCAATTCACCCAGGCAGAGCTTCAAACTTTAAAATAACAAAATGCATCCATGAAGAAGGAGAAGGGTGAATTAACTGTTGGGGATTTGAGCTCTAGAATGACTAAATTGAAATATTTTTTAGGAGTTATTCATCGAGGAGAAGGTAGGAGTTTTTGTGGGGGAATACCATTTGAATGAAAAAGAGATTGTGGATTTCGAAGGTTTTCTACATATTTTTCTTAATTTGCAGACATAGGTAGATACAAAATTAAGTGGTTCCAAGAACAAATCTGCATTTCTAAAGACTGCCACAACCACCTTGCTTCACACAATTGGTGAATCTGAGAAGGTGGATTTTTTTTCTCATATCAATAGTTATCTTAGAGATGATCCAGTGGTGAAAAGACACCTTCAAATTGATCCTATGACAAATGATCTCTTTTATATAGTGAAAGATGACATTCTTCTATGCAAATTAATCAATGTGGTTGTTCCTAGAACCATCGATGATTGAACAATAAATACAAAACCAAATCTTAATCCATGAGAAATAAATCAAAATCATACACGTTGTCTCAATTCTTCAAATTCCATAGGATGCACAGTAGTAAATATTGGAACACAAGATGTAGTTGAAGGATGACCTCATATTGTCCTTCCAAAGTTCAGAAACAAAATCAAGTTTTAGTCTTGGAAAAAAATAAATCAACCCACATCTGTTATGTTTTACTGAGTAGAGATTCAACACAAAATGGGACTTACACCACTATGCCCATGTCTTATCATATGTTGATAAATCAAATTTATTTTTCTCACCTTTCCACCAAGACAATCATTACATGGATATCTGTCCATATCATTCTCATCGTCTATTCTTTCATCATATGCATGGTATTCATCCATTGTCAACCTTCGACTTTAACTCATCTTTGATGTTCTACATTCCAATATTAATTTGATATGTTAATTAACAAATATCATGTAATTTAAATATTACAAGGGCACACAATCAACTAAGTTGTTGTTAACAACAACAACATTGACAAGGAACTAAGCTAGTCTATGAGTTTGCATTTTCTAGTTGTGAAGAGAGGTTGGGAAAAACAAGTATTTCTCAGAGAAGCCAATAGGAAATGAGAAAGGTGTCGTAGAAGGAGGATTTTATCAGCCTTGGCAGATCTGAATCCTCTACAGTTTGGAAGTCTTGTGAAGCATGTAGTTCTTACTGCAACTTCCCACTCTCAGTTTTGTCCAAGTTATTGCAGATTAATAATTTTTGGGGCACTTGAAGGAGCTTGAAAGAATTTTTTTTCATGAATTTTATGTATTTTATTACATATTAATGATTTTGGGGGCACTTGAAGGAGCTTGATTTTTTTTTCTAAAACTATCATGCACTGAAAGTATTAGAGTTCCATTTTTATTATATTGAAGAATGTTAGAAAGTGACCACACTTGTGATTCTATTTTATATCTACTAGCTTCAACACAACAACACATGAATCAAATATATCGTTCACCAAGGTTTTCCAACCAACACATACATGGTCTTCCAACCAACACATACATAGACTATGGTGCCTTCAATCTAGTTATTATTCCTCCTAGTGTATCCATGACTAAGAGGACCCTATGTGTAACCACAAACCCCTTCATGGGTATGGGCATAGCTAGCTAGAGATGTCCTTGTTTATGCAAGTAGTAATGATTATGCAGAAGCATAAATACATGGGAGGATATATATTGGACTGGAAGCATGAACCATGTTCTACATGAGGTCTCTGTTGACTTACCTATTATAACTAAAGAGAACCAAGAGGGAGATTAGTTAGAGGAAAACTTTTCACCTACTAGCAGAATGAAACTCTTATCTATAGAATATTTAAATAATGACTCGGTGATTGAAAACAATAGATCCCTTTATTTTGAAAAATATTTTGAAGAAACTAAGCATATGGCTCTTGATCAATCATCTTGTGCAATAACCGAGAATGTACCCCCAGTTTTCATGGACACTTATGTTGGTTGTGGAGCTTGATTATCTTCTTAATTCATAGGTTTGTTTCAGCCATGCTTGGACCCCATTCCCTAATGAGGGGTGTGGGGGGGATTCCCCCCCACAACTTTCGCTAGGGAGGTCCAGGGGGGGCAACGAAATTTTTTGTATCCCCCCCCCCTCTGGTGGGGGATTCGAGGGCAACGCCCTTGAAGCGAAATTTTGGGGAAAATTGCCTCGTAAAGTATTGTAATTTCATATTCAATCTAGGTCGTTCAGTATAAGGTCACAGATCTGACGGTAGAAGTTATTTTAGGGTTTTTTACCCTAGAAGGAAACCCTCTTTTATGAGGGAATTGTATTGAGGCTGTGTATTATTGCGAATATTGTATTCCGAGAGAGGAGACTGTAAGAGAAAGAAGAGGAAATTACATTGGGTGTATTGTAGGTTGTATCCATTCATTTTGTTAGATAATAAAAAGGAAGGACCTGGAAATTTATCTGGTGGATGTAGCCCACACTAGGTGAACCACATATATCCATGTCTCTATTATTTGTGTATCTTATGTGTTTTATTTCCACATTTATTTTATTTTATTGCTCTGCGATCATGTTTTTCTAACAGCTTAGAGTTTGGATTTATGTAATAACAAGAGTATGTTTATTGGATGTAATGTCATGGAACATATTACAATACCTGAGAAATAAAGTGATTCATATACTAAGGAAATTTTTTATTACCCAAACTCTGAGTTTTTTTATACATTGTACCTTGATTTATTTGTTGGCCTTGACTCATAGAAAGTTAATTATGATTTCCATGTATTTGAAAATGTTGGTTTAGTAGCATAGGAAATATATATAGGAAATGTTTAGTGGCATAGTCAACCGAGAGATTAGGAGTTGGAATAGGATTTGAAGGAGCTAGAGGATTATTCCTTAGCCAACCCATGATCAATTAGGAGTTTGAGGATCTGAATTAGTCAATATACCAACCAGAGCCAGTCTTCAAGGAGGGGATAGAGATATTATGGTAGGGGCTTGATAGAGCCTTTCATCATTAACCATAATACTTTTGTTATCACATAAGGTTGTCAAGTCCCATAGGTGTGTGTCGATATACCCAATTCTATAAATTTTCGCCTTGTCGCTCTCCTTTTCAAATTGACAAGTCTTAAGTTTGTCCCCTTTCAGCGTATAAATTTGTCTTTTGTGTGCCCTTGTTCATTTGTGTGCCCTAGTTTCCCTTAATGTCCTAACTGAAAGGAGTCTCAGCCCCAAGCCCCTCTATATTCCCCAAAGGATGAACACTCGTCTCCTTTTTCAGTCACTGGTCTCCCTGCTTTCCTAGCCCATAGTTAGTCGTCTAGATTCTTGATCGTGCATGCCGCAACCATGGACACAAAGGGTGGCATACAAAGCAGCCCATTCCGATATTAAAAGCAGTATGAAATTTTAATCTTTTAGCGGGGGAGATTGGAGGAGCAGTTTGAATCAGTGGCTCACGGGCATTCAGAAGTTCAAAGTTGCACGAAGTATAGCGCCATAGTAGAAGGTCCAAAGATCGAAGGCCTAGAGCGAGCATGATTCGTTGATCTTGAGGGGGGTAGGTGGCATCCGATCCAAGTGTTTGGAGAAATGAGATTTGGGAGTTTCAAAGTGAGAAGTGCATAAAACTTCCGGAGAGTCGAAGCCCAAACTCCCGAAGCAATCGTGGACCATTGATATCAAAATCAACAGGGAACCGTTGATCTTAGCGGCAATGCCTCCCCAAGGTCCCGAAGGCCTGAAGTGCTTGAAGTGTCGAAGTGGCCGAAGGCCTGAAGTGAATCTGAGCTATTGATCATCAATAGCCATGTGTCATGAGATCCATAGCTCTGTGTGAAAACGCAGAAGGAAAAATAAGTTTGAGATTTGATTTTCCCAGAGTCTGGAGACTCGGAGTAGATATCAGCTGTCCAAATCTAGGAGCCATGTGTCGTCAGATCCCTAACTCCAGTGGATTTCCTTGGGGCAAGTAAATTTTGACTATTGATAAGTTTGAAGCCTGAAACCACGAAGGGAACTCAGTCGTCGATGTCAAGAGGGCCACGGGTCATCAGACCTATTACTTCAGGTAAAATCCCTGGGAAAAGAGAAGTTTGAGTTTTGATTCTCTTGAAGCTCAGAGACCTGTAGTGGATCTCAGTCGTCCATTCAAGAAGACACACATCATTAGATCCATGGATCTGGGTAAAATAAATTGGAAGCCTAGGTTTGAGTTTTTATTCTCCCAGAGCCCGAAGACTCGGAGTGGATCTTGGTCGTCCAATTCAAAGAGCCACATGTCGCGAGATCCATAGATCTGGGAAAAATCAGAGCAAGTAAACATGAGCTAGACCCCAAGCCTTGGAGAGCCAAATGCATGTCGACTATCAGCACAGACAGGTGACACCCTTATAGTTTTGACAAGTGGCACTCTTTTCAAGTATTCTCAAACATGACTCTAACCTGTTTTCAAGTGGCACATGTTACCTCTCTATCCGCGACACATCAACATGGTGACATCTGGACTCCACATCAGATCATCCTTCTGGAGGTGTTATTGTTCAGTTCCAAAAGTATCACCCCACCCCAAAACACATTTTTGGTAGATCCTAAAGTTGGTGGGCGAGTAATCTTGGTGGTGCCGCCAAATCTAGCCGGTGTGCTTAGATCTCAGATCGTGACCAGATCAATAGCCACAATCTATTACGGGGACGCAACATGCTCGCACGATATTTTTCTTGAAAGGTCCCGCAATGGAAACCATGGTATGGAGAAAATACTACGTGGCGAAATGTGATGGATTGCGGGCCAAAAAGTAGTCTGAACCCATACCACCTTTGAGCGGCCCCGTAATTTCATGTTTATATGGCATCCTATCCGAGAGCAACAAGTGGTCGTGCCCCTGAGCATTAAGTCTCATTCAATCTCCAAGGAAAAGAAATTAATGGAAGGTAGGTTTGGTGGTTGAAACCTCGACTCACCCCATAAATGGAAGGCATGGAAGGCCCGACCGTGGGGACTGAACCGTCAGCCCGTGATACCCCTGCATGCAGATTTCCCTGCAGAGCCATGTTGATCTAACATCACATCTAACAGAGGGATGCACGTTCAGTATGATAGAAGAAGTCGTTGACGCAAAGATTTGATTGTAGTGATAAGATCACACTCTTGATATTCGGGGACTATTCTGAGTATAAATATATAGTTTTTATATTTTGTTATGGTTGTCAACTAGTTGAGCAGAGCTCCCTATTTTGTAATGTTTTTGATGCCATAATTTTTCTCTGGTTATGTATCAAATTTGAGACTTTCAGATTAATAGAAGTGAGCCTCTTTTCATATATTTGTAAAAACCTATGCTAAAACACTCGAGCATGGAGGATCCAGTCAAGGGTTTTTATGTTGTTGTAATGTAGGTTTGATTGCAGTGGTATCGTGACCAGTTTTAGTCAGCTTCCTTGTGATATTTTCCCCTCTTAAACTGAATGTCTTAGGCATGGAGGATCCAGTCGAGTTTTTGTAGCTGCATGGTGATGTAGGTTTGATCATTGTGTTGTTATGAATGTGTTGTTTGGACATATTTCAGTGTCTAAAACTTGAGCTTAAGAGTGATCTTGAGTCTGAGTTTTTCTTCTCCAATCTGCTTGAAGGCATGATGCCCATAATAGTCTTGTCCACCTTTCTTACTAAGTCTTCCCTCTGCTCACACTTAAACTCAATTCACTGATTGAAGTTAGTTGTGGCCCTCACTTCCCTGTACATTTCTTGTCCAGTTCTGTGTTGAACATCATTCATATATTGAGTTTTTTCCATTGACCTCCACTCATATAAACCAAACATCCACCAAAAAATATGATGGGTACTGGGATTATCCTCCCACAATTTGAGGGTGACTCTCAGTGCTAACATTCATGACATTGTTGCCAGGGAACGAATTGGAGAATTTTCCCTGGGTAGAACGACAACGAGCTTCTGATTCTGAATGTGCATCAAATATCAGAACCATTGAAGACTGTATTTGCACATGGTGACTCCACTGTCTAGACTCCATTTTTTTAGTGTGATTTCCTCTGGCTACATCTGGAGCCCCCTGGGACAAAATGATCAGATCTGGTCTTTTATGGTGAAAAACGACCAAACACACTCATTCTTCATATCATTCACCTGGAGACTCCATGATTAAAGGACCGATTGGAAACTCCACTTTTTTGAAATGGAAAGAATCCTGGCTTGAAGGTTTTCTCCTTTTAATTTTTCTGTTGTTCCCGATTTTCCTAATGTTGTCCCTACTCCAAATGAATGGGGCAATTATTTTCCCATATTTAGATAGTGTAAAGAGGACAACCTTTCTCAACATCTTCATGAGTTTCATGAACTCATGCATCAGTGGGAGATACATCATGAAGATATTCATGTTCTCATTAGCAGGAGATGCTCATCAGTGGTATCACTCCTTACCCCTTGCCAGCATCTCCTCCCTAGGATAATTTCATGTAGCTTTCAATAGACATTGTCAAAAGTTTTATTTCTCTTATTTAATTCATCATAGTTGTTGTGAGGAATATGGAGATGGTGTTCAGGACATAGTTCGTTCTTGCGAAAGCTGCGAGAATGAAGGATATACCTCGTAAGAGTTGATGGAGTTGGTAAAATATTTTTCTCTAAGAATAGAGGGATTGGAAGAATATTTCTCTTGCTTCTCTTATTAAGAAAATGTAGAGGATATTCCAGTCCTTGAAACAAATGTTCTTGGAATCCCTAATTATGATGAAGAAGTGATGTCAGATACTGACCAAGAACAAAAATATTTTGACGGATATCCTAGTGAAGACGATGAATAGAAAAGATTTTACGTGGTTCCTATTTATAGTGATTGTGAAAATGATCCTGGGGAGAGCCATGAAGGAGAAAAGGAGGAGCCACATCTCTCAGTTATCTTGGCTCATATTTTTGCCCCTTTCAATTTCTCATTCATATTTGGTTATCCACATCCAGTGCCAGATAGAAATGAATGGGATGATTATCTTTTGAGATTCAGAGGAAGCGAGCATGATGATCCAGGTAAGCAATTATTCAATTTTCATAAATGCATGCTTGAGCATGACTTTGTTCATGAGGATGTCTTGATCAAGATGTTAAAATTTTCTTTGGAGGGAGATGCTCGTGAATGGTGTAAATCTATCCATGTTGCTAGTATCCATTCTTTGAAGAATTTTCACGATGCTTTCAATGCATATTACAAGAAGAGTTACCTGTCTCATCTTATTTTGGCTGACTGTTGTAAGAAGTTTGAATTCTACATCTAGCAGATGATAGAGTATTTCTCGTGTGATGAGTCTGGTGAAGTTCTAATTAAAAGAGAAAGTAAGGACAAAAGCGAGTATTTTGCAGTTGCAGATGAAATCGTTTCTCTTTCTATTTCCCAAGAAGAAGGCCTTCCATATATGACTGATGATAGCACTGATGATTGCATAGCCATAGATGCATTATATTATTCCCTTGGTACACTTGTTGTCTCATATTTAAAAGAAGATATGGTTGTGGAGGAGGATTCTTATCTTTTCCTTCAAGAGGTTCCGCATGATGTATTTTCACCTGGGATTGAAGAGAAGAATATAGAGGTTTCTCATTTTCCTGTGAAAAATAAAAGAGTTGTGCGCTCACCTATCTTTGATGAGTATCTGGATGAAGAAGAGCATATCCCTACATCACATTTTTTTGACTTGGGAAGAAACCATCCTGTGTATGAAGGCTATGAATCATATTTTGATGTGGAAATCAACCATCCTGGGTCTGTAGATGACATTCAACAACATGTTAAAAAGAAGCATCCAGTCATTGATATACACGAAGAGATCCCTTGCCCTCATCTAGCATATGTTATCGGAGCAGACAAATAAAAAGAGGATCAACAACCTGCATCAGCCTTTCACTCAACTGTTCTTGCCACAAACGTTCAACCAAAGGTGAGCAACCGTAAGACAAAGAATGTTTTCTGTCACCAACCCAATAGGTTTTGTCACCTATTTTATGATCCTGTAGGGAAGTACATGGAGTGGCATTTTTTCCAGGTATTGAATCCTCCAAACTTCATCTTGCCTTCAGCACTAGGAGGAGGATTGGAAAATGTAATCTATTTTCTATCACAGTTTCATTATCTTTTACTGATCAGTGACAGAGTAAATAAGTTTTCAGTTAGGAGGTTACTTGACTGGCTCTGGTGGAAGTCAACTTTCACCTAGCACTTTGTAAAAATTAGTTAGTCTAGGAGTGTACATAAATAAGCTCCTTCTGGAGCCCATGTGTTTGTTTTCGTTTTTATTAGAGTAGTGTACATATCTCCCCATTTTCTTCAACAAAATGTTTGAGCTAGACTCCATAAACCAACAATTAAGGCACTGGAACTACTTGTTCTTGGTAGCTCGCTGGAGTATGCCATCCCCTTTGGAGTCAAATGTTATCACATAAGGTTGTCAAGGGCCATAGGTGTGTGTCGATATACCCGAGTCTATAAATTTTTTCCTTGTCTCTCTCCTTTTCGAATCGACAAGTCTTAAGTTTTTCCCCTTTCAGTGTGTAAAGTTGTCTTCTGTGTGCCCTTGTTTGTTTGTGTGCCCTAGTTTCCATTACTGTCCTACTTGAAAGGAGTCTCAACCCCAAGCCCCTCTGTTTTCCCCAAAGGATGAACACTCATCTCCTTTTTCAGTCACTGGTCTCCCTATTTTCCCAACCCACAACCAGTCGTCCAGATTCTTGATTGTCCAGGCCACAACCATGGAAACAAAGGGCGACATACAAAACAATCCATTTCAGGCTTAAAAGAAGCAAGCAATTTTATTATTTCAACGGGGGAGATTCCAGGAGCAGTTCGAATCAGTGGCTCATGGGCATTCAGAAGTTCAAAGTCGCATGAAGTATAGTGCCAGAGAAGAATGTCCAAAGACAGGAGGCCCAGAGCGAGCATGAGTCGTTGATCTCGAGGGGGATAGGTGGCATCCGATCCAAGTGTTCAGAGAAATGAGCTTCGATATTTTCAAAGTGAGAATTGATTAAAACTTCTAGAGAGCCAAAGCCCGAATTCCCAAAGCAATCGTGGACCATTGATCTCAAAATTAGTAGGGAGCCATTGATCTTAGCGGTAGTGCCTCCCCAAGGTCCCGAAGGCCCAAAGTGCCCGAAGTGCTGAAGTGGCTGGAGGCCCGAAGTGAATTTGAGTCTTTGATCAACAATAGCCACATGTCGTCAGATCCATAGCTTCGGGTGAAAACACATAAGGAAAAATAAGTTTGAGATTTGATTTTCTCAAAGTCCGGAGACCTAGAGTGGATCTCGGTCGTCCAAATCCAGGAGCCATGTGTCATCAGATCCCTAACTTCGACAGATTTACTTGGGGGAAGTAAATTTTGACTATTGAGAAGTCTGAAGCTCGAAGCCATGAAGGGATCTTAGCCATCAATCTCAGGAGGGAAACACGTCATCAGACCTATGACTCCAGGTAAAATCCCTGGGAAAAGAGAAGTTTGAGTTTTGATTCTCCCGGAGCCCAAAGACCCAGAGTGGATCTCGGTCGTCCATTTAAGAAGACATGCATCATCAGATCCATGGCTCCGGGTAAAATCAATTGGAAGCTTAGGTTTGAGTTTTGATTCTCTCGGAGCCCGGGGACCCAGAGTGGATCTCGGTCATCCAATTCAAAGAGCCACGTGTCGCCAAATCCATAGCTCCAGCTAAAAGCACAACAGGTAAACAGGAGCTAGCCCTCAAGCCCTGGAGAGCCAAATGGATGTCGACTATCAACACAGACAGGTGACACCCTTATAGTTTTGACACATGGCACTCTTTTCAAGTATTCTCAGACACGCCTCCAGTCTGTTTTCAAGTGACACATGTTACCTCTCCGTCCTCGACACATAAAAATGGTGACATCTGGTCTCCACGTCAGATCATCCTCCAGGAGGTGTTATTGTTCAGCACCAAAAGTAGCGCCCCACCCCAAAGCAAACTTTTGGTAGATCCTAAAGTTGGTGGGCCAGTGAGCTTGGCGGTGGTGCCAAATCTAGTCGGTGCGCCCAGATCTCAGATCGTGGCCAGATCAATGTCCATAGTCTATTGCGGGGATGCAACATGATCAGGCGATATTTTTCTTGAGCGGTCCCACAATTGAAACCATGGTATGACGAAAATATTATGTGGTGAAATGTGATGGATTGCGGGCCCAAAAGCAATTTCTTACCCAAACCACCTCTGAGTGGCCTCACAATTTAATGTTTATATGGAATCATATCCGAGAGTAGCAGGTGGCCGCGCCCTTGAGAATTAAGTCTCATTCAATCTCCAAGGAAAAGTATTTAATGGAAGGTAGGTTTGGTGGTTGAAACCTCAACTCACCCCATAAATAGAAGGCATGGAAGGCCCGACCATGGGGACTGAACTGTCAGCCCATGGTACCCCTGCGAGCAGATTTCCTTACAGACCCATGATGATCTGAGCTTACGTCTGACAGAGGGACACACGTTCAGTCTGACAGAAGAAGTCGTCGATGCAAAGATTTGATTATAGTGATCATATCACACTCTTGATAGTCGAGGACTGTTCTGAGTATAAATAGATAGTTTTATATTTTTTTATGGTTGTCAACTAGTTGAGTAGAGCTCCCTATTTAGTAATTTTTTTGATGCCATAACTGTTCTCTCGTTATGTATCAGATTTGAGACTTTTAAATTAATAGAAGTCAACCTCTTTTCATCTCTTTGTAAAAAAATGTGCTAAAACACTCAGGCATGGAGGATCGAGTCGAGGGTTGTTATGCTATTTTAATGTAGGTTTGATTGTAGTGGTATCGTGACTAGTTTTAGTCAGCTTCCTTGTGATCTTTTTCCCTCTTACACTGAATGGCTCGGGAATGGAGGATCCAGTCGAGTTGTTGTAGCTGCATGGTGATGTAGGTTTGATAATTGTGTTGTTATGACTGTGTTGTTTGGACATATTTCAGTGTCTGAAACTTGAGCTTAAGAGTGATCTTGAGTCTAAGTTTTTCTTCTCCAAGCTGTTTGAAGGCCTGATGCCCATAGAAGTCTTGTCCACCTTTCTCACTAAGTCTTCCCTCTGCTCACACTTAAAATCAATTCACTGACTGAATTTAGTTGTGGCCCTCACTTCCATGTACATTTCTTGTCCAGTTCTGTTTTGAACATCATTCATATATTGAGTTTTTTCCATTGACCTCCACTCATATAAACCAAACATCCACCAAAAAATCTGATGGGTACTGGGCTTATCCTCCCGCAATCTGAGGGTGACTCTCAGTGCCAACACCTTCCATTCACCTTTCAATAAAATCATTTCACCTTCATACTTTCCATTCGTCTTTATCCTTTACATCTCACCTCTCATAAAACAACACCTCACCTCACCTAAGAACTAGAAATCATAACCACTGGACTTACCCTCACAAGCACCGAATCACCCACCCCACAAAAATGAGTTGTTCAATTTCTAATGAGGTTCAAATTGATGGTAGTTTTCAATTGATAGATGTGGAAGATTATCTCAATTTACAAAACTAGGAAAAAAATTTCATTTAAAGTACATCAACAATATTTTCTCTATGAGGTTGTTTAAAAAGCTTATTGAAATGAATTTTTTTCACCACAACCATCTCGGAAAAACTTATGATATTTCCCTCCCACCTCATTCTTAACACTCCAAATGGTATTTGATATTTTCATCATCTTTGCATAGTTGTGAAAAAATCAGGTGTTTTCATCTTGCCATGCTACCCAAGTTGCTCTTGTTTTTTTCCTCCATTTTGATTCTTCCTAGCCAAGAAACTATTTTTTTCATGGCTCCAAAAGATTTAAGTTACTGATCTCTTCTTCATTGAAAATTACATTCATGTTAGGTTTTAAAATGATAGAAATTTATTCTTCCAATATCCATGTCTACTCTTATGGATCCTTGAGTTTGGATTTGGCCCACTCAACAAAGTTTATTTTTACAATTTTAAAATTGTCACTAAATTAAAATGTAATAGATTCCTCCAACCGATCGTCCATATGTTTCCATTTATTACCACACAAATCCCTAAATCAAATATCCTTAGACCAATGAGAGTTGAATTTATAAGGGATGGGGGGATTTTCATTCTGCCTCCCTCGCTAGGAGAAATATGGGAACATGAACAAAAATATGCAACAATCCCCTTTGAACTAATCTTCATCAAAATGAAATATTACGGTGTGAAACATTTAAAATGTATATCAACTTAGTAAACCAAATGAAAATTTTTACCATCCTTGCACGCACAAAAGGGTTGTTGTGATATGCAAGCCTGTTTTAAATTTTTTCATTCAAAAGACTTATGGGTAGCTATGGAATCTATGTACTACAAGTTAGCTTAATTTCTAGGTTATATTAGTACTTAATGTTAACTTATAAATTCATCTTAGGATAAATTATATTTAGAAATCAATTATAAACTAAAACCTCAACATTGAATTGGGCTTGTCAACTATTTTATGTAGAATAGGTAATATTTGTTGTATGTGGCATGAAATATTGGAATTGGAAACCATATTATATGTCATGTCGATCAAAATGGGAACAATAATATGCAACAAGAAATTGTTGAGGCCATAAATTCAAGGTTCATTACAGAGGCAAAAAGATAAAGCAATTTGGACTTATTAAACCGCTTAGAAGAACTTGCTTTAGTATCAGGATCCTTATGTGGGACACTTTTTTAGTGAGATTTAAGACCCAAGTGCAAATTTTATCCTTTCATGTAACATTTTGGTCTCATGTAATTATAAAGTTTTTGAAATGATAGTACATACCCATTAAGGCCTTTATTTCATTTCTATTTAGGGCTACAACTATTTTCATTTTTCCAATTATGCATTGCAAACCTATTTATGTGTGTGTCTCATATTCATAAATATTCAAGGAAAGGAAGATTGTTACAAGGGAAAACTCTCTATGGCCAAGGGTAAACCACAATAGACAGGTATGACTGTAGAAATCAACTCAATTCCAACATGTGCTATATAAACTAATGTGCAATACGAGGAATAAGCCTACCTCAATTCTATCATTTGATGTCGTTCCACTGTTGAGCACTTTGACCCAAAGCTTTACACCTGCAAGAAGTTCTCAACAAACAAGAGATGCAAGTATATTGTGACAATATATAAAATGAGTTAGCACATCAGATAGCACAATACATTAATAAACATTACAAACATGCCCATGGATAATAATCATATATTTTCAAGATATCGATAGGACGGGAAAGGAGTATTTATATTAATAATTGATCAACAGAAGTATCAACATTATAGACTTCCGTGTCGGCACGGTTCAAAACCAAGAAACCAAGTTCCTTCCAACTGGGTCTCCACCACTTCAATCCTCCACCAAAGGAAATCTCATAGCAAAGAGGTAATGAGGTCCTCTCGACAATAAGGAAAGATATTGGGGGTTGAACACTGTGTTCATACTTGAGGGACAAAGGGATGTAGACTCAATATGAAGTAATTTCTCCAGAGTAACTTTTCTCTCAAAGTTGAATGCTTTCTCCTCTTTTTCCATAGCTCGAAATTGTGCTCTTATAGCCTCCATAATGCAACTGAAGGGCCAAGTCAGAACGTTTCTAGTATATGGAATGGCAAAGACTAGAGATCTTCTGTCGTGACATGGAAACCCAACCTCTTTTTGTATTTTTTGGCACGAATCCCGATATACGTGAGCTGGAGTGGAGAAACATGCATATACACATCTTGCAAAGCAGTTAGGGAGCGCATATGTAGAAAAATATATATTTTTGGCTCTGGATTTATCAAGAAGGGGTTGATAAGTCTGCATAGGGGAATGGGAAAAGGCTCTCTGTGCAAGATAGCAATGGTGAGGAAAATCTTGCTATAACAGATTCCCCCTAATGTGTGAGATTAGAGGAGTATTTTCGATGGCTGAAATACATTATAAATAACCCAGAAGTGGAGTGGTAGAGAACCAGCTGGACGAACTCAATTGCTCATTACATTATGTACTGACTTTGAATACATGGCTGCCAAGAATACAATGCAGATCCATGTGGAAAATATACCAACAAGTGTTCATGGCCATGAGTAGGAAAGTATAAATGCGGTTACATGCCAATAACTGTCATAGTCACGAACAAGGCCCAGTGAAACTAGTCTCAAAATTAATCTGAAGATATCTGTATACCATGGAGTACAATATAATCTCCCATGATCACTAAAGTCAAATAGGTACTGGTCCATTGAAATGGAAGCAACATCTCATGAAATATGTGTCCACAAAGTGATGTCTTCAAGTCTTCAATACAATCTTCCAATGGTGCAAGTCTACATCATGTGAATAAATGAGTTGAGGTCGAACACAATGAGACATCGTTTGATTACCGGTCATTGAGGTATACCATTAACAAACATGAGACAAACTACCAATGATGAAAGTAGGTATCAAGGCACCGAGTACATCTCTACAAATGTGAATAAAGGAGCTGGTGTCGAACACTTGAGAGATCCATTGATCATGAGACATTGATGTATTCCCATCTGTCAATGGCGAGAGAGTCTGCCACTAATGACTGCAAGCCTCAAGGTACTCATAAAACTCTAGGTCTCGTATCCAGAATACATGAGCTGAAGTCGATGGAAAGATACCCACTGGAAGGAGAGCATTAAGGCATCTCTCATCAGTCAGCACGAGGAACAAAGCAGGAGCTTCATGATTTGGTGGAGCTCAGACGAAGAACATGTTCACGAACCAACGACCCTGTGCGTCTTTCACATGTGACAAATGCAAGAGGGACACGAAAAATACCCTTTGAATAGCAACCAATGATGAAAATTGCTGACAAAGGTGAGGAAACCACCAATAAGTCTAATGGCATCCAAGACACTGCACAAATCCCAAATTATGAATAGATGTATTTCCGTCGAACACAAGGGAAACCACCCAGTCAACAACCCATGATGAAATGTCGATTGTTGGGTTCAAGGTGACCTACCAATGATGAAAGTAGGGCTAGGGTGCATCATAAGACCAAAGTATCATGTGATTCTGAGAAAAATTGAGGGTATGGCCAACATGTAAAGTCAAGATTTCTGAGGAGTTGCTGACACAGGTTGATAGACTTCCTTTGAACAAGAGCATGAGACATACGGTGGACTCCGACAGCATAGACTTAATGATGTGACAACTAGATGCAGGAGGCATCCATAATGTTCTCTATAGTGACTGGAAGATTAATAAATCGGTAGAGAGAATTCTGTAACGAGATCGGCTTCCTAAGTCCATGCTAAACCCAAAACTATGATGATGCAAGGACTCAATAACTTTGTTCTCTATTCAAAGGAAACACGACTACTGCCATTTACAATATAGTACTCCCTTCCCACATGTATTTTTTTGTTTTTTCATAAAAAGTGAATTCTATTATACAGAGGAGGGAACGAGTGTCACAGGTAAGAAAAACTAGTTCTAGCATTGGAACGTACCTATGCTCAATGCAAGGAAATGCATGCAGGAGATGGAAACTTGGGGTGATGTTCCATCCAGGGTATAGGGTGTCAAATTGCGAAGGATATAAACAAGGCTCTGCTTGGTTGAGGATGCAAGCTGCTTGGGCCATGGTTTATAATGCAAAGAGAGAACCGGCTAAAGGCTCAATACTACAAGAAAGGGCATGAGATGCAATCACAATTTAACACCAAAAAATGTCCTTTTTTATATCTTTTAGTCTACTTGGTGTGAAAAAGGCGTAAACTTGTGCCAAATATATGTCTTTTCAAATCCAATTTACGAGTGTGAAAAAGAAAAGTTCACTAAGCGATCTTTTCCATTTTTGATAGCGAGTCAGAAAAGAGCTTAACTAAGACTCATTATCTTTCAAATCCAATTTTACGAGTTTGAAAGGGACAAATCACTCGGTGATCTTTTCAATTTTTAATAACGAGTCGGAAAAGAGATTAACTAAGAATCATTTTTAGTTCTAATCAACATGTAAAGGGGGAGGCCAAGGTTCCCGTCCTAGCCTTCTGCCGAAAGTCAGTATCCCACGGATAGCTGACAAAATCTTGGGAAATCCCAAAGCTCTCCAAGTCGAGGAGGAGAAAGTGTTAATGGAGTACATAGTCTCTGTTATGGTTCGAATAATGTCTCTTAGTGGAACAGAGATAGGTGGGGGTATGGGATGTCCCGTCAGGTCGTCCCAGTCAAAGGGGACCTCGTCAAAACTTAGAGAGAGAGTATTTGGAGGAAGAATGAATCTCTCTTGTTCAAAAGGGGGAAGACTTGGAATGTTGATGACGTGACTGGAGGGTGCGTCACTCTTTTCAGGGAGAGTCGGTTTGACCATAAATGGCACCAACGTGGTCACTTATTCAATTATAGGTTGAAGAGGATGCATGGTAACGGGGGCAGGAGATGCTTCACCCTCTGTGGAGGGGGTGAGGTCAGAGGAAAATCTCGGTGGTGAGACTGCTGGGATCATTAAAGGTGAAGTGGTGTGAGAAGGAACCATGGGTGTCTCGGAGTCTGAAGGGATTTTAGGTGAGCCCCATGCATTTGGTATCTCAACAGTCACTGGGCACAAGCGAGTAAGATGGCTTCCTTCACAAGTCCTGCAAAGGAATTTAGGCTTACGTCTGAGACGTTTAGGTTTCTCAATGGGACTGGCCGAGGAAAGAGATTCGTCTCCTATATGATGAATAGGAGTCGGAGATGTGACACGGCTATGATCCAGGGTGAAAAGGATGGTGCCCCCAACATAATTGGCATAGGTTGGAAGTGAGTTGTCGACATGATTTGTAGAAAGTGTCAACTCATCTCCGACATGACTAGAAGAGGTGGGAGATGGTGCATTGGTGTGGCTTATAGTGGTTGGGCTGGAAATATATTGAAGTATTTGATTCCAAGGTCCCGGAAAAGATTGATTCTGAAACATTGCAGGCCAGAAAGGATCCTGGTATACTCGTTGTCCTGGACCATAAACATGGTGGTTTATGCCAAGTTGGTCTGAAGAGGTATGGACGAGCATCATCACTGAGATCTGCAAAGAGACCGAGGTAGGATAAGAATTATTAGAGTGAGGATACATGTTTCCCGCTTGTGAGGGTGTCCTCCTTAGGGTGGACCGAATTATAAAATTGATTCTCCCCATACAGAAGAGCTGGGGGTACTTGAGGACCTGGTGCAGAAAAAGTGTTTAAAGGGACTGACATGGCAGATGAAGGATACACGGGAGGGGTGTAATAAGCACCCATCTGAGCACTGGATCCTGAAAGAGCATAGCTAGGATTGGATAAATAAGGTGGAAGGTTTCAACCTCCCATGGGAACACGACTCATATCAAATGAAGAAGTGGGCATGGGAGCGATGGTGCCCCTAGGTCCAATGCTAGGATTCATAGAAGTAGACCAGGGAAGGGGTTGCACGTGGGAAGGCATATCAACAGAAAAATGACTAGAGATCCAAGGTGCAGATTGAGCGTTGTAATCGTGAATACCATTGTAAAAAATAGAAGGGTTTGCCCCCATGAAATGAGGAGGCATCAAGGGGGGGTAGCGGTGAATGGAGGAGTAAAAGACACTTCTCTATCCATGATAATGAAACCAAAAACCAGAGTCCTAGGGCCAACTAGTAATCAAAGAGCATAGAAAAAAGTAAAACGACCAATATGCATGCAAATGGGCTAAATTGGCTGAGTGGCCTCCCTCGCTAAAGAAGGTATGCCTCATCCAAGAGGGACCTAAGACTCCCTGCTAAAGTTTGGAGGTAAAAAAATCAATTATAAGGGCCCTTGTAGGCTTAACAACCAGTCGGTCAGATCCCCCCGGAGAGGTAATCTTCCATAAAGGTTGTGTGTTGTCCGAACCCTATCTAACTCAGGATACAAGCATAATAACCCCTTCAAGTAACCTATGAGAAACCTAAGTCAAGAAACTAATCAACCACTGTATAATTGATGCACAGGTGAACAGTCGTAAGTCTGGATTACCATATGGGTAGGGTAGAAAAGCCCGAAACCATGAAAGTACTACCTCTCACAGAGGTATGTATACTAGCAAGATCCCCAAATACGAATAAATCCACAGAAATATATCTGACGTTAGGTGAGTATCCATGGGTTATCCCTTCAAAAAACTTCACCCGACCTCATGCTTAACTCCGGTGTGAGCAGAGCCTCCTGATAATACCAATTATACAATGGATTTCTCAACTTCCTGTCTTAGACACACATGTTGATTTAATTGCCTTGGAGAAGTTTACTCACAAAATCCTATTCCAAGGCACTAAATCCTAGGCTAGTTTGTGCACCCTAAACAATAAAAATCGTTACTAATCAATTTTAGTTTAAAGCGTAAATTTTATTGGCCATGATTACTCAAAAAGGTATGGAAATGAAACTCATGGTGTTATGACTCTGCATAAAAATAAAAATAGATATAATGCAAAGCCTAACTTTAACTTTTCAGTGAATGATATGCTAAATAAAAATAGTGCAATCTTCAATTTTAACTCTACAACTCAGAAGTAAAATGAAATCTTCTACTAAATGTGCTAAGCTAATGATAAAGGTTCCAAGAAAAAAATACCAACCAATGCAAAATACCTATATTTATTTTTTTGTATTTTCAATGTATTAAAAAAAAATGCATGGACTGATAAGCGACTTGATATATAAATTCTACTATGTATAAAAATAGTAACTCAAGTAGAATACTAGGCAGTCAAGCAAACAACCCAGAAACCAAGGACAAATTAAAAATCGAAAACAAAGGGAAAGACTACACCCAAAAATTCAACTCCCAACAGGCTTCCTATCATCGAAGCTAATCTCAACAGGCACTACAGAGACCCAAGAAGGCTCAGTAATCCTCAAATCCTACCCAACAGTCACTAAACCAAACAAACAAGCAAGGGGAAGTGGTATACATGACTGTTCAGGAGAATAGAGCGTATATACGCTTCTTGCAGTGAGACAACACGCGTGTATACACGACTGTCAAGGAAAAAATGGCATATATGCTTTAAAACAAGGCCAGGCAAGGGTAAAAGGATGTAAAATCAGACCCAGAGTGAATAGAATCTGTCCAGCAATGATATGACAAGAAACACAAAGGAAAAAAGAGCAATGTAAGAAGAAAAAATACTTCATCCCTTAGAAGGAAGATCTATCCCCAGTGGAGTCGCCAATTCTGTTACAAGGGAAAAACTCTCTATAGCCAAGGGTAAACCACAATAGACAGGTATGACTGCATAAATCAACTCAATTCCAACATGTGCTATATAAACTAATGTGCAATACGAGGAAGCAGTCTACCTCAATTCAATCATTTGATGTCGTTCCACCGTTGATCCCTTTGACCCAAAGCTTTACACCTGCAAGAATTTATCAACAAACAAGTGATGCAAGTATATAGTGACAATATATAAAATGAGTTAGCACATAAGATAGAACAATCTATTAATAAACATTACAAACATGCCCATGGATAATAATCATATATTTTCAAGATATCGATAGGATGAGAAAGGAGTATTTCTATTAATAATTGATCAATAGAAGTATCAACATTATAGACTTCCATGTCGGCATGGTTCGAAACCAAGAAACCAAGTTCCTTCCAACTGGGTCTCCACCACTTCAATCCTCCACCAAAGTCAAGCTCATAGCAAAGAGGTAATGAGGTCCTCTCGACAATAAGGAAAGAGCTTGGGGATGAACCCTGTGTTCAAACTTGAGAGACAAAGGGAAGCAAACTCAATATGAAGTAATTTCTCCAGAGTAACTTTTCTCTCAAAGTTGAATGCTTTCTCCTCTTTTTCCATAGCTCGAAATTGTGCTCTTATAGCCTCCAGAATGCAACTGAAGGGCCTATTCGGAACGTTTCCAGTATATGGAAGGCCAAAGATCAGATATCTTCTGTCGTGACATGGAAACCCGACCTCATTTTTTATTTTCTGGCACGAATCCCAATATACATGAGTTGTAGTGGAGCAACATGCATATACGCATCTTGCAAAGTAGTTAGGGAGATTATATGTGGAAAAATATATATTTTTGGCTTTGGATTTATCAAGAAGGGGTTGATAAGTCTGCATAGGGAAATGGAAAAAGGCCCTCTATGCAAGATAGCAATGGTGAGGCAAATCTTGCTATAACAAAGATGGGGACACAATTTTTGAGAATCACTAGAGTGATTCATCAAATTTCAAAGTACATTAGGGTAGAGAACATAGTGAATTTATTTTATCTCACATATAAATATGATATATAGAAAACATAAAAAAAAATTGTAATTTTATTAATAATGAATTATGAATAATAACAAATGAAGACAATGCATCATCCAATCATACAATTTCAAATTTAAATAGGTCAATCCACACATCATATAATGATACATTCATACAATACCATATGAAAATAGCTTGTGACATGTCTTCAAGGACAAGTTTTGCAATAGTCATTTAGAAACATTAAGCTCCAATGTGTTGCAATAGTTCTTTGGAATCATTGATGTCAATTTAAGTCTTTATAAGATAAGGTAAGGTAAGATAATTTTAGTAATGTCCAATGAATGACCATAAAAGTAGTTCAGTGAGACTAAAACAATACATTCAATGTAGGCATGAAAAGTGGGAGCGCAAAAGCAACTCCCCAATCAATATTGAAAGAAGAGAGAGAAAGAACTAAGTGTCTAATATAAAAAAATTCATTGTTCAACTAAGAGAATATATAAATAGTGTGCAAGTATAAGAAAAATGATAGAAATTTAAGAGTCTCAACAATGAACAAAAGAGAGGATTTCAATGCTTTCTAGTGCTCATGTTGGATACTAAGGGTGAGGCCTTCAAAGGCATACATAATCCTACGGAAGACATGGAATGGAGTGATCATCGCTCCCTCAAATATTAACTTATTCCTTACTCTCCATATAAAAATACATTCAATAGAGGCACAAAAAGTGGTAGTGAAAAAGAAACAACCCAATCAATATTGAAAGAAGAGAGAGAAAGAACTAAGTGTATATCAAAAAATTGAATGTTTAACTAAGAGAATATATAAATAAGGTGCAAGTACAAGAAATATGGTAGAAATTCTAGTGCTCATGGATTTCTACTAAGGGTGAGGCCTTCAAAGGAATATATAATGGTGAAAGGCTCTCTCAAGGGTAGGGGCTTGAGAGATCCTTTCACCATTAACCATAAGTCTTCCATTCACCTTTCAACAGAATTATTTCACCTTTAGAATTTCAACTTAAGACATTTTCCTTTAGCCTTTAGCCCCTCACCTCTCACAAAATAACATTGCACCTCACCTAAGAACTTGAAATCGAAACCACCATAATTACCCTCACAAGCACCGAATCACCCACCCCATGAAAACAAGATGGTCCATTTCTAACGAGGTGTAGAGTGATGGTAGTTTTCAATTAACAGATGTGGAAGATATAGTAACATCGGATGTGTCAAACCAAATTCATCATCCACATAAATATCTAGGGTTTGGAAATGTAAATATCCAAAAAGGAATAGATCCCAATACAAAAATAGAAAATACAAACAAACATCTAGGGTTTGCAAACATAAATCTATTTACCTGTGACTTCACTGCAGAAGCCCCCTACAAATTCGAATTATTACTTTGCCTTTTGAGAAGTCTCCACATCCTCTCCACAACATTTTTATCCACCATGGAAGCTTCTTATATACCTATACAACCTCCAAAGCTCAAATTAACTAAAACCCTTCTCCTCTCATCGGCTTCGAGCTCCAATGGTCCAATTAACTAAAACCCCTCTTCTATGGTCGGCTACAGCTCCAATTCATACCTCACCGACTCCAATACTACTCACATATTCCAATATTGGTCAGGCTGAAAACCCCAATTACACCTCCCTCTACCCTGTCGAATATTTAACACTGCACCCACTCCCTCTACAAAATATTGGTTAGGATGGAAACCCCAAATACACCTCCCTCTGCATCGTCGAATACTTACCAATGCACCCACTCCCTCTGTATCGATGGACTAGTCATATATTACCTAAAACCACAAACACACCTCCATCTGCCCTGTCAAATATTTATCACTCCACCCATTCCCTCTGTGCCCATGGATTAGTTGTATAATTACTTGAAGCGCATCGTATTCTCCCACCTTCTCCACGCTCTTTTCAAATTATGAATAACATTGTATTCTCCCACCTTTTGGGCCCTTGTCAAATTATGAATGCAATACCCTATTCTCCCACTGCTTCAAAGAGTAGCCAGAATACATTAATTGTCAACATGTCATATGTAGTAAAAGTATGTCGTGAAATGAGTGAAATGATAGAAGGAATTATTATAAAACCAATATTATAATATTATAATATTACGAAATATGATACATTTTTCATAACCATTGATTAATATATTTTAAATTATCCACATAGCTATAGTGTATATAAAGTTTGCAAATTATAGTGTGACTAATATTTATTTAGTTGTGTTTACACGACAATCAAATTAGTCATTTATTTAGTCATTGTTATTTATGTGACTAATTATTTAGATGCTTTTTTTTCCCCCGATAATCAAATTATTCATCTATTTAGTCATTTGTAACTGTGTTGCAAAAAAATAGTTGAATTTAGTCATTTTTTCATGTCGTGACTAAAAGTTTTAGTCGCGTAGTCATTTATTTGCCAAATTATACTAGTGTGACCTATGACCTGTATGGCTGCAACAAAATCTCTCCACCTTTATTATGCTCACAGAACACCACTCTTGGATGTTTTTTTTAGCTATGGAACCAAATACAATGAAAAATAATGGAATCCCTTCTCCTAGTTGCCTGATATTTAACATTGCCCGATATCCATCTAGGGATAGGTTTTTTAACTTCCTCAACCGTCAATTGTGGTAGGGTTTTGAACCTTCTAGAATATTCTTACATACGTGGTTAGGCCCATATGCATGAGAAATGTGGGTTGACGTGGCATCCTCTTGTACCATGGTGGTCAACACGATAATTCAACTTGCAGGAGGTGTAACGTTTTCATACGAACTCCAATTGATGCACGGTCAACATCGTTGGAAAGGTATCAGATTGTAGAATATCTTCAACAGGGTTTGCACAAATTTTGGATACCATAACCCAAAAAAACATCATTTAATACATAAAAATGACTTAAGAAGGTTTCGAACCCCAATTTTCCAAACTAGGTTTTGCCACTAAAATGGCCTTGCAAGTTGATTCCTCCATTTTTTTTCCACTTTGAAAGTATTAAGATAGATGAAAAGCAATATAATAATTGAGGGGTGTCTAAATTGGCATACTTTCAACACCCATCTAATACCTTTTTCCTTTCCATTTTTCACTAATCATTTCCTTTTTGACACCTTCCTTATCTAGTTTTGTCGCACTTTTCATCAAGGTATGAATATTTACCCACATGTCATTTTTATGATATTCTTTCATATTTCTTAAGGAAATTATTACGTTCATGCACTAACATTTCTATATAGGAGAAATTACAATGGATGCCTTCAGTAGTTGCAACTCCTTACAGTAGCTGTAACTCCTTACAATAGTTGTAACTCCTTACAATGGTTGCATTTCCTCTCTGTTGTTGTGAATTCAAGCACAATACAACTGCTACAACTCTAATTTCAGTCTTTGTTGCTGCAACTCCAAGTACAACACTGTTGTTTCAATTCCAAATATGACACTTTTGTTGCAATTCTGAGTACAACGTCGTTGCTGCAACTCTGAGTTAAAATTTCGCTAGTAGAATAGTCAACGATACAATTGACATCCAGGGAATTCTCCTCACATAGAAAAGTGACAGGAGGCAAGTGTACAACCAAAAGAGAATTCAATTTTCCTACCAACTATGTCTCAGCTGATCTGAGTCAACACATTCCCATTCCTTACTAAAATTTGGCAATATCAATGAAAATGGATGAACAATTGATTCTCATGGATTTCCATCCATCCCTTTATTTTGTTTTAGACATCAATTGTACTATATAAACATCCCATCTCCCTTGATATTGAGGAGGAAGAATTATTCTGGCGATAACATTTGGCTCTTATAGTAAATTTCAAACTTCTTCAATATAATTTTCATTTTTCTCTTGTTCGTGTGATTCTTATTTCGTAGCTCAGTGCTTTTTTTAATGGGGTAGGCCCCCCTCCTTAGTTAGGTACTTCCTGTATATTAAAAAGTAGGATTAACATTCATTTTTATTCATTTAATTATGTATTTATTTTGTATTCTTACATTGTTGCAATTCCATATTTCGTAAATAGTTAATTGCAATTCGGTGTGGTTAGCATTTAGTTCCTTTGTGTTGTGAATTCTGCAACCATAAGTTGCAAATCAATGTTGATTCAATTTTTGTAAGTTTTTAATCATAGGAATTATTGCAACTCGCATTTCCACAACTCATGTTGCTGCAATTTTTGTTGTTGTAACTTTCATGTTGCAACTATGCTTGCAAATTTACTTTATTTTGTTTTTCTTTTGTATTTATGACAACTTTATTCTTCAACAGCTTGGGATTGATATCCTATTGATTTTTTAAATTGTCATTGAATGTACGAACACAAAATTGTTATAAGAAGTCAATATCATCATTATACTTGAGCAAGTCGCCAATAGAAATTATCATAACTTTACTTTCCTTGAATGTGATTTACTTTATGTAAGTGTGATTTACTTTCCGCATAGTGTGATTTACTTATTTCAAGTGTGATTTACTTTATGCAACGTGTGATTTACTTTCAGAAAGTGTGGTTTACTTTCTGTAAGTGTGATTTACTTTTCACAGGTGTGATTTTATTTCCTGCAAGCGAGACATTTAGTTTCCTATAATTCAATAAGTGGTGTAGCCTGGTGACTTAATTAAGTATCTCAAATCTCAATTTGTGACATTAAAATCACTACAAATCCTTAGCAGTTACAACACTACACTTGCATATATAGTGCACGATAGTTCGTAAGTGGGATACGACCTCGGATTGATAATTAAATGCACAACTCTTCAATTTCTCACAAAGTGAATTAGGAAGTAATTAAAAAGTCTATCATTTTTGGCGTTGTTGTCGAGGAACTGTAAAAAATAGTAGTTTTTGTTTCAATAGTTGTTTGGATTTTCATTTCAGTAGATTGAGTGCTATGATTTCTTTTCATCAATTCATAGAATTTTTTTCTAACCTTTTCTATGCACAGAGTTAGAAATCAACAAGGTATGTTTATTAGTTCATCTAAAAACCCCCGAAAAACTAATAGTGTGGGTCAATGTCAAGAGGGAAAGGAGCACAATCAGCCAAACTACCTATCACCTTCAACAAGTCTTCTTGCCAAAAAGAAGCCTGATACCTCTCCTTAGGAATCTAAGGTTTTACAAGCATCTATCCACACAAAGGTTCCACTTTCCAAAGGGTTGATCAATGAACAATATCACTTTGGGGAATTCATCTTTCCTGAAATACCCATAGAAACAAAATACAACATGCGAAAATAAATGGAATACAAAATTTTCAAGGAAGAAACCTCTTATTTCAAATTCCCAATCAAAGGATCGAATGAAGAAACTAAAATGAATAACATTCCTCATTCAACCTTGCCAGATTTTCATGGGTTATCTAAATAAGATCTTGATACCTTCCTCTTCGAGTTCGACATACTTTGTAGAAACTATGACTATGTGTTTGATGCTCATAAATTGAAACTTTTCCCTGTCGCACTCAAGGATGTTGGACTATGTTGGTTCATGGGTCTTGGTAGGGATAACATCCGTACATGGGACCAAATGATGAAGACATTTCTAGAAAAATACCAAGACTATTGCAAATATAAAGAAAAAAAGGAGGAAGTCTTTAGGATGGTACAACATGAAGATGAGAGCCTTGAATATTGTGTTAAATAGTTCAACTATAACCCGTAGAGGGAAAGGAAAGGAGATTTAGCTCATGAAAAATGATGTGTATTTTTTATGAGAGGAGTCTGAGATGATTTCATAGAACTTCTCAACCTGATGGGTGGAGGAGACCTCTCTCAATTGGAATATGATACTATATTAGAACTTTGTCATAAATATTAAAAAACAAGCAGAGGACCAAGGGATATACTGGAAAGTACCAGGAAAACTGCAGGGCGTGGAGTTATGAGGGAATAAATTTGGAATATGTTAGAGGATTTCAAGACCAACATACTTAGTTCCTTGATCTCCCAACTGGATACATTGCAAACGAGGAAGAATAAGGAAGAGATAGAATGATCTTTGGATATATTTTTCCCAAAGTGTAGGACGAAGCATCCATGGAAAGAATGTTCATTGGATCAAATATAGGTTTGTGGAATATGTAGTGAGGACCATGCTACTCAGAACTGTCCATCCTTACCTGGACTAAAATCTAGCTATCAGAAAGCAAAGGAACTTGAGAAGTTATGCTTTGTCTCTCAGAAGTGACCTTGGTAGCCCAGACCTCAAGGTATGATCCAAGATCAATCTCAATATTTCAATTCTTATTGGAATAACCCTTCCATGAAATATGTGTTAAGCCCTAATATTGGCTCATTACCACTTAATTGGGGCATATTAGATTAGTAATGTTATTTTATTTATGTCGGATTTAGGCCATTAGTTGTGATTTAGATTAGTAATGTTATTTTATTTATGTCGGCTTTAGGCCAT
>ML791219.1:165919-188387 GCA_009831015.1 Picea engelmannii
GATTCCCAAAACATTAAAAAATCTTAGAGGATTTTTGGGTTTGACAGGTTACTACCGCAAGTTTGTTCGGAACTATGGAAGAATAGCAACACCTCTAACGACACTCAAAGACTCACATCATCAACAGTCCCAAAGTGCCGAAATTCGAAAACCCGAAACAGGCGCATCACTTGGAGTATTGGATACCGGGATTTCAGATACTGGGAGATGGAAATGACAAAGCCTCTCATCATAAGGAGCCCCGAAGTCGTGAAACCCGAAATCGTGATATGTGAAATCATGAAGTGATTCGGGCCGATAGTTCCAGGAAGTGAATATGACAAACCACGTCAGAAAGGACATGTGGAAGACCATGAAACGTGGCATGATTAGACAATGAAAAGTGTCAAGTTGATTTGGCATTTCAGGCCACTGGAATTCACATTTATGAGTGACACGTGGTAGCCACTCGGGTCATGACATGTCATCGAGTGACGCAAGACTGACCTCACTCCGAGAGTTTTTGCTTCGGGAGTTTTATCACTATCACTCCCCCAAAGTCCCGAAGGATGAAATCCCAGGGCAGAGAATAACCATCGAATCATCGAGGGTGTGGACCGTTGATCCGACTCCATTTCAGAGCTTCAGATACCGGGAGTTTAAAGAGTCAAGTGACGGGACTCTTCATCGCACGAAATCGCGAAACCAAAAGTCACAAAATACCGATTCACCGAAAAGAGAAACTCAGGAGTATGAACCATTGATCCGACTCCATTTTGTAGTTTCGGATACCGAAACTTGGAGGTGTCAAGAACACTTCACCACAAAAACGCCAAAATCCCGAAATGCAAAATTGAGATATACAGTTTCGAACTAGCCGATGGTCACCGCCTATGGTCCCGTGGGGAAGGAGCTAGTATAAGACAAGCTCCTTTTTTCGGAGTTTCGGGGATCAGGACATGGCGTGTAACAAATCTTTACCCCGGGGATCCCGAAATACCGAAATGCGAATTGGCGAAATAAACGCAAGATCACATGGAGTCAATCCAATGGTGCAGGTGATTTTGGGCACGATCGGAGGGCTAATGTTTCTCCTCACAGTGTAACTGCTAGAAACTATTGATCGTCTCTGCCAGAGGATTCAAAGAAATCTCTGTGTGATCACCAGAAGAGCTGAAGTGTCTCCAAGATTCTTCCAGTGAATGAAGACAATTCTTAGAGGGACTGACAAGTGGATAAGCGTTGAAGTCTGTAACTATAGCAGAAAGTATAAGCTTGACTATGCCAGAGAAGACGAAGAGTCTCGACTGCGAGAGAGGCTGAGGAATCTCAGTGTGACATCTAGTGATGTTGAACACATGGGAAAAACCGCCAGAGAAGCTGAAAAGTTTCCATGATGAACAGGCAGAGCACTCGACATGCAGAGGATGCATAACCATGAGACACAGAGCATGCAAAAGATGCACATGGAGTATAAGAATATGGAACAAAGAAGAGATTGGGGTTGTTGTTGTTGGGAGTGATGCATGTGCAAAGAAGAAAGTGGAGTGCAGCAGCTGGGAGGCACATAAGAAAAATGGTGTATTGAAGAGGAATGGTGCATAGAGTACAAAATATAGAAGAACAAAATGTGCAAGGGATGTGAGCAGGAAGACTGTGAGGCAGACAGAGTAGCGAAAATCTTGCAGAATAGTGATGAGATTGGTAAGCTTTTGTTAAACATTATATCACTATAATAAGTTTCAGTAACACATATTGATAATCTAGGGTGGTAGGGAGGTTCTAGGGAGGACTGGTGTCCTCAGAGGTTCAAGTGGGTACTTGAACACATGGAGTTTTAGCTTCCTTCTAGTTGGTGCTAGAGAAACCAGGAAAACAAAGAGTTGGTGCTCTCAACAAGTTGCAGCTTGCAAAAACAAAGGTTGGAGCCTCACAATGAGTTGGTGCTCATATGTATGATAATGTAAAGAATGTAAATAATACATATCATATAGAGAAGAAGAGGTTTTTACCCTGTATGGGTTTCCTCGGGAAATTCTCTGTGTTTCTCATATATGTGACTGTTGTTGAATGTGCCATTGTTTATTTCCTTGCATTATTGATATCATCATTGAGTGCCTTGTAAAGATTTTAAAAGAAGCATAATTGTTTAAGCACGATAACAACTGATTCACCCCCCCTCTCAGTTGTCCAACAGTATGAAGAAGGATCAAGTAGTGATCATCCAAGTAATACAGAACCTATCAAGTTTGTCAAATCCTAAAACATTGACAACAACCACTCTACAGAAACAAAGAAAGAGAATCAGCTACCAAGAAGGAATGAAATAAAAAGTACCAAAACTGAATATGTAGATCAGAGAGATTATCGGCATGAAAGATATCGACGTACTCAAAGAAAGAATTTTCAAGGTACAAAGGTTTTTTCTATGGTTATTGTTTTTTCTGCTTTAATTTTGGTCGCAAAGCTATAAAATGTTCTTTAAGATTTAGATATGAACAATCAAGATATTCAACGAATAACCATCTTCCACAACAAAGATCGAGACAACCAAGCAACAAACAACCTCAGACTATAAATCATGCGATGGCTGGGAAAATGATGCAGGTTAAGCATAACAATAGTTATGAGCATAACAATCACTATGATCTTCTATTTAGTGATCCAAAATGTTACATCTGTCATAACTATGGACATAAAGCTGCAGATTGTTGCTTAAGGAATTTTAAGTCAGACTCGAATCTTACTGCTGAAAATTTCAAGATTTGGAAGAAGAAAGAAGATGACAAGTGTAAACTAGTGTTATCAGCTCAAAGACAAAATAACTCCTGGAATATAGATAGTAGATGTTCCACGCACATGACTGGAGAAAATGATAGGCTTCTGCTTATAAGAAAAATCAAAACAGGGAATGTGATCCTTGAAAATGATGAATCAGGTAAAAACAAGGATAAAGGGATGGTGAGTTTAAGTAATGGAGAAGGAGATTCCCAGGATGATCTTCCTATAGATGGGATGAAACATAATTTGCTCAATGTAAGTCAAATGTGTGATAGAGGATGTAAAGAGGTGGTCCTTTCCAAAGAATGTCAGATAAAGTCTGTAAACTCTGGACAAGTGGTGGCTAAAAGCATAAGGACAAACAATAATGTTGATGTTGAATCCTCCCCTGCAAGTAAAGAAGAAGATTCAGATACAATAAAAGAATGTTTAGTTAGAATTTATCCCATGGAAGAAGTAGAAGAAGAATCATGTCATAAGATGCAAGAAGAAGTTTTGAAGGATGAGAAATCAAACACCCAAAGCAAGTTCTTGAACAACGCCATGACCCTGGATAAGCTCTTGGATAGTCAGAGATCACCAACTGACAAATCTGGTGTTGGATACAATAAGGAAAAAATCAGTACTCCTAAGAAACCTGATACAGGTCCTTCATTTGTGAGAAATAAAAGCAGGTATGAGAGTGGTTGTAGCGGTTTTTTCTTGTGATTGAATATGGTCATAAAATCCTTGGATTGTAGGGATCATGGAAGAAAAAATAAATTGCAGTAATAAAGATCGATGAGAATCAATGGGGAGATCCAAGGGTTATTTAAGAAGTACAAGCTACAATTGCATAGTGTTCAAGGAGGACAACGACATTCGCAGTAGCAACATTCTGATGTACAAAATTATATACATGACATTCTATAGAGATAACAAGAGGAAAGACCTTGTCAGGGAAAGCTAACCTTTTAGAAACAAAGGAGGAGAACAATCAGAAGCATAGAGAGAACAGTGATAGGGGGAGTCATCTAGTTATGACAAGAAAATTTTGATGAAGGAGTCCCAGTAAGAGGTGAGAAGAATTGAGTCTGCTACAGAGGACATAGTTGAAGATGAAGATGAACAGGTCCAAGAATCAGATAATTGGAGATATAAATAAAGGAGTTCAGACATGAACAATCTCATGTTGATTTTTAATCTATGACTGAACCAAAAAAATTTGATGAAGCCATCCAACATGATGATTGGATTAGATCTATGAATGAAGAGCTTGATCAGATTGAGAAGAAAAATACTTGGGATCTTGTCTCTAGACCTGAAGATAAGAATGTAATAGGTTCCAAATGGGTGTTCAAGAATAAAATGAATGAAAAAGGACAAGTTGTTAGAAATAAAGCCAGATTGGTCTATAAAGGGTATGCACAAGTTGAAGGTCAGGACTTTGATGAAACGTTTGCACCAGTGGCAAGATTGGATGCCATCAGAATGTTCCTTGCATATTCATGTCATAAGAACTTTAAAGTGTATCAGATGGATGTTAAGCTAGTTTTTCTTAATGGAGATCTAGAGGAAGAAGTATATATGGAGAAACTTGAAGGATTATCATTGACAGATAATCCTAATTATGTTTGCAAGATGAAGAAGGCCTTATATGAACTGAAACAAGCACCACGAGCTTGGTATTATAGATTGGACAATTTTTTACAAGACAAAGGGTTCAAGAAAGGTACTGTTGACAAGAATCTCTACATTAAGTCTGAAGGTGATAATTTACTAGTTGTTTTGGTTTATGTAGATGATATTTTTTTTGGTTGTACTAATGAATCATATGTCCAGTGGTTTGTTTGAGATGTCCATGATAGGAGAATTGTCATATTTTCTTGGTTTACAAGTAAATTAGAGTTCTGTAGGAATATTTATCTCTCAAGAAAAATATTTGAAAGAGATGTTGAAGAAATTTCATATGGAGGATTCCTCTCCTGTTAGTACACCTATGGTGGTTGGTTGCAATCTCAGTAAATATGATATGTCACCTGATGTTGATCAAAGGACATACCGATCAATGATAGGAAATCTTATGTACATCACAACATCTCATCCTGATATAATGCAAGCTGTTGGAATGGTAGGTCGTTATCAGTAAGATCCTAAACAAAGTCACTTGGTAGTTGTCACAAGGATATTCAAATAATTGAAGGGAACATTGACTTATGGTCTGTGGTATCCCATAAATCAGAATTTTCAGTTAACTTCTTATTCAGATGTAGATTGGGAAAATTGTGTGGATGAGAGAAAGAGCACCAGTGGAGGTTCCTTCTTCCTGGGTGACTCGTTGGTAGCATGGATTAGTAAGAAGCATGGATATATTTCCTTATCAACTACAGAAGCAAAGTACATTGTTGTTGCTACTTGCTACACTCAGATTTTATGGATGATACAAACTCTTGCAGATTTGAAGGTAACTTACATTGATCCCATTCCACTTCACTATGATAACACCAGTGCCATCAGTCTCTCTAAGAATCTTGTACTTCATTCAAAATCTAAGAACATATCAATAAAATACCATTTTCTCAGAGAACAAGTTACAAACAAAATTGTTCAAGTGAATTATATTCCTTCCACAGAACAGATAGATGATATCCTTACTAAACTGTTAGCAGCGACCCCTTTTGGATATCTTCATGAAAAGTTGGGGATTATAACTTCTTTCGTCTAATCTGTTCACCTGATCAGGGGGAGTACTTATTGAATATTTGTTGTATTTCTAAGTTTCTCATAGTTGACAGGGGGAGTATGTACTACAACAACTCAGGGGGAGCATGTTACTTCTTTGACATTGATGTCAAAGGTGGAGAAAGTGTAATGGTAAGAATTCTATGAGTAGTGTCTTCAAGGTTGCCATCAATGCCAAAGGGGGAGATTGTTGGTATATTTATTACGGGTAGACAGAAGGCAGAGTATTTGTTTGTCATTGATGGAAAGCTTATCCTGACGATGACGAATAAGAGAAAGTGGCAAGACCAGTAGCACAACGATGATCGCATGGCAAGATCAGAAGTGTAAACTCCATTTCAGAGTTTCGGATATCGGGAGTTGGAGGAGTCAATGAAGCAACTCATGACAGAAAATCATGAAATGCGAAACCACGAATTAATATCCATTTCAGAGTTTCGGATACTGGGAGTTGGAGGTGTCGAGGACACTCACGACAAGAATGATGAAATTGCGAAATGCGAAAGATCAGAGCATCAACAAAGACTACATTTCAGAGTTTCTCATACCGAGAAATCAAAGATCAAAGGAACTTTAACCTTTGAAGTAGCGAACCCCGATATCCCAAAACAGACACGACGAAGGCCCGTGAAGTTTAGAAATCACGATAATATTTGGACTGTTGGGTCCATAGGACACGTGGCGAAAGATCGTCATTTCACTGACTAGAAAGTTAAAGGAACGGGGTTCCCTAACCTCTCGAACTCGCGATATGCAAAATCATGAAATAATCCTAGTCGTTGGATCAAGGGAAAATCTGTGCTGTCAAACCCAGGAGGTGAATGTGGTAGACCATGTCAACAAGGACAGGTGGCAGCCTACGTCAGAAAGGATATGTGGCATAATCATATAAGGACAAGTGTCAAGTTGATTTGGCATTTTAGGAACCTGGAAATCACAATTATGAGTGACACGTGGCAGACACACGGATCACGACACATCATCGAGTGACGTCATTCCAAGAATTTAGTTTCGAGAGTTTTAGCATAAACTCTCCCCCAAAGTCCCGAAAGCTGAAGTTCCAGGGCGGAGGATAGTCGTCCGATCACCACGGATTGTGGACCGTTGATCTGAAGAGCGAAGCGATCAAATGATTAGCAAGTGGTCATAGGCTGTGGTCACATTGTGGAGAGTTGGAGGAAGGCGCTAACAACTAAACTCATTTTCGGCGATCGTAACATGAAGAGTCGAGACTCTTCACCACAGGAATGCCGAAATGCCAAAATGACGAAATGCGAAATAGAGAAATCAACGCGAGACCCTGTTCTTGTAATCCAACAATGTTGGATACTTGGAAATTTGATTGAAGGGCTACTGTTGCTCTTCATGATTAATTGTTCAGTTACGATTCAGTTAGCAGAACCGAATCATGGTTCTTGGATGGTTGGTGTTTCAGTTGCTGAAGCATTGTTCTAGGGATTTGAGGGGTAACTGAAGGGGTTGTAGAATACAAAAAGAAACATGCAATGACTGTGTGTGGTTGGTTGTTCTGAATGAAAAATGAGTTGAACTGTAAGAAAAGAAAAATTACAGTATGCGCAGTGTGAGACCGACAGTATGCACAGTGTGAGATAAAACTCAAAGATGAGTAACAGATGAGGAATAGACAGAAGCAAGAGAAGAATTGCAGAACAACTTGAAGCAGAGCAGACAGAGGAAGAGAAGAATCGAAGAACAGTTAGAAGCAGACCATATTTACAGAACATAGAATAAGTGGTAAGAATCAATTTATCTGTATTGTTGGTTATTCAATCATTTATTTATAATCAAGGAGGTAGGGTGGTGCTAGGGAGGATTATGGTCCTCTGATATTCGATTTGGTTCTTGAATATTGGGAGTTGTAGCTTCCATCTAGTTGTGTCTAGAAAACAGGGTGGTAGGGTGGTGCTTGAGAAAACACAGAGTTTTCTATATGCAAGTTGGTGCTTGTATAAGTGGAAGTAGGTGCTTCCATCCAGTCGGTGCTGGAACACTCAGGGAGTTGGTGCTTCCTTATAGTGGGTGCTAGAGAAATCAGAGAGTTGGTGCTCTCAAACAAGTTGGTGCTTGTATAAGTGGAAGTAGGTGCTTCCATCTAGTCGGTGTTGGAACACTCAGGGAGTTGGTGCTTCCTTCTAGTCGGTGCTAGAGAAACCAGAGAGTTGGTGCTCTCAAAAATTTGGAGCTTGTAAAAAAGAGGTAGTAGCCTCACTTTGAGTTGGTTCTCAAACATAGATGATGTACATAACTTAAAATATTTCCTATCATTTCGAAGAAGAAGAGGTTTTCTCCCTTTATGGGATTCCTCGTGAAAATCTGTCTCTATCTATATCTTATGTGTGATTGATGCTCATCATTTATGTTGTTCATATTATGTATAATATTGATGGTCAGTTGATGAAAGATTAAAAATGGCTTAATAGACTTAAGATTGTTTAAGCACAGTAACAACTGATTCCCCCCCCCCCCCCTCTCAGTAGCCTTAGTAATTTCAACAAAATCCCTGCTGGATAATTCATTTTCCTATCAAAAAANACTGATTCACCCCCCCCCCCCTCTCAGTAGCCTTAGTAATTTCAACAAAATCCCTGCTGGATAATTCATTTTCCTATCAAAAAAGAAAATGTGAAAACCATCCTAGTTGGTGCATTCATAAAAAAAAAAGGGCACTTCACAGTTTTTTGATGGTTATGACAATATCATTCTCAACAAATTTTAATAAATCCCTTTTTTTCTAATACTATTTTTTTCCGGGATATACAAGGGAGAAAAATGTTTCTACAACTCTGACTGTTGCAATTCTCGTTGGCGTAGCTCTTGTGGCTACAACTCTCGTTGTTGTAGCTCTTGTTGCTGCAACTCCTGTTGTTGCAACTCCTTTTGTTGCAACTCCTTTGTTTTGAATCATGTTGTTGCAACTCCTTTTCCACAACTCCTTTGCTCCATTGTTGTAACTCTCTTTGTTTCAACTTCTATTGTTGCATCTCCACTTGAATCTTTGCATCATTTTTTGACTCTCTCGCCTCTCATTTATATTGTTGTAGCTATGTTTCTACAACTCACATTACTACAAATTTGCTTGTAACTTTACTTTATTTTTGCAATTCTTACCCGCACTTTCCCGTCTACACCATTGAGGCCTCAACACTAGTTGTTGCAACCCTCAGTTTTGTCACTACAACTTAGGCTTCTCCGAATCCACTTGCATCTTTCACTTTATGCATGTTACTGTTACTGCACTTCTAGTAGACAAAACCATCAATGTCGATGCTGAAATTCTTGTTAGGCCCATTGATGTGAATCTGCTCCAGCCACTGCAACTACACCAACACCGCAATCATACAACCACTCAAGGTAAGGAGAGATAGGTATGAGTTCCAATAAGAATATGTGATTATAGTTTTAAATGACATATGTTCTATTAATCATTCCACTATAAATTCCACCTTACACCATCATTTCCATATATGTGACCTTGGACTCTCATTATCATATCCACCACTGTTATTGTTGCAATTCAAAATTCCATATCTGATAACCAACCATTTCCCATGCAAACACAAGAAATCATAGTTAGCAGAAAGAAGGAACTAGGGATGGTTCATACGCGAGGAACCTACAGAAACATTATTACTCGAGGCCTAAGACCACATTAGTGAAATTTTGCAACAAGTCAGTTGTATGGAATGTGTGCAATGCTTACAAGGATATGGAAATGAAGTAGCTATGGAATTCGCTTCAAATTTCGTAATCGAACACTCCATGGTAGCAAGTGTTGAGATATAATTCACTGAGGAGATGATGTCATAATTCATAGGTTATCGAGGACAAGCGAGAGATGGGACACTAGGAGGACCTCCCGGCCTAAAATTTTGAGGCAATTCCTTGAACCTCGAGAGGCCTTAGTGAATAAAATAAAATTATTCAAGCAACAATCTTTGCCACACCCCTGGAAATACGTAGCTATATTCCTGCAATGATATTTCACCTATGAAGGTCGCTACGAGGTTTTCTATGTCCAACATATCTAACTTTTGGATCATCTTCAACATAACTGACCCATTAATATACCATACTTTTTGTTTACGATGCTACAGATGATGGAAAAAATTGTGCAAGGAGAAAATAACCCTAAGGATTTTGTCTCACACAGTGGCCATATCAAGCTCTTGGTGGAACATTCCCTTCACAAAGAAGGTCATACTTGGAATAGTATTGTTTGACCACCTGTTATACTTTATGAGGATGAAGTGGTTGCACTTCAAGCATCCCAAAAATAAATGGCTACACTTTCATCACTAGATGAGTCTACGATTGCAACCCCACCACTAGGTAATAGTTTCATGGATACAGTAAGCCCAAATGATGCAACTCCTCCACCAAAGATACCTAGAAGGAAAACTAGGGTAAGGGGCCAGCCTACTGCAACTTCGACAAAGGAAGGTTGGGATAGTGATATTGAAGTGACCAACACCAAACCCCCTACAAATAGAGTCATGGGGTTTATAAAGAGGAAACCACACATTCCAAATAAAAGAAGAACAAACCACATGGCTGCAACTCAACGAAAGAAACGAAAACCTATTGAGATGAAAGAACAAGCACACAAGGGAACCAACTTGGAAGTGGATGAAATAATAGAGATAAAAATATCTACTAACACACAAGAACCAACGGGGGCACCAACCTGGAAGTTGACGAGGCATTTGTTGACACACAAGAACCAACAAATGGCACTCTTGTAGAAGGGCTTATCACTCTCCTTGAGGCATATTTAGACAAAGAAGAAACAAAATAAAAGTTCCCCACTACTCCATAAGAACCAATGGAGATCCCTTTTGGAGAACGGGTTGCAAACCCATAAGAAACAGAAGAGGAACATCAAGATGAGGTTGTTGTTGACACACATAAAGAAAGAGAGATCACTCCTCAGGAACAATCAACCAAGCCTCAAGAAAAAAAGACAGAGGAACCAAAGGCTCTTGTTGACCCACAAGAACCAATAAGAATCACTTATGGAGAAAATATTGCTAGTCCACAAGCTCCTCCACAGGAACCAGAGGCTCTTACTAACCCTCAAGAACCAACAAGTAACACTCTTTAGGAAACAAGCGCCAATCCATAAGAGAAAGAGGAATTAGAACCATAGGTCCTTATTGATCCACAAGAACTAGTAGAAAACAATCTCAGGGAACAACCTACCAACTCATAGGAATCATACAAAGTATAACTGGAAGCATAAGAGCTTGATGGTCCAATAGGAAAAACTCTTGGAGACAACTTTGCTAATGCACAAGAACCAGGAAAACAAGAATCAAAGATAAAGACTATTGAGCCTGAGAGGAAGCTTACTGCTACATCCTGGGTAAACATTCCACACTCCTTACCTATTTATGCATATTTGGTAAAATAAAATAGAATGTTGAGAATGAAGAACCAAAATCTACAACTCAACTTTAAAATGCTGAAGGATGAGCTTGATGAGCAAAAGGCACCCGAGAAATCAGGTTACCCTACAAAAATTCCTCTTGCTATAGGGGAACCCTTCATCGGATTACAAGAAACAACTCAAATTAAGGAAACACAGGAAGTAGTTTTCTAGAATACACACTTATGTTAATTGGTGAGGCCACTCAGATTGAAACATAGCAAGAATTAACAAAAAATAGAGGATTCACAATAGAGCATGAAACCATTGAAAAGAAGGAGGAAGCATGAATGGTAGACTATAGTGTCAATGACCTCCATGGTCACCTTGATTTCTCTAAACCTGAGTGATTGTTGGTTGCATAAGGACATGCAAACATTTTGGGTTGGGGGAAATGACGGGCTCCTAAATTGGCATACTTTCTTCACCCGTCTAATAATTTTTTCCTTATCAGTTTCCACTAATCATTTCCTTTTTGACACCTTCCTTATCCAATTTTGTTGCACTTTTCATTAAGGTTTGGATATTTTCCCATATGCCATTTTTATGCTATTCTTACATATTTTTTAAGGAACTTGTTATGTTCATGAACTAACATTGTTATACAAGAGAAATTACAGTGGTTTCCTTATATTAGATGCAACTCCTTACACTAGTTGCAACTCCTTATAGTGGCCATAATTCCTCTCCATTGTTGTGACTCCGAGCACAATACAATTTTTGAAACTCTAATTACACTCTCCGTTGTTGCAACTCTGAGTACAACACCATTGTTGCAATTCCCAATATGACATTGTTGCTACAATTCTGAGTACAACGTTGTTGTTGTAACTTTGGTACAAAGTTCATCGGCACAACAATCAACAATAAACATGGCATCTAAGGAACACTCCTCACATAGTAAAGCAATAGAATGCAGGTGGCCAACCAAAAGAGAAATTGTTTTTCCTACCAACTGTCATTTAGCTGATCTGAGTCAACACATGACCAATCCTTCCTAAAATTTGGAAATGCCAATTTAAATGGATGAACAAACGATTCTCATGGTTGTCCATACATCCATTTGTTTCATTTTAGACATCATTTGTACTATATAAACACCTAAGATCCCTTGAACTTGGGGAGGAAGAATTATTCTGGTGATAGCATTTGGTTGTTATTGTAAATTTCAAACTTCCGCAATATAATTTACATTTGTCTCATGTTCGTGTGTTGATGTGTTGATGTTCGTGTGATTCTAATTTTGTATCTCAGTAATTTTTCTAAGGGGGCAAGGCCCCCTCCTTATTAAGGTACTTGTTATATATTAAAGAGTTGGATTAATATTTCATTTATGTTCATCTGATTATGTAGTTATTTTGTATTCCTACATTGTTGCAATTCCAGATTTCATAAATAGTTAATTGCAATTCAGGTGTGGTTAGTATTTAGTTCCATTGTGTTGTGAATTATGCAATCATAATTTGTAACTTAGTGTTGATTCAAATTTTGTAAGTTTTTAATCACATGCATTTTCGCAACTCGCTTTGTTGCAGCTCGCATTTTTGCAACTGCTATTTCTACAACTCGCGTTGTTGTAACTTTCGTGTTGCAACTCATGTTGCCGCAACTCCTCTTGCAACTTTACTTTATTTTGTTTTTCTTTCAGATTTATGACAAATTTATTCTTCTACAACTTGGGATTGATTACCTATTGATTTTTTAAATTGTCATTGAATGTACAAAAAGACAATTGTTATAACAAGTCAAGATCATCATCATACTTGAGCAAGTCATCATTAGAAATTAACAAAACTTTGTTTTCCACAAGTGTGATTTACTTTTTTTCAATGTGATTTACCTTCCACATAGTGTGATTTACTTATTGCAAGTGTGATTTAATTTTTTCAAAGTGTGACTTACTTTCAGAAAGTGTGGTTTACTTTCTGTAAGTGATTTATTTTTCGCAAGTGTGATTATGTTTTCCTGCAAGCGTGACATTTATTTTCCCACAATTCAAGAAGTAGTGTAGTCTAGTGACTTAATTAAGTATCTTAAAATCTCGATTTGTGACATTAAAATTACTACAACTCCTTAGAAGTTACAACACTACACATGCATATACAATGCACAACAATTTGTAAGTGGGATGCAACCTCAGATTGATAATTAATTGCACAACTCTTCAGTTGCTCACTAAGTTAATTAGGAAGTAATTGAAAATTTCATCAATGATCTAATCCAGATCATACCTCGCCATTTCGAGAGGCTTTTTGTCCCCCAAATATCTACTGAATGAGGTGAGGAAATGTTTCCTCTGCCTTCTCCCTGGATTACCACTTTGTTTTTCCTGGAAGTTTTCCTTTCAACCCAATCTGCCAAAGGTAATGTTTCCCCTATCTTGTAGCTCTAGGCTGCTTCTGCAAAATTGTGTCCTTTGCCAACTCTACCTAAGCATCATGTGATAAGTTATCTATGAAAGGTAGGAGCTACTCCTCCTCCTGATACAATATGGAAGGCTCATAGAGTTTGAGATTCTCCACATTCAGAGTAAATGTGCATGTAGGGGTAGACTGATTTTGTACGTGCTATCTCCCATATTTTCCAATACCTCAAAAGGACCATACCGCAGAGCCTTGATCTTCTTAAAATAACCTTGTAGCCTTTCCTTATTCAACTATAACCATACTTTGTCTCCCACTCTAAATTTTCTCTTTGTTATGTGTTGGTCATTTCTAGCCTTGTAATTTTCCTGTAACTTCTCCAGTGTCTCTTATACTTGCAAATGGATCTGCCTAATTTTCTCAACATTTTTTTCTTCTTTTAATGCATCTCCTATGAGGTCCTCCTTCACTCCTCCTTGTTTTCCATATACAACATATAAGGGTGAAGGTGGAAAATACCCAAAGCAAGTTTCAAAAGGTGACTTACCAGTAGAAGTGTGGATTTCTATGTTATAAGAGTGTTGTATATAGATTAGATTCTCATCCTAGGTCTTCAAATGATTTTGATTGTAACCCCTCAAAAGATGCACAAAATTCTTGTTGACTACTTATGTCTTCCCTTCTATTCGTGGATGGAATGTTGTAGACCTCTTCAACTTACTATCCATATTATCCCACAATGTAGTCCAAAATGCACTGAGAAATTAGGTATCCCTATCTGAGATGATGCTCCTTATTATCCCAAGGTGCACCCATACTTGTTCAAAGAACAATTTTGTTGCTTCTCGTCCCTTGTTGGTATTTTTACAAGGCATGAGAATGCACATTTTGTTGAACCTGACAACTACCACAAATAAATAATCATGTCCCTTCTGTGTGGTTGATAAACCTCCCACAAAATCAATGGAAATGCTTTCCCAAGGTCGAGTGGGTACAAGTAAGGGATGGTATAGACCTTGATTCTAGTTGTTGGGTTTATTGGTACAACAAAGTATACATCGTGCTACATCTTCTTGCATACTAGGCCAATACATATACCTCTGTAAGTTGGAAATTGTCTTCCCAACACCAAAATGCCCTGCAACCTTGGAGGTGTGAACCTCTCTGATAAGTTGCAATCGTTTACCTTTACGAACACAGAGCTTGTCAAGATTGTAGAGTAAACCATTCTATAAATGATAGTTAGCCTTTCCATCACCTTCGTCCATATGAATTTGGCAATGTAGTTGTTGAAACACCTCCTTGAAGTCCTCATCTTCTATTTATGCCTCTTTATTTGCATCATGGGTAAAAGGCTCCATGTGCATCAAAGTTCCCAAGGCTATAATATTGGATGTGGGTGGTTGTGAAACCATGTCTTCCAACTTATTGTTGTTACGGTCCATATTATACTTGATGACTAGTTGAAATTGTTGTAAAAACCCCATCCACTTGTAATTCTTGGTTTATTGTAGATTACTCTAGGCCTGCAAATACTATAACAACTGGTGATCTGTGTGGATGATGGTCTCCTTTCCCATCAGATAGTGCTTCCACTTTTTGACACCTTGTACCAAGGCATAAATCTCCTTGTTCTAGGTAGGGTAGTTGAGAACCGCTCCATGAAATACTTTAGAATGATAACATACATGCCTTACTCCCTGCATCAATACTGCTTCCATGGCATACCCACTTGCATTTGTCTCCACTTCGAAGGGATTATGAAAGTTTGGTAGTTCGAGCACTGGTACTTGAATGTTCTTTCTTTTTAGCTCATCAAATGACTTATGTTGATTCTTCTCCCACTGGAAATTCTTACCACTGGTTGTTATGGCATGGAGTGGTGAAACTAACACTGAAAATGAATCTATGAACTTATGCAAGTATTGTGTTTCCCCCAAAAAAATCCTAAATTAAATAACATTTGTAGGAATCAGCCATTTCATGATCGCCTCCATATTTGTGAGATCTATCTTGAGCTCCCTTCCACCGATCAAATACCCAAAATACACCAAATATTGTTGAGAAAACTCACATTTCTTGAGATTGGCTAGTTGTTAGTGCTTTTTCATATTCTCTAACACCTACATAAGATGTGAGATGTGCTACTCCCAAGTAGATATATTAACCAGTATATCATCCAAATAAAAAATAACAAATAATATAGATAAGAGATTAAAACATCATTTATTAGTCTCACAAATGTAGTCGGTGCATTGAATAAAATGAATGGCATAACAAACCACTATTGCAAACCTTTCTTGTCTTAAAGGAAAACTTCTAGGTATCTTCTTCTTTTACTCATACCTGGTGATATCTTGCTTTCAAATTCATCTTAGTGAAGTACTTGGCATGTTGCAACTATTCCAACAGATCATCGATCCTTGGCAGATGGTATCAATTCTTCAGTGTAATCTTTTTCAATTCTTTGTAATTGATTCACATTCTCCAAGTCCCATCCTTCTTGGGTACAATTATGATGGGTGACCCACAAGGTGAGGTACTTGGTTGATCCAAAATGGATCCAAGAAGGCCTAAAAATCAAAGTTCTCAGAATTGGAAGAAACTAGCACCATTGTGTCGATCTCATTGCATTGATTCTGGCCATATATTTTTTTTTCCGAAAATGGACACCGTATGCAAAAGTTACCGCGTTCTTATCGATTTCCCAAACATGCAAAAAAAATCAAAGTCAACAATCAACACGTCGTACTTCCGACATCAGTTGTACGTCAGCATGACGTGGAAGATAAAGTTAGCATGATGTCATCATTTTGACACGGTAGCATGAGAAGTTGACATGTGTCGTACAACACTGACTGGGCATAGGTGACGTGAAAAGATGAGTTGAGAGGTTTTGTGGACCACTCTGGTGCTGACATGTGTCTATGTATGGGTGAATGGGAAGGTGCCATGTGGCCCAGCCAGGGCCATGACGTGGCATCCCGTTATTGGTTTATGGCTTAAAATTTTGGTGGAGTTTGCGGGGATCAAACCTGGGACCTCCAACAATGGCAGAGTTCTCGTGTAGGACAGACTACCAACCTGTTTAACTGGTGTGTCTTAACCAATTATGGTGGAGATTTTATTTAAATTGAACTATGGTTAAGTTTGGCGGGGGTTTGGGCTGGGTATTGGCCCCAACCCTTGGACACATGATCTAGCACATGACCACCAGTAGAGGAATTGGGGCACGGGTGTTGTTTCAATTGGCATGAGGCCACATGGCATCCACATGCGACCAAGATCTGAGGGCTAGGGTGAAAGAATAGGGCGCAAGGGATAACAGTCGACCATGCGACCATCCATGTGACTTGGAGTCTGGAGACAGAGGGGCGCATGCCTACAGTTTCCCAAATATGTGTTTTTGAACCATATTATATCTTTTTGTTGTTGTTTTTTCAAATGATTTTATTGGATTTTGGCCATTTTGGGGGGATTTGGAGCCCAAAAAGAGGCCAGATCTTAAGGAAAAGTTGGGATTTGATTCTCAACTCCAAATCTATAATAATATGAGGTTTTTAATAGTCCAAAGAAGTTCAGAATAGGAGAAATGTTGAAGATTTCATGAAGTCTAAGCTATTTTTATGCAGGGAAGCCATTGAGGAAGCAAACTTTGGAGGCCATTTCCGAGAGCTATGGTAAAAAAAAATCAGTTCCATTAGTTGTGTTGGATTCTTGAGGTCGGGAAAAACACACCCACACCAGTTTTTAATCCTTTTGAGATACTTATGATGTAATTTTGCAGCATTGAAGATTAATAAGAAAGCCTCCCCCACTGAGACAAAGGCCCAAATACGTAGGCAATCTTGTGTCAAACTCCGTTATAAAGCTTGTTGTTATGGGTTTTTTTCTCATTATGTTTAATTTCTTATATTTATTATTTATGATGGTTGAAATATTCTTTAATTAAGTCCCCTTCCTCATTTAATTTTTTCAATGGTAATTTAACACATGCTTAAAACTCAACCAAGTCTTTTAAAGATCATTTTTGGATCAAGTGGCATCGGAGCAGGTTGACAGTTGGTTGTTTGAGTTTGCATAATTACTAGGGAAAAGATAAGTCATGGTGAAGGTGATCTTGTAGAAGGGGATCCTGATATTGGATTGAGAAAGAATGAATCTCAAAGTGAGAAGATGGCATCTGATCAGAAGGAACATATCAGAACGAGATAGATTTTCAAAATACTTTCTTCGCCATGTCTGAGATGGTAAAGGTATTATATGATGATTACTTGGAACGAAAGAGGTATTTTCAATGGGAATATTCAAAACAACACAAAAGTGAAGAAGGAGAGGACCCTCCTAAAGATCTTCCTTCACCTCCTTAATCTTCATCTTCTTCTTCTTCAAGTACAAATTCAACTTATACCGTAAGAAAAAATTCTCATAAACATAAGCATGATATGCCATTACTTAAGCTTGATGTAAAATTCAAATTGCCCATGTATGATGGGGAATTCAATGCTGAGAGGTTTGATAACTAGGTCAGACAGATGGAAGTTTATTGTAGTGTGCAACAAATCAAAGATAAGGCAACCCAAATAAAATTGGCATCACTTCATCTTCCAGGCACAACACTCATCTGGTGGTAGAGTAAGTTGAAACATGGTACTCAACACGCTGGTAATGTATTTCCATCATGGAAATATTTTTGTTTTGCACTTAGAAAGCAGTTTTATCCTTTGGGTTATAAGGAAAAGTGTTTAATTGAATGGCAAAGTCTTAAACTAAGAAAATTACAAACGGTGCAATAATACACAAATGAATTTTGTAAGATGGCATTAATGTTAAATATTCCATTACATACACAAGAAACTCTTATGAAGTATATAGGAGGTTTACCTGCACATATTCGTAACATTGTATTTATGTTTGGAACTACTGATCTTGATGAGGTTTATGTTCAAGCAACGTATATTGAAGCATGGAAAATAGGAGTTGGTGTATCAAGGGAATTGTCTTCAAGGAGAGAAGACAAAAGAAAAGGGAATGGGAAGAAAGAAAATCCAGGGACAATGAAGGAAGAGAAGCTCTCTTGCAAGCATTGCAAGAAATAAGGGCATGATGATGACCATTGTTGGATATTGCACCCAGAGAAGAGACCAAAGTGGTTCAAAGAGAAGAAAGGGAGGAAAACAGTTGCAACAAAAACACGACCAACAAACTTGGGGTATGATTCATGTGATGAGTCTAAAATCATAGAAGTTGGTTTGTCAGATAAAATTGGTGAAGGTTTTGATTCTAGAAGTAAATTGTTTCATATAAGGGTCATAATGAAACATACTAAGATTAACACATTGATAGATAGTGGATCTCAATCTAACTTAATTTCAGAGGAAGTGGTTAAGAAATTGGGATTAAACACTAAGATGCATCACAAACCCTATTCACTAAATTGGATAAGCAAAGATCATAAATTTCCCATAACAAAGCAATGCATCATCAAGTTTGCAATTACATCTAAGTATGTGAATGAAGTAATATGTGATATGGTGCCGCTAGAAACATGCAAAATGGTCTTAGGAAACCCTTATTTATATGATCGCAAAGCAATCTTCTATAGGGAACATAATCAATATCACTTAACTAAAGAAAACAATGAATATGTTTTACATGCTCATCACATAAAAGCAAATCAATCTCTTCAAACAATGGAACAATTAAACAAGGCAGCTTATGCAAGAAATACACCTATAATTGTGACAAGTCAAGGACTTGATCTGAAGCATGAACATGATATGGTTGTAGAATGGAAGTCCAATCATCCTTTACATCAAGATAAGTTAATGTCATGCAAGAACATCAAACATATTAGTTCATTTGCAGTTGTATTTTTGATGTTATCCCTGCTAACGTTTTCTACATGGATGGTAGTGGATTCAGTAAGATGTGAACAAGTTCAAGTGGCTAACAATATGCTTTCAGTTTTCATGGTTGTTTTGCAATTGATTATGATGTGACATGTGCACATGATAGAGTTTAAAGACAAAGGACAACTGGGGAGACCTATCCCACACTTGATTACTGGTTAATATCCTTTTGGAGGACCAAAAGGTCTTAGTGGGGAGGCATGATCCAAAATGGATCCAGGAAGGCCTAAAAATCAAAGTTATCAGAATCGAACGAAACCAACACCATTGCGTCAAGCTCGTCACATCGATTCCAACCATATTTTTTTTCTGAAAATGGACACCGTATGCGAAAGTTGTCGCGTTCTGATCGATTTCTCAAACAGGAAAAAAAGTCAAAGTCAACAATCAACAGGATGTACTACTGACGTCATCATGATTTCATCATGCTGACGTGGCAACACAAGAAGGTGACATGTTTCAGGTGGATTTCTAGTTTTCGGGATGAGTTGGCAGGGTACATATATTGACACATGTCACAGTACGGATGATGACACATGACAGGCTCAGGGTATGACACATGGTTGTACATATGTGACATGGTACCAGTGGTAGCATGAAACGTGGCAGGTACGGATGTGACATGGCACCAGAAACAGCATGACACATGGAACGTAAAGAAGTGACATGGTAGGATGACAAGTTGACATGTATCGTACGACGCTGACTGGGAAGAGGTGATGTGGCAAGTTGAGTTGGTAGGTTTCATGGACCACTCTGGTGCTGAAACATGTCTGTGTATGGGAGAATGGGAAGGTGCCATGTGGCCCAGCTAGGGACCTCCACATGGCACCTCGTTATTGGTTTATGGTTTAAAATTTTAGTGGAGTCTACGGGGGTCAAACTCGGGACCTTCGAAAATGGAAGAGTTCTCACGTAGGTCGGGCTACCAACCCACCTACCAAGTGTGTCTTAACCAATTATGGGGGAGATTTTATTTAAATTGAACTATGGTTAAGTTTGGAGGGGGTCCAGGCTGGGGCTTGGCCCCAACCCTTGGACACACGATCTAGCACATGACCACCAGCATAGGAATTGGGGTAGGGGTATTGTTTCGACTGGCATGAGGTCACATGGCACCCAAATGCAACCAAGATCTGAGGGCCAGGGTGGAAGACTAGTGCGCAAGGGATATCACTCGGACATATGGCCCTCCATGTGACCTGGAGCTAGAGACAAAGGGGAACGTGCCTGTATTTTCCCAAATATGGGTTTTTTAACCATATTATATATATTTTTTGTTGATTTTTCAACTGATTTTATTGGATTTTGGCCATTTGTGGGGGATTTGGAGACCAAAAAGAGGCCATATCTTGAGAAAAAGTTGGGATTTGATTTTCAACTCCAAATCTATAAGAATCAAAGGTTTTTTATAGTCCAAAGAATTTCAGAATAGGAGAAATGTTGAAGAATTCATGAAGCCTAAGCCATTTTTATGCAAGGAAGCCTTTGAGGAATCAAACTTTGGAGGCCATTTCCGAGAGCTACGCTCATTTGTTTTCAGTGCCGTCAGTTGTGTTGGATTATTGAGGTCAAGAAAAACAAAACCATATTGATTTGTAATCCTTTTGAGATACTTCTAATGTAATTTTTCAGCATTGAAGATTAATAAGAAAGCCTCCCCCACTAAGACAAAGGCCCAAAGACGTAGGAAAACTTTTGCCAAACTTCGTTATCAAGCTTGTTGTTATGGTTTTTTTGTTCCTTATGTTTACTTTATGATATACATTATTTATTATGGTTGCAATATTCTTCCATTAAGTCTCCTTCCTCATTTAAGTTTTTGAATGGTAATTTAACACATGATTAAAACTCAACCAAGTCTTTTAAAGATCATTTTCAGATCATTGGTTGAATCACACCCTTCTCCAACAACATTTGCAACTGCTTCTTCACTTCATTTGCTTCTATAAAATACTACCTATACATCCCAATGTTCGACAATGTGGAGTCTATAAATAAATGTATTTTGTGCTCCACATCCCTCTTTGGTGGTATCCCTTTAGGCTCCTTTAATAGTCCTTTGTATTCCTGTAGAAACTCCTCCAACTGATGTTTCTAATCTTTAGTACACCCCTCTAGGTATTCCTTCACTCTCATTGACTCATCATCTAAATATATTTCTCTTAAGAAAAGAAAAACATATTTCTTACTAGAATTAATCAGCTTCTTTGTTTAGCTGGTACTTACCAGTGAGATCTTTGACCTGCCTTTATGTGCATTAATGATGTAGGAATTCCCATCCTTGATCAGTCGGTACTAGTTGGATATCCTCATGAATATTGAATCCCTCGTATACTTGTAGGGTATTCAAAACACTACTCCACATACATCAAGGGGTACTACGTCCAATTCCACTTCATCAATAAAATCATCACTTACAACAAATTTAACTTTACACTGTTTTTCTACCTTTATCTCTGCATCCTTATTTACCCAACCCAATGGATAGGGGATAGGATGATCATGAACCTAAAATCCAAGCTTGTTGACCAGATTTGTTGCTATGAGATTATCTTGTGAACTAACTCAAACAAAGCATCTATCTTGGTCTTATTGGCTTGAATCCTTATGTGGAAGATCTTGGTCATGTCCTTCTATTCCTAGTGATGAAGGTTACTCAATTTCACCTCCTTCTACATAGATGTGAAGACAATATTTTCATACACATTGCTTGAATTTTCTTGAATCAGTTTTACCTCCTGATTGCTTGAATCTGTGGCTAGAAAGTTATTTTTCTTTCTGTCCTTCTTGGGGTTCTTCAGGTTCATCTTGTTGGATCATGTTGTCATTGATGCCAATGGCTTGTCATTGATGCCAATGGTTTGATTACTTGGGAGATTGTTGGATCATATGTCATTGATGTAAATGGTTTGGTTTGATTGATGTCATCGATTGATGTCAAGTAATTGATTGATATGATTCCCTTAATGAGAATGTTATATGTCCAAGTGGAAACCAATCGATGCAAAGGTAAACAAATGGATGAACTCCAAAGTGGTCCCCTTATGGTGAAATCCCTCATGGGAAGACGCTTTGCGGATTCAGTTATCCTAGAAGAATGGTTGGAGGACCCATGCTCTGATTATTGTCTTATCATGATTGATAAGGTGTACAAATGGATGAACTCCAAAGTGGTCCCCTTATGGTGAAATCCCTCATGGGAAGATGCTTTACGGATTGAGTTATCCTAGAAGAATGGTTGGAGGACCCATGCTTGTATGAGG
>ML791219.1:201843-221847 GCA_009831015.1 Picea engelmannii
CTCTTGTTTATGGTACAGATTGATATCTGTTGAGGATTGTTGCCTCATCTCAGTTGGTGCTGAGAATGCAAGATGATTCTTGCATATAGAGATGGTTCTCTTGTAGAGTTGTACTCTATTCAGTTGTTGCTGATAAACCCCAAGGATTGTAGTCTGTAATAAAAAGAAAATTGTACATACATCTTGTGTTCTCTGTGTTCATTGTGGTGATGACTTGTTGATGATATATTGTTGATATATGTTGGTGATATGTGCTCAGATCTAAATGGTTATAAATGACAACAATGGGTAATGAATAAATGTTGAATGCTAATTGATGAGTTTTTGTGCAAGAGGGAACTTTTGGGAAAAAGAACCCCACACTCATTCACCCTCCCTCTAAGTGTGGTAGGTGTCTCCAACACATCTTTGGATGTAGTTTCTATCATTTTTCCTCGGTATGGACACTGATGTTGCAATGATTGAAATGGTTGTTGGGATATTTACTCTGATGCATAGTGGTTGTTTTCTTCTAATATTCCCCCCCTTTTCACTTCTTCTTCCCCTCATTGGAAGTTTCATGATTATCTTTCTACTTCGAACTACTTGGCTACCCTTTCTTTTGGCCTATGTTTTCCAGGTACCGTGTCCATACACACACCTCATCCATTGTCCTTGGACTGAATAGAATCACCTACTTTTGTAGATAATTGTGTAAACCCCCCATATACGTGAGGAGTATATCCGGGTTCTTGGGTGAGATGTCGAGCATGATGGCCATGTTTATGAACTCAGTGGTGTACTCGTGTACACTCTTCCCTTGCATCTTCCTGAAGTAGTGCCACCGAATCCATTGGTCCTCTACATACCCGATAGGGTAGAATTACGACTTGATGAGGGTTTTGAAGTACTCTCACCTAGTGGATCACCCTCTAGTGTAAGTTTTGTTTTTGTGGCTTTACCACTAGCTTAAGGCATGGCCCTTTGAATTCAATCTAGCAAATGAAATCTTAGGCCCTTCATCTATACGATGAACACTAAAATAAAATTTTGGTTGTTGCAACCAATGATTCAATTTTAATGCATTGATCTCACCTTGTGTTACACACCTAAGTGTTGCACTACCAAATGTCGCACTTAAGTGTCACAACTATTATACACCTAAGTGTCGCATACCAAATGTTGCAACTAAGTGTCGAACTTAAGTGTTTCACTTTAACAAGTGTCGCAACTTCATCACCATGAACAAGTGTTTGGAATGACCCCTAAACAAGTTTGAAGAGAAACCTATCAGTTGGAGGTCAAAATACTACCTTTTTCCTTGAGATGTTAGCCTTGATTGAGATTCATCGCCCCTTTCCCATATATAAGGAGGGATAAACCTTGATCATCGCACCCCAATAGTGTATTAGGGAGAAATAATCCCTTGTTAATCGCTATGTGCACAATTATGGGGTGGTGATGTGGCATTTATGTAAAACCCTATTATAGCGATATTATTGTCGTTTATTTCATTCTTTTCGTGCTTCCTCGCGAGCTCTTACTCAATGTGGCTTGATGCATGGCTGGGAATATGGCCGTAAAAGAGCGTGTGAAAGGCTTAGAAATCCTTTAACATTTTTAATTATTACTTTAAAATCTGTTCAATTCCTTTTAAACAATCACTTTTTCGAGACTTTTGGTACTGGGACTTTGGGGTTGTCACTAAAAAACATACTTTGTGATAGCCAAACTCCAAAACCCAAAAATCTCGAAAGACCTTTTGACTCTTTTTTAGAACTAAGGGTGGCTCTGTAACCAGAGAAAAATGAAGATTTGGATTTAGAGAAGAAAAATAAACTTTGTGTCAACATAGGCTCCATCTAGGGATGATGCTTTCCTGCAAAGCACCAAGAACAGTAGACCATGTGCCTCATCCATTGGGTGACCTGAAATCATCCTTATCAAACTTTGAACCCTGTCACTTTACTTGCACCTTTCCAAAATGAAAAACTGCTTATGCATTCATTGGGCTATGGAGTCATCCGGCCTGTGAAACTGATCTTCGAAAACCCTGTAGACTGCCTGTATCTTGATTTTCTTATTCAAGAAATAAACAACTGAAAATGATCTAGATACTCATATGAAGAGATTATTCTCCTACCTACTCCTACTCTAAGCAACTGTACTTCCTTTTATCAAGTGAAATCATGTTTCCAATGAAGCCATATAAGAAACCGATTTACTGATATCATCTTTGATCCGTAACCGAAAAACATAGTAAACCATAGCATGCAAAAATGTAGTTCGAAAAGATGAAAAAACCGACTTTCATTTGACAAGAATGTTTTGACATATATGTTTCTCATTGAATCCAAATAATAAGCAACGAGATCATAAAAGTCACATAGAAATACCTCATTTTGATGTTGTTCCAATTGAATGAATGTTGTTGCTTGCTGCCTTTACTGATCTGAATGTTAAATGTGGACTGCTTAATATTTGTTGTGGAAACATGCATGATCAATTGTTGATTTTAACTTTTCTTCTCTCCTTCATCATATCCCTGTGATCTAAATTCATCACTATGATATTCTGGCCTATTACAACTGACAATTTTTAAGAGAGAAGAAGAGATATGTTCTTCATTTCCTACATTACTGTCTTGATAATGATCAAATGAAAACTGAGTCTAAAAATATGTATCATGAAAAAATTTCTGATCACCCTCTCCAACAATGATATCTTTAGAGGATGTATCAAAGTTAAAAGGATCTTCATTGGACTTTGAACAACAGACTCGTATCTATCTTCAACCATAGCATTCATAATTTTCTGATCATCTTTTAGTTGATAACTAGGATTTGATGAAATTTCATTAGACAACAAATCTTTAAAATCCTTTTCATCATCACTATATTTATCAAATACTGGAAAATCAGAATAAAATCCTGAAGGTTTCTGCATTGAAAAATTAGCACTTTGATCTTGAAACAGATTTTGAAAAATATCACTGTCTTCCTCATCATCAACAACCTTTACATCAAAATCTGAAACAAAGGGTATAAAAGAAGAAAGATAGTCTTCTTCATGTTCCTCATGATTGCTACAACTTCCCTCCATCTGCAAAACTGAAAGATGGGGATTGCCTTCATTGATTTGAAGTTCCATTTGACTAAAATACATCCAATCCATATGATTTGTAGCTAGAATAATTAGATCCTCAGATGTACAATAATCATAAAAAGGTGAAGCAGGAGAACTCTCAACCTTATCATAGGATATATATTCTTCACAACAATGCTCAAGAAGAAATTCCTGAGAAAAACACATTTCATATCAATGATGGAATGTTGTATGAAATTATTTCAATGAAGGAATACTAGAATGGGGTAAAGATTTATACCAGAGTCTAGCATCTCTTTCCAACGAAAACATAAACAGCTTCATGAGGACATCTTCATGATGCACATTTAATTCATCCACGAGCTTGTGGAATTCAAACAAGTGTTGAGAAGGATTGTCGTCCACATATCCTCCAAATTTAGGAAGGACATATTCCCAAATTTTAATGTCTAGAAAAGTGTTTGGACAACCATAAACATTTGTAAAGTCCAGAGGAGAAAACCTTGCAGCAATCTGAGAAGCGAACAAATTCGACATTTTGGGACCAATGGAGTTGCCAGTGAATCATGTAGAGTATTCGAACCAAGGAGTCGCCAGGTGAATGATCACATCCAATTGAATTCCTATCCCTTGTTCACCATCAAGGAATAGATATAAACTTTTTGTCGTATCCCAGGGAAGATAGCTTCGTTCCTCCATCCCCAGCATGCGGCACCAAAAAATGTTGTCGCAAGAGTTGACTCTAGGCTATAATGGAGCCAAGCCTTAGTACATTTTAAATGAAAAAATAATTATCACTCGGACTTGACTTGGGTTGAATGCAAGTAAATTCCGAGATAACCTCAAACCACTTTTGATTGGAAACTGCCCCTTCCAACCCAAGAGGGATCTCTTGAAAATATGTCACAATAGGATATTCAATAAGCTTAACAGTGGGCAGCTCTGTGGGTAACATAAAGTTTTGGGTTTTTAGGGTTGGTGGGTTGGACCAGGAGGTAGTCCATTGGGAATGGAGTCAAATGATCAAGCAAATAATAAGAGTGTTTCAGAAATGGAAATCCATGTAACAAAGGCAAGGTAGAAGCTGATTACAAAGAGAAGGATTTATAAAAGTATGGCGACAGAATAGAGAGAAAACATATCAAAATGCAAGGAGCACTTAGCAATGAGTGAATTCCAAGCATAAATCAGTGGAAAGAGATGGTTGGGATAGAGAATCTATCCAAGGATGAATTTTGAACCTTTATATATCTACAAGAAATAACCTATAACATGTCTTGCAATAGAGCATCTAACAAACAGATGAATTCAATTACAAACATAGTCACAAATCGGGAAGAAAATGGAAATAAAACCAAGTGAAATGATGTGAAACGAAGCAATAAGACATTCTCTGCAAACAAAATCAAAACAATCTTTGTTGTAGATTAAAAATGGCTCTTCACTCTTTTATTTAAACAGGAAAGAAGGATATTACAGTCCCAGGAGTACTACTCCTGTGTTTGCTTCGCCCCCACCTCGCTCCCTTCTTCTTCAAGAACATACAATAATATAAGTCTTCTACCCCCTTTCGAATAACTAAAAAACGATTCGAATTACAAACAAAATCCCTCTAGAAATGAACAGGTATCTCATGTAGGTATTGAGGTCTAAATCCTCCCTAGGAGGTCGAATTTCCTCCCAAAAGATAACAACAGTTACCATCAATTTTAGAAACTTTCTGAAGTAGAAAATAGGCCAAACTGCTGAAAACTGGGGATGTGGTTATGGTTCTTTATCTCTTGAATAATGACATTTGTGTATAAAATGAAAGAGTATTTTGTGAATCTGTTTGTTCTGAGAAAAAACCTCTCTCAGTTCCCTAAGATCTATTTCCATTTGCCCCAGATTTTCATTTTACAAACATGTGTGAAGACAGGAAAATATGAGATCCGAAAATTAGGGCTCGGAGATGGATTCAATTCTCCCAATCTGTGACAAATGTAGGAAAAATGAGAGAGGATATTGATCTCTGATGTGTTAGGCACAAAAAAATCCTACTGTTTCTCAAAATGATACTCCATTCGTTCATAATCATTATTTGAAAGTGATGACTCAACACTGTAAAAAATGCCACATTTCAGAAAATGAACCTCATCTTTCGAGGGAATTTTGACTTCCTTCCCAAGCTGCAAATGAAATTCCCAAAAAACCACTAGAAATATTAGGATCTGTAGATGTCGATCAACTATTCGAACATGGAAAATGGCCTCTCCAAGGCTGAGAAAAATGTATTTTTCCCAAGGCAGTGTTTTGTATATGAAAAAATCTGCGATTTCGACAGCTAACAGGCTAAAAACAAGGATATCTTAGCTACCGAAAGTCTTGGATTTTGGTGGCTAACAGTGCGATTTCAGAGCATCGTAAGCCACCGAAAATCCCAAAACCCCGATTTCGAGTTTCGGGGAAACAGAGCAATGGTCCAAATCTCTATGTCGACCAAACCCCCGACTGCCGAAACCCTGAAATGGTGATGTGGCATTTATGTAAAACCCTATTATAGTGATTTTATTGTTGTTTATTGCATTATTTTCATGATTCCTCGTGAGCTCTTCCTCCATGTGGCTTGATGTGTGGCTGGACAGATGGCCATAAAAGAACATGTGAAAGGCTTAGAAAGTGTTTAACGTTTTTAATTATTACTTTAAAATCTATTCAATTCCTTTTAAACAATCACTTTTTCGAGACTTTCAATACCGGGACTTTGGGGTTGTCACTAAAAAACATACTTCGTGAATAGCCAAACTTCGAAACCTGAAAATCCCGAAAGACCTTTTGACTCTTTTTTAGAACTAAGGGTGGCTCAGAACCAAAGAAATATGAAGATTTGGATTTAGAGAAGAAATAAACTTTGTTTCAACACTCTACATACCTGATAGGGTAGAATTAGGACTTGATGAGGGTTTTGAAGTACCCTCACCTAGTTATTGGTGGATCACCCTCTAGTGTAAGTTTTTTTTTGTGGCTTTCCCACTAGGTTAAGGCATGGCCCTTTGACTTCAATCTAGCAAATGAAATCTTACACCCTTCATCTATATGGTCAACACTAAAATAAAATTTTGGTTGTTGCAACCAATGATTCAATTTTAATGCATTGATCTCACCTTGTGTTACACACCTAAGTGTTGCACTACCAAATGTCGCACTTAAGTATCACAACTATTATACACCTAAGTGTCGCATACCAAATGTTGCAACTAAGTGTTGAACTTAAGTGTTTCACTTTAACAAGTGTCGCAACTTCATCACCATGAACAAGTGTTTGGAATGACCCCTAAACAAGTTTGAAGAGAAACCTATCAGTTGGAGGTCAAAATACTACCTTTTTCCTTGAGATGTTAGCCTTGATTGAGATTTATCGCCCCCTTTCCCATATATAAGGAGGGATAAACCTTGATCATCACACCCAAAGAGTGTATTAGGGAGAAATAATCCCTTGTTAATCGCTATGTGCACAATTATGGGGTGGTGATGAAGTAGTTGCAACCATCATGCCTTGACTTGTGAGGTTGTTTTTGAGATATCTCAGTTGGTTAAGGGATTGATTCGAGCTTAACTCTATTTAAGACAAGGCAATATTGTTAGTTCAGACAAATCCTCACTTGACTACATCCTCTCCTCAAAACTCTCCTATGGTTGTGATGTCTCAATGCCTATATAATGAAGGCCATGTTTAGTGAAAGGGGGGACAGAATTGAGAGAAGCATACTTATGATTGTGTGAGATCCAAGGGGATATAAAGGAGATCTTGGAGGAGTTGTTGCAAAATCGAGATTGAGATTGTAATTTCTTCACTGCTATTTTCTTTCCATTAATAAATAACTTGGCCTATTCCTCTCATGCCTATGTGTCCAATATATGGATGTATATTGTTGTCTAATTCATCATAGATAGATATGATTTTTATTAACAATATAGTGTGGAAGAAGGAGGTTTCTCTTTGTTCCTTGCAGGTCTTTTCTTGCATCTAGGAGGTTGGACATCAAGATCAAAGGCTGGAGCAGTGAGGAAAACCAATGTAAAAAAGGTAAGTCATATGTCCCTCTCTTCTCATTGTAATTGTTAGAATAAGTCTAGGGGGAAAGTAGTACACCATTTGTTTCCCTTTGTCTTGGATCAAAGAGGGGTCTTGATCCAAGGGGGGTTTCACCTATCTGTAAGGGGAGAAGTGAGGGAAATTTCTCTTTAGTCTTTCCTCGATGTTTTCTATCCTTTTGAATCTTTATTTTTACTTGATCTTTTTTATTTTGATGTTTCTTCTTTAATCTCCCCCCTTCCCACATCCTCATTTGGAATATCTCTAAACAAAACATTTGACCCTATCTCATATTTGGGTAAAGTTTGATTTTTTCACCACTTTATAGGATTCATATCCCACCTATAAGGGAGTACAAAGTGATGAAAACTTGATTATCCCTCCCTGACAACGTATTGGGGGGCAATGAAACCCTAATCATCGCCCTATATACATGGTTATAGGGGAGATAGTCCTTGTTCAGGGTGAATTTGGAGCCTATTTTTCCTCCTTTCTATCAGTGTTTTGTCTCATACCTTTATATTAAAATCCTTCATGCTTGATTGAAGTTAAGTGACAATCACATGTTTTGTTGCCTCTTTTGTGTTTGCAATCCCTTCAAACTGTGAAATGCACATGTATTCCCTAGGTCAACTTGATCCTTTGGCTCAATGTATACCATCAATAGTTTGATTGTCATTAGTGGTAGGTATTCGAACTTATGTCACATTGATTCCAAAACCTTCTAAGTGTTTTACTTGTTTGTTTTTGTGATCCATTTCTTTGATTTGGAGGTTGCTTAAGTTGCATTAAGCCTTGTTTTTTAGTCTCTCGTTCTTCTCCTCTTGGGAAAAATTATGATCCCTTGAGCATACTCCTTGTTTATTAAGGTTGGTTGTCATTGATGTCAACCGTTGAAGGAATTTGGAGAACCCAGGTTTGGGTAATGGACCCAATTTTGTTTGATGGATAACGGTATGAGTTTTGATATATTTATAGGTAATACTATTCTATATGGATAGTACATGTAATTCCATTTCTAGTGGTATGTGGAATGTCACATAACTCCTCACAGTTAGAGAGTTATGGCCATGTGAAGTTGGAGAACCCTCATGAGTCATCTAGAAACCCCAAAAGGTCAAAGTAGTCAAAGTGGTTTAAGAGATTTTTAGAAGGTAAATAATAAAGTGAAGTGATGAGTGTACTATAATTCAAAGTGAATACAAAATAAATTATTTAAATAATAAATTTAATGGAGAAATTACTAAGTTGACAAGTGGTTAGAAGTGGGTTACCCCTAAAATAAGGAAAGTGGTTTAAGATGGTTAGAAGGTGATCCCTTGAAATAAAGTGAAGTGACAAAGTCAAAGAGGATTATGTAAATAATAAAGTGAAGTGAAAAATTCAAAGATGATTATTTAAATAATAAAGTGAAGTGACAAAGTCAAAGAGGATTATTTAAATAATAAAGTAAATGGAGAACTTTCTAATTATGGAAACTAGTTATAAGAAGGTTAACCCTAAAATGAGGAAAATGGGTTAAGTGGTCAAGTGGATATTGGATATTGGATACATGGGCAAGTGGAAAATTGGGCAAAGTTGGACATAGGTGACTATGTGGACAAAGTGGCTATGTGGGCAAAGTGACCTAGAAGATGCTTCTAAGGAAGCTACTTAGAGAGTATAAATAAGAGGCAAGGCTCTCTCATTTTAATCACACTTGAGCATATTGAATATCTACAGGTGACTGAGGTAACCAAAGGATATCTAAGCTGAATTTCAGAGGGAAGGTGAAGTAAACAAGGCCAAAATTCAAGGGAGAATAAATTCTTTTGATGATGCTTATTAAGGTATGTTATTTACAGGTCATCTCATCATTTTCACAATAACTTTTTTTCTAGAATGATTCAGACCATGAAATTTATAGGCCATTGAGAAAACATATCCAAGTAGTTGTGGTATGTATTTCATCTTATGGGTCGTTTCATTTTTGGAGTTACACTCCGTGGAAAATAGGGTTTGTGGCTAGTCCTGAAACTAGTCTAAAACATGTGTTTTGGGTAAAAACGTCATAAATTATTCATAACAGATCCAAATTAAGTAATACCAAATGTGTTGGTTAGAGTACATCCTATAGTATTTTTTGTAAAAGTTTCATATCCATGGAACAAATATTCAGTGTGGGGCACACTCTACAAGTTCGCTCTCTAGAATAAGCAAAAAATTAACAAGGTATGCCATTTTTGCTATAAATCTTTTTCTGAGAGGTTCCAAGTAGTGACACCTGGAGGAATTTCATAAAACACATTGAAGAGAATTGTGTACTATTTTTAGATCTTTATTCATTATAGGTACATATTTATGATTATTTCAAGTTAGGGTTGTTGACTAATCCAAAACTAGTCATGTGAGACTAAAGAAAATTTTGATGAAAATGCTAGTCTCTTGTTGTTAAAGTTAAGGAAGGTTTGCAGGTATGTGATCATATACAATAGGTACATTATAGAGTTAAAAATCAGATTTGAATGATGAAATTGATGAGGGATTTTGGTTGAGGTACATGTTGGGTACATGGTTGAGACAAGTAGTTGATGAGTTGGTACATACATGAGGTGTATAGTTGATGATGTTGGCACATATTGATGAGTCATAGTAGATGAATAGTTGATACATGATTGGTACATACTTGGTACATGGTTGGATTCACTTGTTTATGGTACAGGTTGATTACAGGTTTTTGGGTATAGGTTAGTGCATGGTTGATGCACTTGTTTATGGTACAGGTTGATTACAGGTTGAGGTATAGGTTGATGCATGGTTGATGCATGGTTCAAGTTTATTGGTACATGTTTACAACGATATATCTCACAGTGATAGTGTGACAGTGGTTCCATCATTCTACTTCTTGATGCAGACCCCCCTTCTCTCCTAAGGACTGCGCGACCTCCCGATCTAAGATCGATCAAGAAACTGAGTCTGACTGACTCTTCGGCCCCTCAAGAACCCCAATTCCACTTAACATGACCAATTTCACTTAAACACGGGTTATATGGAACCTGCAGCCTTGTCCTTAACACCTTTAAGCTTCATCCTATTTAGGCACTAGCTCTCTTGGTTAAGCCCCTCCCTTTATGTGGCCAAGGCTATGACGAGTTTCCTAATTGAAAGGCGTGTCACAACTTCACATATCAATTCTTTACATGCGCGTCACTCCGACTCTCCCGACTTCCGAAATCTCAACAGGATCCTAGTGCATGCTAGCCCCGCTATTCTCCTTCACCGATGTGACCCTTCGCTATGACCGTGGGCCAATCTTTCGAGTATGTTGCGATTTTTTGTTTCACGAGTTCTCACTTTGCGAATCGTCTCTCTAGACAATCAACGATCCAGATCTCTCCTCAACCTCACGGCTCAAATCAAATCGCAATTTCATGATTCCCGAGTTCCCAGAACTCTTACCTTTGATGTCTCGAGTCACAAACTAAAGACGAGACCAGTTCTACGGTTCAGCCCCTTCCTTCAATCAACGAAAGTGATCAAATCGCAATTTCTTGATTCGTGAGTTCATGTAACTCTGCCTTTGACTTCTTTGAGTCACGAGTCAACAAAAATTTGATCTCTCACCGTGTTTCCTCCTTGACAATGGATGGTCTCGATGATTTCGAAGGTTTGTAAGTCTGATTCTCCTTTACACTTTCAAATATTTAAGGTTACTACACTTTACTTTGATCGGACGACTATGATCCTTTTGCACGCAGATCAGATGGCTAAGATCCTTTCTTTGGCTCTCATATCAAATGACTGAGATATTTAATTTGTGCTTAGATTGGATGGCTGATATTTTTTCCTTTGTGATCACTCCTCGTTGTTTGGACGTTCATCGGACGATCCAAATCTTTTCCCTTGAGCTTACGCTTTCTTCTAACTTGGAAGATTTGTTTCGAAAGATTTTAAAGGCTTCAACCTTTATCCTTCCTGTGAGTCCATTTCTTGGTTCTCGTTCGCACTTCTTGGAAAGTGCTGCCCCTCCTGAGTTTGGTCTCCTCAAAGATTTCAATCTCCCAAGAAATTCTTGATTTTTCAGGAAATTCGTCAAACTTAGATCCAAAGATTATTGAAAATAATTCTTTCTTTCCCTCGTGGCATTCCTCTGCTCTCTTCATTTGACTTATTTACGGAGTCACTTTGAATCTTCATCGAATCCTAGACCTGTGCACTCTTTGCAACAGGTCTTTACACAGATTTGAGTTCGTGCGACGACTGTGCACTTCTTGCAGCAGTCACTTTGCACTCCTTGCAAAGGAAATCTTATGCTATTTCTCCTGAGCTTTACGAGTCATAACAGACCCTGTCAACGCACTCCTTGCGGACTGTGTGCACACCTTGCACCGACTCACGAAGAAAAGCGATTTAAATTTTGTGCAAGCATTTCAAAGCTACATACACTCATAGAAAGATTCATTCATTCTTGAAAGAAAATAACAGTAACAGGGAATTACGAACAACAAAAGTCTGACACATTTGGATCAATTTTCCTCTGTTATCTTCATTCAAAATCAAGAAAATGGTTACAGCTAAAATCAAATCAACAACTACAACTCTGAGATTCCTACTTGCTCATAATTCTCGTATCCCCTCTTTTGGGCATACAAAATCTCTCTTTATACAAAAGAAACAAAGTAATTGCTATCTAATTGTGGTTACATTGAGACTAGGGTTAAATTCCCAAGTCACGCGTGCTTATTTTTATCCATGTGCATGATTTTTCCTCTTTTGTTTTCTATCAGCTTTGAAATATTACAGTAACTGCCAGCGTTTGAGATTCCAAATTGGTCCTCAGGTGTTGAGTTTGTCTACCACGTGTACTTGCTGACGATGCTCCTGCATCATACTCCCCTGGGAAAAAAATCATAGACTCTTACATGGTCCTATCTTCTTCATATTTAGCTTGTTATATGTCCCCCTAAGGAACCTTTCCTTCCTCACATGTTCTAGAACCTGACACCCTATTTCAAATTGAAGCTCTCTGCAATGTTGATCAGCTCTGCGTTTGTAGTCTTGGCTAGAATTCTGCAACTGCCCCCTGATTTGGCTATGGAGCTTCTGCATTTCTGCAGAAAAATATTATGCTCCAACACTTCTGATATTAATCTATCCCAAGTCTCTCAACTCATATACTCCCCTGGGTTGCATTCCATACAATATTTGGAACGGGCTCTTCCCAGTGCTCCTGTTTGGAGAGTCGTTGTATGAAAATTCTTCTTGTGGAAGAATCTAATCCCATTGATTATGGTGCTCAGTGACCAGAATTCTCAATAAGTTTCCAAAAATTTTGTTTACCACCTCAGTCTATCCATGTGTTTGAGGGTGATAATCTGAGCTGAAGGAAAAATATGTCCCTAACTTCTTCCATAGTGTTCTCCAAAAATGACCAACAAATTTCATGTCTATGTCTGAGACAATGCTTCTGGGTAGGCTATGATTGAAAATCTATCCACCACTACAAATATGGAATCACATCCTCTTTTCATTATTGGCAGTCCCAACAAAAAATCCATGATTATTTCATCCCAAGGCCTCTCTGGTATGGGAAATGGTTGATACAATCTAGTGTTCTGTCTTTTACCTTTTGCATGTTGGCATATTCGACATCTGTTCACAAATTTTATCACATATTTTCTCTTACACGACCAATAGTATGAGGTTCTCAACTGTGCAAATGTCTTATCATGGCCGAAATGTCTAGCCAATCCTCCACTATGTTTTTCCTTCAAAAGGTTATCCCTCATTGAGCATTTTGGTATGCAAAATTGATTGCCCTTAAACAACAATCCCTCCTGAATCATATACTCTGTCCATTGGATCCTATCTCTTAGCACATGGTTCGAACATGCTTCATATGCTTCCTTGAATTCTGGATCATCACTGTACATTTCATCAAGGTGTTCAAAACCTAAGGTATTTACCTGAAATTCTTGCAGAGTCAAACATTTCCTGCTCAATGCATCAACAACTTTGTTATCATTCCCAACAATATGTTTTATGAAAAAAGTAAAATTATGCATATACTCAATCCACTTCGCATGCCTCTGATTCAATTTTTCCTATCTGGTTATGAATTGTAAAGCTTGGTTATCGCTATACAAGACAAATTCTTGTGGGACAAGGTAATGTCTCCATTTCTTCAAGGCTTAAATTATGACATAAAACTTCTTATCATATGTGGATTATTTTCTCTTCATCTCATTCAGGTTCACGTTGAAGTAAGCAATAGGTCTATTATCCTGGCTCAAAACTCCTCCAATCGCAATGCCACTTGCATCACACCTTACCTGAAACGTCTTCTCAAAATTTGGCAAGACCAGAATTGGTTGCTTTGTTACTTTCTCCTTCAGTGTATTGAAGCTATTCTCGGCCTCCTCTATCCATTTAAAATACTTGTGCCTCTTCTTCACTATATCCATCATTGGCACACAAATTCCACTGAAATATCTGATGAAATTCCTATAGAAACTCGCTAATCCATGAAAGATTCTTACCTCAAACATGCTCGTTGGCAATGGCCATTCTTTGATTGCTTTCACCTTCTTCGGATCCATCTTCAGTTCATTTGAATAGATCACAAAACCCAAGTAAATGAGTTATGTCTTCATAAAAGATGACTTCTATAGGTTTATCAACAACTTCTCCAGTTGTAGTCTTCTCATCACCGGTGTCAGGTGCCTTAAATGCTCCTATTTATTCTTTCTAAAGATCAGTATATCATCTAGATACACCACCATGAACTTACGAATGAAATCTTTTAGTATTTCATTCATCAACGTCATCAAAGTACTTGGGGCATTGGTTAAGCCAAATGGCATAACAAGCCACTCATACAAACCTTCATTTGTCTTAAAGTTTGTCTTCCACTCATCACCTTCACTCATTCTAATGTGGTGATATCCACTTTTAAAATCTATCTTAGAAAAGAAATTTGCCTCATTTAAACAGTCCATCAAATCATCTATTCTTGGCAAAGGGAATATATACCTGATAGTGATCTTGTTGATGGCTCTCGAGTCTGTACACATTCTCCATCCTCCATATTTCTTTTGACTCAACACAGTTGGCACTGCGCATGGGCTCAAGCTCTCTCTAACCAAACCCTTGTCTAACAATTTCTGGACTTGGTTCTTTACCTCCTCATTCTCTCGAGGTGTCAGTCTGTATGCCGCTTTGTTTGGTAGACTTTCTCCTAGTATCAAATCAATATGATGGTTTATACTTCTAATGGGTGGTAATGAGTTAGGAAACCCATCCACCACCATGTCGCAAACATTTTCCAACAATTCCTGAACTTCTTCAAGCAAATCATCCATCGAACTACTAGTAAGGATGACTCTTGGTTTCCTCACCAAAACAAATTGCATATCCTATTCTTTCTTAACTTCTTTCAGGAGTTCCTTCCCACTCATGAGAAGTATGCTTGTGTTGGCTTCCCATTTAACTTTCTTCTCCTCTATTGACAACAACATGTGTGTCCTACCATTCTTCTCCAAGGTGTATGTATTCTTCCTTCCATCATGAATGACATTCCTGTCAAACTTCCATGGTATTACCAAACAAATATGGCATACATTCATGGGAATTACATGACACATAATTTCATCTCTATATATTCCTATCTTAGATTCAACCAAGCATTGTTTAGTAACCATTACCTGGTGTCCTTTATGCAACCATGATACTTTATATGGCTCTAGGTGTGCATTTGTCTCCAGCTCCAATTTCTTCACCATTTCTGTGGATACTAAGTTATCAGTGCTCTCGCTGTCAATTATCACCTTGCATAATTTGTCTTTAGTCTTGCAAGCTTTCCTGAATAGACTGTTCCTCTATACTGGCTTTTTAACTTCTGCCTCTAGTTTTAAGACAACCTTCCTCATCATCAGGGACGTTCCATCCTCTGCTCCTTATGCTTCAACATTCCCTCTTTGCACTTCTGAAATGTGAGCTTCTCCTCCTTCTTTCTTTTTTTCTGGGCATTCCCAAGACATATGCCTTGTCGTTCCATAGGCATAACACCTTATTCCTCCTCTACCTCTTCCTCTGGAAGATTTTCTTCCACCACCCTGTCTTCCTCAGGAACTTCCTCCTCTTTACAATTGACTGTGTGGATTTTCATCCTCGCCTTTGGAATTATGCGCTTTGTCATGGGCATCTCCCTTGCCTTTGTTCAGGGATGAGATTTTACCTCTACCTCATTGGCTTTGTTTTCTAGCCAACTTCTCTTCTGCCTTTAGCGCAAACTGATAAGAATCCTCCGCTATCCTTACCGACATCATGTTGATCTCATCTTGGAAATCATACCTCAGGCCATTTATATACCTAGAAAATTTTTATTCATCCCTCTATCTTTGTTCAGCTCTGATGTTCAGCTTGTATAACTCCTCTGTGTATTCTTTGACTGTCATACCCTTCTATCTCAGGTTCTACAACTTCCTAAACCAATTCATCTGATAATATTTGGGCATGAATTTAGCCTTCATCTTGGCTACCATCATATCCCAATTCTTTATCTTTTGTTTGCCTCTACTTCACCTCTCAGCCTGCAGTTCATCCCACCACAGTGTTGCATGTCCTTTAAGCCTGGTGACAACATGTATCACCCTTTTCTCCCCATCGACATCTTCATAATCGAAATATTTTTCCATGGACCTTATCCAATCCAACAGCTCTTCAACATCTAAATTGTCTTCATACATTGGGACCTTTATCTTGGCTCTGGATCCCAATCTAAAAACTTCTCTTAGAAAGCATTATTCGACAACGTGTTCCCCTACAGCTTCTTTGGATTCTACATCTTCGCTCTCTGCATCGATGACGACTCCAGCATAATGCTCTCTTCTCTACTATTCTTTCATTGCTTCCATCCTTGCACGAAGTTCTTGCATCTCTCTTCCTACAACACGATTGGCTAAAGGTGGCTCCCCTTGTCTCCTTGGTGGCATTGTGTTGACTGTCTCTTACACACAGAATACAACTTCGAGTTATTTTTCTCCTTCTCCTGAAATCTACAGATGAAAATCAGCTCTGATACCACTTGATGTAGACCCCCCTTCTCTCCTAAGGACTGTGTGACCTCCCAGTCTAGGATTGATAAAGAAACTGAGTCTAACTGACTCTTCGGCCCCTCAAGAACCCCAATTCCACTTAATAGGCCCTCTTTCCCTTAAGCGCACATTATATGGAACCCGCAACCTTCTCCTTAATGCCTTTAAGCTTCAGCCTATTTAGGCTCTAGCTCTCCTGGTTAAGCCCCTCCCTTTATGTGGCCAAGGCTATGACGAGTCACCTAATCGAAAGGCTCATCACGACTTCGCGTATCGGTTCTTTACATGCAAGTCACTATGACTCTTCCGACCTCCGAAATCCCGACAAGATCCTATCTCATGCTATCCTCTCTATTCTCCTTCATTGATGTGACCCTTCACTATGACCGTGGGCCAATATTTTGAGCACATTGCGATTTCGCGTTTTGCGAGTTCTCATTTTGTGAATCGTCTCTCTGGACAATCAACGGTCCAAATCTCTCTTCGACCCGACGACTTAGATCAAATCGCGATTTCACGATTCGTGAGTTCCCATAAATCTTACCTATAATGTCCCAAATAACGAACTCCCGATGAGACCATATATACGGTTGAGCCCATTCCTTTGATCAACGGATGTGATCAAATCATGATTTCGCGATTCGCGAGTTCATGTAACTCTACCTTTGACTTACTTGAGTCACGAGTCAACGAAAATTTGATCTCTCACCATGTGTCCTCCTTGACGATGGATGGTCTCGATGATCCAGGTGGATATCGGTGGCCACCCACCTTCTCCAACTGGCCCAAAACATGTTTCTGACAATTTTGGTAATTTACTATTTTTAGCAGTTTTTTCAGGTCCTGTACTTTCGGGGCCATTTTGAGGCCCTAAACGATGTTTTTTGGGTATGTTTCTCTCACAATATAATATCTAATGATGTTATTTTGTCTCGAGCATTGTAGGCCTTAGATATATCTTTCCAACGAGCTATCATACGCCTAAAACGAAGATCGTATGCAAAAGTTACGACCCCGGGAAGTTGATGCACCAACTTACCCAAACGGGGCCCACATGACTTTTGGCGCTTCATCCCCTACGGTTAGGTTTTTGGATGTCTAGGACTTTTGGCATTCCCATTTATTGTAAAAGGGCCTTCAGATCCTCCTTGTAATCATCTTCTTGCGAATGCGAGTAGCCGCCACATCTCTTCTTAGAGATAAGCTACCACCATTCTAGCGAGTCTTTCACTCTGTATTTTTACAGTCTCTGTACATTTCTCTAATTAATAGAAATCGTGTATTACTGTATATCTCTATTTATGGTTGCCTCTATGATACATTTATGTTATATTATTGAATATCTTCAATATCTCTGTACATTTCTTTATTATATCTCCGCTCTCATTTCGTGCCGAAAATAATTTGGATCAGTGGTATCAGAGCAGGCTGCTCTTGATCATTTTTTCAGTGCATGTCCCCGACGAGGTCCGAGTATAACAAGTTGGGTCTCGAGCTTGTCTCTCTTGAGGACAATCACTCTCACACACCCAAGAAACCCTCAATGGCGGAAGAAAAGAAAAATGATGGAGCAGATGATCCTATCAGTCTGTTGCTTGAGCAAGCTCTCACGCGACAGAGGGACGAAATGATGGAGAATTTTTCCCACATCCTTCAATGCCTATCGATAGCATCAGGCGCATATTCATCAAGCAGCCACTTTGGAGGCACCTTGCCTTTCAAGGTACAGGTTAATTTTGATACTCCCGTATTTGAAGGTCAAATAGATGCAGATGCCCTAGATAAATGTTTAAATCTGCTAGAAGGTTATTTCTCTGTTCATAATTTTTCTGACAAGGAAAAGATCACCTTCGCACTCCTTAAGGCTCTCCCCCATGTCAAACATTGGTGGGAAATTTACTGGGATAAGAGTTCCACAGAGGAGTCTGGAATATACAGAGTCGAGCCCACTTGGGATTGTTTTATGGATGTGGTAAAGGAACAGTACTACCCTGTTGGAAAGTATGAGGACTAGTATATGAGATGGACCACACTGTGGCAAGAGAGGGGCCAATCAGTTCCGGAGTTCACCAATAGCTTCCATACCTTGCGTACCAAGCTGGGTATCAAAGACTCTGAACGACATTTGGTTCTGAAATACCATGGGGCTCTACAAAGATACATCCAAACTGAAATGGATTTTTTGGACATCTCATCACTTGGTGCTGCCTATCGATATGTTGTTAAAATCGAGCAGAAATTTAAGCACCAGAACAAATGGGAGTTTGGGTCTGCAAATCCAAAACAACCAAAGTATGACAAAGACAACCCTAACAAACAGTCTCCCGAAAACCATTCCAAGCCACAGGAAAATAAGGGTCACGGGAAGACAAAGAAGGACACCGAAAAATGGTGTGATTTCCACAAAATCCCCTGGCACAACACCGATGAATGTCGCTCAAAATAGTCATTGGTGGCCGAGATCAAAGACAAGGATCCGAACCCTGATTCAGAATCTGATTCTGAAAATACTGGTAAAAGACAAATCATCGACACAGACCCCACTGCTATTGTCGCAACCGCAACAATTCAACCAGAAGAACCAACAGATCCAGAAGAGGGGGAGCACCTTTTTCATTCACAGATGTGGGTGAAGGGAACCCCGCTGCATTTTATTGTTGATAGTGGAAGCCAGAAGAACCTCATCTCAGCAGAGGTCATCAAACAGTTGGGATTGTCGACAACACCACACCCACAACCATACAGCATCAGGTGGCTTCGCCAAGGACGAGATATTCGTGTCATCCAGTAGTGTCGATTGTCATACGACATCCAACCCTTCAAGGATGATGTATTATGTGATGTTTCCCCACTGGATGTCTGTGATGTTCTCTTGGGCCAGCCATATATGTGGAAACGCCATTCTATCCATGAGTCTCGACCCTGTAGCGTCATTATTACTCTCGGGGGTCATCTCTATAGGATACCACAGGTAGTTCCAACTACTGCCCCACCTAAACAGTGCTGCAAGGTAGTATCTCATACTACAAAATTCATCTTCTCCATAATCTATTCAAAGGGTGAACAGAAGGATACTACAACCACCACAGCTTCGGCCCAAGCACCTTCTATCCAACAGAAGCAAGTCGACAAGGTTGTAGCAAAGCACGAAGATTCCTTCTGCACACAGTCATCTAAAATAGCCAGACTGGTTAAAAAGGTCCAAACCTTCCAGCCAAAGGTTCGTGATAGCCTTCAACAAGCTAAGCAATGCCTCTTCTCCAGCAAGGCAAGCAGATCACCAAGATTCAGATTCAGCAATCACTTTCCCCTCTCCCCCGGGAACTCAACGCAATGGAGACCATTGCTTCCTAAGGAGAGAGGATTGATCCAGGTGGATATCGGTGGCCACCCACCTTCTCGAACTGGCCCAAAACATGTTTCTGGCAATTTTGGTAAATTACTATTTTTAGCAGTTTTTTCGGGTCCTGAACTTTCGAGGCCATTTTGAGGCCCTAAAGTATGTTTCTATTGTAAAATAGCATCTAACGATGCTATTTTGTCTTAAGCATTGTATGCCTCGGATAGATCTTTCCAACGAGCTATCATACGCCTAAAACGGAGATCATATGCAAAAGTTACGATCTCGGGAAGTTGATGCACCAACTTACCCAAACGGGGCCCACATGACTTTTGGTGCTTCATCTCCTACGGTTAGGTTTTTGGATGTCTAGGACTTTTGGCATTCCCGTTTATTGTAAAAGGGCCTTCAGAGCCTCATTGTAATCATCT